>BMAV01002330.1:123321-245017 GCA_019973955.1 Trichonephila inaurata madagascariensis
TATATTGTAACAAATTGTGCCGCCGTGTCATTATAAATGCATATAAAAATAGATTTACTTGAATAAATGTTTTACTGTATTTTTAATGATCTTCTGAATATATTTCTGTTTACCTGCAGATGATGGAATCATCTACAAATTGGTGGAATGGTATAATCGGGACGGCGAAGAACATTCCAATCTTGTGGACATTTTCGAAGCGACGACGCCCGAACCTATTAGGTCCATGGAGATATCCAGCAAGGTACCAAAACAAGTACAATTGTTTTCAACAAAAAAAAAAACCTTTAAAAGTGATAATGTGCAATTTGAAAGAATGTATGGATAAAATGTGTGTGGAAATAACTTTTAAATGTAAAATGTGTGTCAATGAATATTATAAAAATTGAAGTTTTTTTTTCAATTTACAGAAGAAATATTAAATGGAATCATACAGGAATTCGTAATCGTCGCCAAAAGCATAAGAATTTTTATATTTTAAAAAATAACGTGTCCTATCACGACAAAGTGAAAGATGAAGAATTTAAGAATTGCATAACAAGTTGTAAAATAAATAATTTTCATTTTTACCAGAAAAGTCAAGGTTATAAACGAATTTTATCATGAGAAATATTCATATTGATTAGATTCTAATATAACATAGCAGAAATATTGTTCGTCACAGAATATTATTTCATTACATAAGCAGCATCTCTACTTAAAATCATATTCTTTAAAATTGTTCATATTTCATGTTCGATTGCAACACATAAAGGCACAAGGTGAAACTGTTCTAATGTATTTTTGTTTGGTTTTAGCACAAGTCACTCTATATCTCCTCGGACTCTTTCATCCGGCAGTTCGACGTGGTGATGTGCAAAGGTCGTTACGACAACTGTCTTCGCTGCATCCAGGATCCCTATTGTGGCTGGGATAAGGATCACAACGAGTGCAAGCCATACGTCACCGGGTGAGCTCCCTCCACCTTTTTTAAAATTTAACTATCACTCCAATTAATTATAACTTTCGCTACTTTCAGCTTTAAAAAGTTTGAAAACCAGCTTGTGTTATTACGCCTTTTATCTTTAAGGTATCCGACTACGTTCGGAATCGTGATTTTGCAAAAGCGTATAAATGGATAATATTTATGATATTTAGTGTCATTTAGATTAGAAAATGTATAGAAAATTGTTTTAAGAATAATATTACATTAAAAAATTATTTAAGTACCATATTTTGACAAAAAATGAACATAGAATAACCCATTTTCAAAATATTCTCCTTTTGTGAAAAATGCTTCTATTATATAATAATATTTTGCCTGCATATAGCTCAGACCTCTGTACAGAGGCTCAACTAAAATTTTTGAAATATGTAACTTAGAAGTGGATTTATCCACATTTTATTACAACAGAGGAGAGAAATTTTAAGAAAAAAACGCCAATAATTATTTCAATGGGTTGTAACTCTGAAAATAATGTGAATTTTTCAAAAATCATAATTGTGCCTCTGTATAGAGGTCTAAGCTATATACAGGCAAAATATTATTATAATAGAAGTATTTTTCACAAAAGGAGAATATTTTTAAAAAAGGTTGTTCTAAATTAATTTTTTGCCGAAATATTGTATTTAAATAATTTTTTTATCAAAATGTCCTTAAAACAATTTTATACATGTATTATAATCTAAGTGACACTAAATATCATGGAAATTATCCATTTGTGCGCTTTTTTAAAATCACGATTCCGAACGTAGTCGGATACCTTAAAAAAGAAAGGCAATAAATTTTTGTCACTTTTCTGATTTTTTGAAAGTGCTGTAGACGCATTAAAAACGAGCATTTGATGATTAAAAACGAATTTTTTTTACTTTAAATAGTGTTAAAGAAATGATAAAGTAAAATTCAAATAAAAAAGGAAGTTTTATCTCATAAATAAATATATTCCAAGAATTTATTTTTTTAAAGCAGTTTTTCTTTCATGAAGGATTTCTTACTATTATATTATAAGCAATGATTAATATTTTATACAAAGATCTACCTTTGAATGTAAATGTTTTTTTAATGTATAGTTTATTGTTTTATATGTTTTATATATATAAGCTAGTTTCTTTTTAACTTTGCTGTTAGTAATATTTAATTATTTAAAAAAATTTATATTTTGAAATATATGTTTGTCTCTACATTTTTGCAATGATTAAATAAACTTTATTCATTTTGCACTTACACGTCTTTTCCTTTTAGCCTTCTTCAAGATGTGACTAATGCTACTCCAGGCATTTGTGACAGCAGTAAGTGAAAATTTTTTCGCAATTACTTTCTTCTCATAACTTATTAATACAAAAATTCTTTCTCGCTGCCTTTTTTTTTTAAAAATTATCCTTTATTTTTAAAAAGGAAAAAAGTTGGCTGCGATTTTCAACTTTTTAAAATGGTTTTTATATTTCTTGAATATATTATTCAATGTCAAAATGTATTTATGTTGTTAAGTAATTAAATTGAATAACACACCTTTATTTTCTTTCTACGACGAAAGAAACAAATACACAATGATAGATATTATTTTTGTATATTTTAACAAGATATTACAACTTTTTATCTTATTGAATTTTAATGTTTTATTTTTAATCTTTCTTTTAATTACTAAATGTATACTGATGCTTGAATGATTTATTTAACATTATTACCACAGTTCTACTACGAAGAATAACGAAAAATAATCTCGTTTTTTGTAAGTTTGACGTATATTACGTAGTCAATTTAACTTGTTGTGTTTATCAATAAATGTAGACGCAAGTTGAAAGCTGCAATTAAATACTTATTGTTACTAAAAAGTATAAACACTTAAAGTAGATTCTAAGTGATACATAGTTACTACAAGTATTACGATGTGTTGTAATCGAACTCATATTCGACGTTGTTACTATCGAGTCGTGAGTTTGAGTCCTGATACCACTTAAAACCCACCACGTAGAGAGAATGGGGCGCATTAAATCTAGCGAGGGTCCAAATCCACTTTTTGGCATGTTGCAGAAGTTTGCAGAGGGGAATTCTAGCTCAGGGGTAGTTCTCAAAACTTGCCCGAGGTTCAAAATAACGAAATCCTTCACGAACAGCCTTTATATTTCTTTGGAATGTAACTTAATGAACTATCAATCAATCAATATCTTAAGTATCAAAATAATTGACTGTCACACAAAATTACAAAATTAAGCATCTTGATGAGCCACCTAATATTATGGTATTTTAAGTAAATTGCGATTTAAATGTTTATTGGAGATGATTGTAAGGTTCGGAATCAATAAACAGTTACATTTAAAATCAGATAAAAAGAAAAATTTTAAGAAACAGTTTCTTTTTTTATATAATAAGTAAATACCTAAATGGAGCCCAGTGGCTGAGTGGTAGTGTATCACGCTTCCACACCACATATCCAGTTTTCAAATCCCGGGCTGGGCAAGGTCGACTCAGCCTTTCATTCCTTCAGTGGGTCAATAAATGAGTAACAAGCTTGCTTGGGAGCTGAACACTGCGGGTTTCGGTCAGACTAAACACTTGATTAAAACATCTGCCCATGCCTTCCAGTGCATAAGGACACGTAAACTGAGATAGGCACAGTAGGCCTTGACCCTCATGGGCTTTTACACCACTGAGCTCAGTTCAGTAAAATCCTAAATAAGTGCGCGAGTTAATTTTTAAATATAACCTCTACTTATACTTACTTTTTTTAATTAAAACAAATATTATTCCATGTTACCTTTTTCCTCTAAATCTAATTGTTTTTTCCTTTCACTTACAGGCGTGAAGAATAAACCCCTGCATGTATACTGGGGCCAGAGTGTTCATCTGGCTTGTCCTGTGCATCTGCCCCAAGCAGAGACAGCCGTGATTGGGTCGAGCCGTTGGTTTCGGTACAGCCGCGAAAAGGGCAAGTACGAGGTGCAACAGCGCAGAGACAAATACATCTATACACAGGACCAAGGATTGGTTATTCTCTCGGTCACTGAGAGAGACAGTGGACGGTACGATTGCAAACTTGGACCCAACACGCTTTGCTCCTATAACATCACAGTGGACACAAGTGAGTACTTTCAAGATGTATGGTGTTGTTGACCAAAAAGATGTATTATTCTTCATACACTCTCATATTATATAAAATTTCTTTATATGTGAATGTATTCAAGAAAAAAGATGTGTAATATTTACCACATAATTCTCCCCATCCCTAAAATATTATGTATTTTCGAGGATTTTCCTTTATGAGCAATTTTTAATGTAACAACCACAATGATCAATTTTGATATCAATGTGTACAGATAGTTGATTTTAAAAAAATTGAATTTTTTGAAAATAACCGTATATTTTTGTGTTGTCAACTTGAGGGAGTATTTATTTTCAATAACAAAAATTTTAACAGGTACCTTTTATTTATCATTAGAAGCAATTCTTTCTTTTATACAATATTTTTTTTCCAAAAAAAAACTCTTGATATAAATATATAGATAGATTTGAAACTAGTAAAATGTAGTGTGAAAATAAATGTTTTCTAAAACTTTTTATGTGAAAAATAAGGATTAATAGTAATGCATGTACCAAAAATTCAATTTATTTTTAATGCTTATTTATTTTTAAATATTTTTAGAGCAATACATACCTTTCATTTATTTTAAATTAATACCATATTTTATTAATTTCGCCCACTTGTTAAATTAAGGAATACTTCATAACATGATTACATTTTATGTATTACTTTAGTATTTTTTTTATTGTTCCCCTTAATTTACTTTATGCTTATTCAAGTGATTTTTTTCATATCAATCTTTCGTTTATAGACTTAGACACATAGAATATATATTAAATACTATTAGTTTTCAACTGTCATTTTTTTTAATTCAAAAATTTGCAACTAAATCACTTTTTTATAAAGAGCTTTTATTTTTACATTCCAATGTGTTGAAAACACTATAATGAAAGTCTTTAAAAACTAAATGCTGGAAAATTATTCACGATGATGTTTCACTTTATAGATTATTTCATATTCGAATCTCCAATCGAAAAATGATCGGTTTCCATAGGTCTAAATTTTAATTTACCTTTTATATATATATATATATATATAATATGTATATGTATATAGTAATAAAGATAAAAACTGAATTAGAGAGTTTTATATACATTGAAAAGTTGAGATTCATGTAATTTATAGCATACATTATGTAATTTATATCATGTATGTTGTGCAAAAGCGTTCCCTAATAACTTTCCTTTTTTTGTTCTTTCAGAGACGTGCAGTGCCCCATCTGATGTAGAGTACCGTAAGGTCTACTCAGACTGGTGCCATGAATTTGAGAAGTACAAGATGGCCATGAAAACGTGGCAAAACAAGCAGCAGGTAACTTTTCACAAAGTATTCTAATCTTGTTACTATCTTGTTTTAATGTGGAAAAACTACCACCTATATTCATCTTTTATTATTAAGAAAGTAGCGGTTTTGTTTCAATGTGCAATAATGAACTTATATCTTTCCTCTATCATTGTCAATCGTTCCATATGATCATGCATAGCTTATCTCTAATATTTATGGATACAAGTATACCACAGAATTTTTACATACCGTTTTATGATATAGTAGATGTAGATGAATCTACTTTCCTCATGTATTTCACATTTGCTGGTTTCTTATTCCTTTATTATATCCAGTATGTTTTTTTTTAAAATGATATTGGTGTTCGTTAATGATAAAATGTTATTCATTTCAATAAACTATTGCCATTCATCTTATTTTATCTAATTTTATTAGAAAATTAAATCTTTATTTTGCTGACACTTTTACTTACGTAGCTCTTTTTATCCCTAATAGAGGTAAATACTCCTCTCTCAAAATAAGTGTGTTTCTAAGGAAAAGTCAATATATTAAATGTATAATATCATTCATATTTCCCACGTTTTCTCAGGGTTTTTTTTATATATTATAAATTATTTTTAATGATCTTGTATTTCTTTATTTTATCCTTCCTTCCTTCCATTTTTATCTTTTCAATGGTTTATTATACCGCGTGTCTAAAAAGTATAATTACACTAAATATTAAAGCAAATGAAGAGATATTCACTTACGGTTCGTTTGTTTTTTTGTTCCATAAGTAAAATACTAAAGTCTTTTTACGATGCTCTATTGCACGATTTAAATGTGTGCACCATTAGTTGTGGGTAAAACATTGAGTCTACAATATTTTTAGTGACGTTCTATGAAGCATTGCAAGCAGGGGCGTAGCTACCGCCGTATCAATGATACGGGCCTTCAAGCTAAAGGGGCCCCAATATGTGTAACTACAGTACCACTAACAAGGTTTTCATTTCTAAAATGGGGCCCTGAAGAAGTTTTGATATGGGGCCCACTCAGAACTACCTACGCCAGTGATTGAAAGATCAACAATCTGAACGACCACTGTAATTCGACTTTTCATTTCATCATTGCTACTCATTGAAGATAGGTAAACAATGTTTTTTGCGTATCCCTACAAGAAGAAGTCCGAAAATGTAGTCTGGAGAATCTAGGTGGCCACGTTATTGAACTGTGTCTTTCCATCCATCACACACACCAGGGGACCTTTTTCTCACTTGTAAACTCTAGTGGGATGGCACCCCATTTACATTGTACATGTGTTGCAGACTCTTAAATTCGATAAACCATGCTACAACATGGGCTTTTTTCTTAAAATGAAGCCATTTTGATACGAGAATGTTTAAAACCGAAGATGTTGCGGTATCTAATCTGTATTTCATTAAAAAGAAACTTTTATCTTCTCTTTATGGAACATAAAAATTTATACGTGTAAATCTTTGTTTCTTTTTAATTAATTTTTGAATGTATAATTACACTTTTCGGATAGCTTATATGTATTTGAGCATATTTTATGCTCCCGAATTCATACAAACAAAGAAAAACACAATGCAAAAATTATTCTTGACCTTATTTGTTCCCTTGGTTAACTTGAATTACTGAAAGTGTTTACTTATCACTAACAATATTTGTTTGATAAAACCTTGATATTAATTAATCAGAATTCAAATTATATAGCTAATTTTTTTGTTGCTTCTTGATTTAATTGGATTTTGCTGTGTCTCAGAATGTTCTTTTTTCCTCTCTTGTAGAAGTGTCAACTGGCCCATCCGAATGACGTCGCCTACCAGGGAAGCCCGCCCCTGTAACCGCCTAAAGGATGCCGAATTATTATGTAAAAAAAACCTAAACAAACACTTCACTTTTTTTTTCTACTGCTCAAGGCAACTGCTGCTGTCCTGCACCCAGGAGCAAAGAGAAAAAAAAAACGACCTGCTCACTCTGTATATATGAACACAGCTCATCGGAAGACAAAAACAAATCATCTGTGATGGTATTTGAATTTCTCCGTGCAGAAGCGACTTATGCCAAAGACTATCGAAGACGTTCCTCTGAGACGCATTCGCTCTCTCTGCTGAAAATGCTCAATAAAAAACACACACATGGACGGAATGAAAAAGAAAAAAAAAATGTTTGTAGCTATAATTTGTTTCCTCTCTGTGCATGTTGTATAGCGATAGCAATGTCTGCGACTCTAAATTTGTGTGTGGGTGCAATGACGTGGGGGGCATGTAAGCTTTCATGACTCTACCCCATTTTTTTGTACATTGTGATAAATGGTTTTCGAGGCGACGTCGCTTCAAGAACTGTCTTTGTTGCGCTGGACCTGAAAATGTCATGCCCTTTTTTCTCTCTTTCTAATGAAAGAGGTTTTATTTGTATTATTTAAAGAACTTGATGTCTACCCAAAACAACCAGGGATATCTTATGGGTGTTCGCAAAACATCCAGAAAATTTGTCGTGGATGCCCGCCGGTATTGATACCGCACTTTGTTCAGACTGTGTATCCGTTTTATTTGAAACCCTTTTCTTGCAAGATATTTGAAAGATATTTCAGATATTTTGATTTGTCTTTTAAATAAGTTTCATAATTATTTAGTGGTTATTGAAAAGTGACTTGTATGAAGTTTCAATAAAATGAATCCCATAGAAGGCATACAATATATCGAGTGATTCTTTTGTAATCACCCATTTTAAATTTGCTCTGTTACTAAAGCACGCTTATATTGAGCAAATTTCTTGTACATTAAAATATCAAATAAATTTATTTTTATTTGATGCTCCGAAATACTATAATTAAACCAAGTGTTTCACGTAGGGGACGAAGCAATTTTTCGTACTGCTGGCTACAATCAAATTTTGAAAACTATTTCTCTAGAGCGATTTGAGTGTGTTGTGTGTTAAATGTTATTAAGCTTAAATGTGCAGAGAAACCATTAATAAATGGTATGAACTGTATTATTTCACATTTCCAAATATTCTAATCAGTTCACTCAATGAACATCTGTATATCCCTTTCTTGGATATCCTGAGAACATTCATTTGATGTTACTGGTTGTTGAGGGAGCAACCTGATACGTAGTTTCTGGCCAGTATTTCCCCTGGTTTACAAAAAAAAATCTATATCATGTATCCTGATTGTGTGAAAAACGCATTTTCAATCTTAAAGATGCACCCTGATTCTCCTGGAGCTCAAGACTAGCATCAGCAAGAATTCCAATATTATTTTTGCCATGTATAACTGAAACTCGCTGTTTCACCACCAGATGTTTTCTTCTAGCTTCCTGTGTTCTCATTGGACGATTCAACTCTCGCCCTTCTCCCAAACAGTAGAAGTTTTGCTGTGATTCGTTTTTCAGTTTGCCGTGAAACAAGAAAACAACTATGCAAAGAAAATTTCCACATTTATTGTTTCTCAATGTGTACTGTATAATTTGTAAATCAGCGAATGTCTCTTTCTCATTTCCATGAATAACGATATAAAAATAAGAATTGGAAATAGAAGTGAAAAAAAAAAAACTTTAGGAAAAATAAAATACCTTTGATTTGCTCATTCACCGCTGTTAATGGATTAAATAAAAATTTTAACATTTTTTGTAAATCTGCTTCTGTGTTTGATTCATTTGTTTCTTTGTCAATTACTCTTATGAATTCTGAACCCAATAAAATGGAATGTTCTCCTATTTTCAATGTTAAGTATGCTAAATGGAATTGAATGAATTATTTATTCACACCCATATACTTACAATTTTATCACAATAAAATACAAACATTCAACTTATGCATTCTATACAGCAATTCATGTATTTCAGATAATGTTTGCTCACACAATTTTCAGTGCCTTCGATTCATTTATATATATTCTGTACATATTATTTGCAAAACAAACATCACAGTTTTTGTTAACATTTTTATAAAAAAATTTACGGTTAAGTGGCTAATTTACACTTCATTTCCATTATCATATTTCTATAATTACGTAAAATGATGATTATTCAATTATATGTATGTTTTATTTTTTGGTTAACATTTACACCAAAAAGTTATTGAACTAAATTAAAATTATGGTACCTAAATTAATAACTCATTAACTTTTTTACATATTACTTAATTCAGTTTTTTTAATGCATTTATGTCTTTTGAATTATTATTGTATAAGGGGACACATGGGGAAGGGGTTCTTAACTAAGTCCACTAGTTAAGTAAAACATGTTTATTAAATAAAATAAGCATTTACATACATAACTAGAGGACAAAACATTTAGATCAGAATTAAAAAGATTAGAGCACATGCTCTAACGTCCTTACAATACCGAAGCTTGACCATCACTGAATATTGTTCTACCCACTAGAGAGCATGAAAGTCTTTCTGTTGTTAATATGGGAAGAGTCTAAACAAAGAATGGTTAGAATTGTAGTTTGTGTGAATAAAATATGAAATGTATTGTTATAATTGTTTTGATATAAATAAGTTTTAATGTGGCATTATAATTCATTACTTTTTAAATGATAAGTTTATCTCTATAATTTAATGCTAGCCAAATCTTATCTAATAGTGAAAACGTTTTATGCAAGAAACACTTTTCATAAACAGAGAACATATTTTTACGTACTGTCAAAGACTTGATTTATATGGATACTCAAATTACATTCCGCTGTGAGGAACTTTTGATCTTGTACTATTTGAATTCTAAATCAACAAACTATGAATAAAAATAAATGTATACGTATTATATCATAGAGAGGAAAAACGTTTTAAAAATTTTCTTGTAAAAAATTATGAAAGTTTCCATTTTCTACTGTTTTTATGAACACCTAAATTACATTTTTTTTATTGTAACAGTGGATAAACATATGGAACATTGAGATAAAGTTTACTTTGAATTTTTATTCAACTTAACCCCTATCCTCGTGATAACTGTGAATAATTTTAAATATAAAAATTTACCATTTGAGAATGTAGAAAATAAGACTTGCATAATGCATAACTTATTATAGTGTTTCACTTGCTCAAAAGTTATTTATCTTGCTTTATTTTCTCAAAAACCATTAAAAAAAAGAAAATCATAATGTGATGTAGCATATATGAGTAGCATTAGTTTGAATCTGATTTCAAAAATGCAATTTTAAAATTCCATTGTTCTTGAAACAAATTCAGATAGATCTTTGAATTTTTTAAAATATTTATAATTCCCTTTTTTAAAATGTATATTTTTATTTTATAAAATAAAGAATATCCTTTTATTACAAAAGAAACTTATGTTTCTTTTTGCTATAAAATTTGAAAATTTTGCACATCTTATGGGAATATATATTTTCGCTATAAAAAATTTCCAAAATGTATCCACAATTTAAAAATTGTTTTGAATGAAAAAGCATTTTTTTTTTCTTTTGTTTTCAAAATAGAAGTTGAACCTTTTAAAATTATAGAAATTGAATACTGTATTGTTATATATATTATAAATAAAACACTAAATGTTTTATCCGAACATAAAAATTTACGATTTTCAAGATAACTTCAAAATGTTTAAGACTCAAAATGTTTAACTATGCTCAATGTCAACGATGAGTAGGAGAAAGTAAAATTCAAAACTCAATACAAGAATTACATAATTATGGATTATAGGTTGTTTTTTTTTTTGGTATTTTAAATATTATTTTAGTGACAAACACGAAAAAAAAGCGTTTTTTTTTTTTACCCTTAAGAGACATAGTACGATTTACGTAACAAAATTTTCATTTAAGGATTTTCAATACTTTTTTGGTTGCTTTCTACGTGTGTATACTATGTAAAACAGATTTTGTGCTCTCAAAATTTCATAAAAAGCTAGCCATTTAATTTTTTAAGGAAAAAACTTAAAATTTGTGAAGTGTTTTTAAAATGCTACTCCTCCTACAAAAACAAGTACGCCAAACTATGTGTAACAAAAGTTGATATGGGTTTTGCAATAACTTGATTGGTATTCGTAAAATACTTCTTTTTATGAATGCTTATTGAAAATTCCTTAAAAAATGTATAAATTCTGAGTTCAATTATTTTTTTAAAAAAATAAGCATTGCCTTTATTCAAAAATGCATACCAACTTTTGTTGCATGTTCTATTAGCAATAGGTAAAAAAAATTCAAAGCATCAGGCACAATAGAAAAAAAAGCCTTAGCATTTTAAATAAAGCCAAACTAGTTATTTTATCTTTCTGAGATAAGTAAATTTTAAGTTTTGATTTGCCATAGGCATGTGAATAAAATAGAACGTAAAAGCTAACATAATTCTACATTTTTTTTTAAGTTTAGAGCTTTCAAATTCTGTGCGGTTATAGAAGAGTATATAAAAATAATTTAGGCTAAAAAAATTAGATTTAATTTTTCGATCGATTTTTGACAATTGAATCGAACTGTGTCCCCTTTAAAGATTTTACTAAAATTGCTTAGAAGAATAAATATTTCCACTTATTTTAAAAATATATGCTTTTAAGTCACATCGGAAATTAAGATAAAAATAAAAAAAATATTAATCATATTTTCTTTCTGTCTTTCAGTTTAAAATGTATATATATATATATCGGTTTAAACTTACAACTTTGTTTTAATCTGCGACTGTGCACGAATATATTAAATATCATATATAGCAAGATTCCCATGTAAGAATTTCACATATAATACACATAAAAATAACTTACCATTTTTTGATAGATTAATAAAGTATCAATCCAAAATTTTCTTAGTTCTTGCTACACCAAGTGGCGTAAAAGTTTCTGATTGTTTTAAGCATTATTTCAACAAATGACGAACTGTATTATCAAGCGAAAATCATTCTAATTAAGTTTGGGTTTAAAATGTGTAATAAAAATAATTAAACTATTCATGCAGTTTTTTAAATGTACATATCAATAAATTAAGAAGCGTTTCTATATTTGAAAACCACAGACGTAATTTTCCTTAATTATTTCTTTTTGACAGAGGTTTTTAGTTTTAAGATTATAACCTATCATAAAACTAATAAATTCAATAGTAGGAAATTGATTATGCGGATATAAAACGTACTTTTTATCTGAGGAATTTCAATTGGTTTAGATATACCCACATTTCTAATATTTATCATCATTTTAACTTTTTAGATAGCTCTTAAAATTAATTATAAACATGTTTTGCACTACCTCTTAAATCTATAGAAGTTTAAAGTACTCGCGTGATGAATGAGAAGAAAAACTTTCTAGGGCCACGATATCATTCATAAAACACAATGTACACTAAAAATAGTATATTTAAATAAAAAAATTTTGACATAAACGTGATGAAGGAAGCACAGTGATTCTGCGTTTGTTTTTTAAATTAAAATATATATATATTCAATTTGGAATTTTATCTTCTAAATTCGCCATTGATATTTTGAAATGGGATTTAATGTTTTAAGATTCATATAATTTCAATTTTTTAATTGATTATTAAGTTGTGATTGAATTACATATATTTAAATATATATATATTTGTAGCTTAACTGACCTCAGTGGCGCAACAGCCCATGAGGGCCAAGCAGAAACGCACACAGGAATTTTTCAAGGGGGGTGGGGTCCGGGATTTAAAGTTCACCATTCTTGTATCATGCTATTTTTGATTTTGTCGATTTTCAGGAACAAAACACAGTAAAAAACTAATTATTGAACAAATAATTAGCATTAATTAATAAAATTAATCATTAATAACAAATAATTAATTAAATTTTACGTATTATATACTAAGAATTATAACCAATCGGAAAAAAATCAAGGGCTTTGGGGGGGTCCGAACCCCCAGGACCCCTTTGTGTGCGCCACTGGGGCCAAGGCCTACTGTGCCTATATCAGTTTACGTGACCTTAGGCGTTGGGGTGAATGTGCAGATGTTTCGCGGTTAAGTGGTTAGTCTGACGCGAAACCCCCAGTGTTCAGTTCCCAAGCAAGCTTGGAACTCATTTATCGACCCACTAAAGGAATGAAAGGACCTGGGGCGATACATTACCACTGGGCTTCATATTTGTACCTTAAGATGTAATTGTATAAATATATATACGAGGTAGGATTCAGAAGTTCCCGGACTGAGCCTATAACATGAAAATATTTTGTAGTAGAGTGTCAACGATAACGTTTCTGTGTTACTGCGTTCTTCCCCTTTCCTGAAAGTGATTTGTCCTAAATCACGTGGTCGGTGACTCGCTCCGGCGTCGTATTTTGTAAGCGGATGCATTTTGTAACCGGCGATTGAAAGAAATGACGTTTGTAGAGCAGATAATGAATATCAAATTTTGTAGAGTGCAATGGAGACTTACGAAATGTTCAAATATATGTACACAGCAGTGATACATTATCGCGAACGCAAGCTTATGAATGGCATCGACGTTCCAGGGAAGGCGGGGAAAGTGTGGAAGACGATAAACACTGAATATCCAGACTTCCCACACCTCTGAAAACATTGAAGAAGGTTTATTTGGAGGTACGTAAGAGCAGATTTCAAACAACAACGGAAAGAAAACGAAAAACAACTGTTTTGCCGTATCCTCCTTACTCCCCTGATTTCGCCCCCTGAGACTTCAGAATATTTACGGAACTGACACGTCGCTATCAGGATCGTCGATTTCAATCTGCAGATGAAATTAAAAGTGTATCGCAAGCTGGATTAAAGGACATGGCTAAAAATAAATTCCAGAAATGTTTCGATGACCCTTACGAGCGATGGTAAAAGTGCGTTGTTGCTCAAGGGTCTTATTTTAAAGGAGGATGTGTTTCAACAACTCTTAACTGGTAAAATTTTTTAAGTTATAGATTCAGTCCGGGAACTTTTGAATCCTACCTCGTATATGTTAGTGTCAGTTCCATTATTGATTTTTACATGGATTAAGAAATGGAATTCTTACTATGCAAGTTCTTAAAAGTCAGTTTCCATTTAAATACTTACAACTATATTTTACATATTAGGCCATGGGTAGCCTGGTGGCTAGAGCATCGGACTCCAGACCGGAAGGCCTGGGTTCGATGCCCAATGCCACCAAATACCCTCCGAGTTCACACGGAGTACTTGCTTGTTAAATCAGTGGGTCCGAAAGTATTGGGAGCTGAATCACGAGTGCAGGGGACTGGAGAATATTTCCCTCCCCTCCAGTCCCATGGCAAAATTGTGGAGGTGGAGATAGGTGGTGTCGCCATCTATCGTCCCTTCGGGAAATTCCGCCGAGCTAATTCATACTGTCACCTGCATGATGCTCAAGGCTTAAGCCAACGACAGGCGTTCTTCTATCCCCTTGTCATGATGAATTTCGTGGGCTTCGTTCTGTCTACGTCAGACAGGTGTCATTAGCCACAACAACAACATATTTTACATATACAAAAAATATTCAGTTTCTATGGAATCTTTACAAAAATCAGTAATATAATATTTCAAATAATAATCAAAGTTTCAAATAATCAGTTTCTATATGTAATCAATACTATTGATTACATATACAAAAAATATTCAGTTTCTATGGAAATTTTCACTTATGCAGAAATGAAACACATTCTCTCTCTCTCTTAAACATTAAAAATTTCTATACTATTGATTTCAAATCTGTGGGGCGTTACAGAGAGAGCATCTACATGACTAGTTGATGCTGGACAACAAAACCGATTTCGGCTTGTTGATAAAATGGAATGATACCTGAAAGCAGATTTATGTTAAATCAACGCAAAATGCTGATAAATGAACAATTTCGTTGAAAAAATAAAGATCCAAGGGGAATGAGACTAGACACACCCACAGAAATTGGTGAACACCGTTTCAAAAATGAATTATAGATATCTAAATCTCACGCACACATGCAACATTTACTTGAAAACGTTTCCTATGAACGTTAGTGAAAAACATGAAAATATGCTTAAATATGAAAAGAAATTGACACTGTTCTTATTTCATGATTGCCAACATTTATTTTAGAATTTTTTGAAATGCGAACATTCAAATATTTTTTATTGACTTATACATATTATGTAAGAACATTTTTTCCGAAGCTCAAGATAAATATAATCACAATTTCTCAATAATTTTTTGTCCTTAGATTTACAGATAAAAATAATTCAATAATCGGTTACAAATCAATATAACTGCGCATTGCCAGCTTTTAAATGCTCTGGGGAAAAAAAGTTTGAAATTAATTATTTTTTTAAAATTTTACTTTTTTAAAATTACATATCCCATCTGCAAGAGTTCTTTTTCAAACATTTGATTTTCATGATGAAGAAGATGAGCCAATAATTTGCGTCTTTCCTGAAAAAAAAAATATTTCTATTTATAAAAAAATTATTTGATTCATTTAAAATTAATAAAGCTGTGGGGATGTATATACAGTAAAACCTGTTTTTGTGTGGTAGATGGGGACCGCATAAAAAACCATATACAAAAAAAAAAAATATTTCAAAATTATTTTATAAATTCTTACATATAACCAAGAACTTCGTTGAAATACTACAGAAAATGTTTTGTATATGGCGGAGAGGGGCCTCATAAAAAACTCGCCCTTAGAAAATACGCCAATTATTTACGAAATTTATGAGAAAGTACTTCCATAACAAAATAAATAATTAAATTATACACATGAAAACATTTTTAAAACATTTAATGTCTCATTGTATGCATGGAGAAGTTTTTCACTCAAAATATACATAATTCATGCTACTCATCGTAATCCAAAGCGCTCATCTTCCTATGATGAATAAATTCAAAATCGCTTTCTCTCTCTCTCTCTCGTTACTTGAAGATACAATTTCAATTGATTTAGTTTTTGACAACATAAAGTAAAAAGATAAGTTTTTGCGAGAAAGTCAGTTGGTCAGTAAATGCTTGTAAATGTCACAATAACCAGATATGCATGATCGAAGCTCTTTTTGTGTGAAATTTCTTACTCCTTTCGGAATTGATATCTATTTTAAGAAAATGCTTTTCCAATTTGTTGTAACGCTGTATCCCTGCATATATTTTATACGCTCTCAAAGAATTCGGTGCTTCTTTTCCGTATTCATAATCTATCAGAATAATTGATAATGTCACTGTTATTGAAAATTTCGTCTTCAATCAAGCACGGGCTTTTGTCGCGTTGAGAGACAGCAACTGAATGTGCATTATCGGGAGACTGATTATAACAAACGAACAGAGCGTCTTGTATATATGTACATTGCAGTGGCGTAAAGTACCCCCCCCCCCGAGCCTCGGTGTGGTCAAGGCCTGATTAACGCCAAGTATGTACTTACTCAATTTATAAAATATTAAAGGCAAAACCTGACTTTGCAGGGGGGGGAGGGGCTAACATTCTCCATTACACCACTGGTGCATTGATAAAAACATTACAGTGGAGCCAAAGCCGTTGAAATTCATGTACCGCATAAAAAATAGATCGCACAAAAAATAAAATCGCATAAAAAAGGAATGCACGAAAACTGGTTCTACTGTATAATATACGCGTAAGTGGCTGTAAATTTTTTAAAAAAATAATTCAATTACTTTTAGAACTGGAAGTGAAAATTTAACCTGAATCTAACCTTTAAACGAGAAAGAGAAAGAAAGCTTTTAAACAATTTAAACCGATTTGCAAGACACGCGGTAGCCCACCCACCCCCCCAATCATTATATAATGGGTGTTATTCATTTAAAGTGAATTTATCTTAAGATTAAGCTGATTACGTTGAACATTGTCGTGGAGGATCTGCTTGGTAAGGCAGCATTAAAGTAATTAATGAATCATGCAGAGCTAAATATATAGTTTACATATGCTTTACAATTAGCTTCATAGTCATTGCGTAATATAATATAAAAGCTCAGTGAGATAAACATCTTTGATATATCTTTCTTGTCACTTGTTCAAAATTATGAGTAAGTTAGTGTTTATTATATATATATATTATAACGTCGCACTATAAAGCAACACGAGGACTACTGACGACGGATCTCGCAAATTTGAACTTTGAGAAGTGACGAGGACAACACCTGTGTCGACATCCTACTCTCCAAACTACCACATAATGCCAACGGAAGAATTTTGAACCCCTCTACGTGACGGATCTTCAGTGGTCAAAATTATGAGATCTCTCGCAAAGAGTTGATTACGCAATTATCGTGCGATTTATGTTCATTTGACATTGAATGTTTATTATCATCGCAATTAGTGATATGAAGGCTGTTGACGGCGTATATCGCAATTTTTAGTTAACATCTTCGATAGGTAGATACTATGATGGCACCCCACTCTCTTTAACTTCCTAATTACGCCAACGTGAGGACTTTAGGCTCTGACATATTTAACGTGTTTTTCTCCCTTGACACAAAAGTTCTTTAGACGAATCAGATCGCAACTGAAACATAATTGGACATGATCCCGTGGCTCTGATCACTCGGATGTCTCGATTCGTCTACACTTTAAAATTTGAACATGAAAACCATTGCAGAAATGGGCAAAATCATAACCTATGCATTATGAAGAATTTTATCCCGCAATTATTTAGTTTTATTTTAACATCATATTAAAGCAATGGAACAGGCTACAAAAACAATGGACTTCGCAGTTCTGAACAGCTACCGTGTAACAAAATATTCTTTTAACTTCGCCATGTTCATTGGAAATTTCGAGGCTCAGGTAAAATTTTACGATTTCGTCAACCACTTACTGTTTTACATAATAATCCTTGTGTAAAACTAAAAAATTCATATTCGAATCGAATTTAAAAACTTATTTACCGTCTGTGTTGTGTATTTTGCGATCTTAGCTATCACGGCAGCCGAGTGGTCATGGTCGCGAATTCGTGGTTGGTGTTGTATTTGTCACGAGTCGTGGGTTTGAATCCTGAAATCTCTAAAGTCTCATATTGCAGAGGGGTTGAAAACCGCTAAATTTGTCGAAGCTTAAGATTTTCGTGCTGGAGTTAGGAGAGTGGAGCACCACAGTTCGGGTGTTGTTCTTATCACTTGATCATGGATTAGAATTATGAGGAGTATCGTTAGCTGCTCTCATGTTGCTTTGGAGAGTGCGACGTTAATAAAACACCAATTAACGACACTTATTAAGGATTTTGAGGTCCTAAGTGAATTTGTCGATCTCATCTCACAGCCACCCCTATTATTCTACATAGAATTCTTTCGATGAGCTTGAATTCGAATTAAAGTTTCCTTAGCCCCCCATCGGTCACGTATTTTGTGACCTTAATCATAACCGTAGCTCCTACATTCGTAACCAATGAGAATAAAACTCTTAATGTAGTGTATCCCCGAACTGTTACACTGATTGAAGACTAGAAATTTTTTTTCTCTCTTTTAATGATTATTCATTGCATAACTTAACTGTGTTGTTGTTACTTATGCCACTTGATCCAAAGTAACATCAGATCAAGGCCCACGAAATTCATCGTGACATGGGGCTAGTCGTATGCCTGTCGTTAGCCGTAACTTCGAGCACTATGCAGGTGACAGTACGATTTGGCTCGGTTCCACCCCAATTTGGAGGGAGAACACCCTGGGAGTGGCCATGGCCTTACCTTTTCCCCTTCCGTCAATCTCATGAGAGGATTTGGAGCTCGACGGCTATTTAGAGTACCCCCATGCCGCAAAGGCACTATACATTTACAAATATTAGTGCCTTCTCCGGGATTCGAACCCAGGCCCTACGGAACAGCAGTCAGCTTCACTAACCACTATACTGGATGGGTGGCATAACTTAATTGTAAAAGGGTGAGTAATTGAGTGAATATTAGCATCGAGCTACACGAGGGCTTTTGGTGACGGACCTCGTAATTTTGAACCATGGTCAAGTGACGAGGTCAACACTTGAGATGGCACACCCACTCTCCTGACTACCACACCAAGCCAACGGAAGGGTGCTTCAGCTCTCGACAGATTTAACGTGCATCGCTCCCTTACAAGGCGGGTCTTCAGCGGTACTAGGCTCGAAATCATGACACGCCGGCCACGATTTCTTTACCTTGACCTCTAGGCTACCGCGGTCACTTCTAAAAAGATGAGAGCTTGAAATATTTGAGATTGTCTCAATCCACTAAAGACTGATGTGATGGTACTGTTTTCATCTCTGTAAATCTAATAGAAGTTTAAACTCTTCTAAAAATACAAGTCAAAAGTTAAAGAAAGTTCGACACGATTGCTTGCTAAATGAGCTGCATATCAATTGGATAGCCATAAAATAATATATAGTTCAAAGGAAATTAAAATTCTAAAAAAGTACCTGTAGGTGGTCTTGAGCCAGGATTTCCTGTTGCTTCTTCATTTCCTCTGTTCTTTTCTTCGCCCATTTCCGAAGCCAAATACCACTCTGTTCCCATTTGGCGCGTTTGTGCTGGTCTTCGATCCTGAAAAATATGTATTAATTAATGACCATGTTGGTTTATTTAATCACTTATTAGTCAGTCATAGTATTTAATAGTGAAGGTTTATCCTTGAGCGGATATTTTCCAAAATTGTCATGCTTTTTTGTCTTCTTTGTATGGGTCTTATTCATCAGTAAGTTAAAATTAAAATAATTTTTTTTTCCATTTAGAGACATGCTTTTCTATTATTAGGAGTTCAAAATCAATGACATGATTTAGAGGAAGCTAATTCCCTGCTTCTAGTACATTATTTATTCTTAAAATATTCCAGTATTTTTCAAAATGTAAGATAAGTACTTTTATTTTTTCTCTCAAAAAGAGCTATTGCTAATGAATTTTAGATCGTGATCAAGTGACGACAACATACCTAAGTTTATATATACACTCCACACAACAATCTTCCGAACTACACCAGCATGAGTATCATCTGTGACAAATTCGATAATTCAACTCGCATTCGCTCCGTTACACTTAGGATCTTAAATGGCATCAGGAGTTCAAGGTATTTTACAACTATCAGTGCTCATGGGCACGAACTCTATAACCTATATTTTACTCATCGAATTATAGTATAGAATCCTGCTTGCTCCAAAACCCATCATAAAAGTTATGATGGCTGCTTCAAGTGAAATCAGCTTCAAAGAATTCATAAAGTAGAGTGTTAATTTCAGAAGAAATTGCTAGTTATTGATTCATTTGATTAGAGTTCGTATTTAAAGATCCAGATAGAGCATCAAAACTTATTCGAAAAGTAATCGAGTACACAATTCTGTCATTGATATACAATATTGATACATTGATTTAACCGAACATTTTGTTCATTAAATCGGGGTTATTCCTTATATTAGGGTCCAAACAAAATACAGATTTTTAAATTTAACTTTTGGGAATTCTACAATAAGCAATTACACAAAAAATATTCATAGTTAGAAATTTTACATTTTATTCAACAGCTACTAGTGAATTATTACGCATCAGTTATATAATTGGAAATTTAAAAATACGAACTGGTAGATGCTTGAAAATCTTTTTGATTCCTGACTCGAGAGCAGGAACGTTACTTTTTGAGGCCCTGGGCCCTTATACAAAAGTAGGCCCTAACTGAGATCTTTAAAAGTAAATGGTATATAGCATGCATTGTCAAATATTCGTTCAAACGGTAATTTGAAACAAATAAATGTGCACGACTCACAATCTCAAAAACCTAGGCACGAACTGGCTTGACCGATGGCGGAATTTCGTTTAAATGAGTTGTATGATTATTTACGGTATTAGTTAGACATGGACAATTGTCATCATATAATAAATACAGTCATATCACTTTTGCCAGTTGACATGCAGTTTGAAATTCCTTGATTTTCGGGAATATTATTCAACCACATTAAAATTATCCAGTTCATGATCTTATTAAGACAGAGTTGAGGACGAAAAAAGACCCCTTGAAGGTCGAGACCTTGGGCCCAGGCCCAGTTGGCCCATGCCTTAAGACATCCCTGCTCGAGAGTTCTTTTTTTTTCAACTTTATGCAGAAGAGAAAATACTGTGCCATTCACATCCTGCTGCATAAGGTATGTTTTCACAGTTTACATAAACAATGAAAAGTATTAGAAAATGTAACAGTTTTGATAAGAGTTTCAATATGTATTTTAGCATCAGAATCATTATTCGTTGACTCCGACAAATCAACAGTTTCCTGAACTTCAGTTGCACAGATAGGTAGTCCGTTATCAAGTATAACATGATCGTTGAAATCTTAAAATATTCTCTGCGTTATAGAGTGGGATGAGATAAGAAAGGAGTTTCCTGTCCTATTCAAACTAACACGGTTGGTTACATTCATGGCTCATCTGCACCTGTTGAGTCAAAAAAATGCTCTGGCCCCTTTGCTGTCGAAAATTGCCACTCAAAAGGAAAATCTTTTTTTCTGTTCAGGGCAAAACGCATATTATTCGAAAGAAAAGAAAATCCAATTTTTTCTAACACAAACTAATAAAAGTTTTTGTTTCAACTTTTGAAACAATGTTAATTCGGGGTTTACTGTCCGTTAAAAATAGAAGTTTTTGCCTTCATCTTAATCGGGGAATGAGAAAAATTCGTTACATCGAAATTCGTTGAATAAGGGTTCGACTGTACTAAGATTTAAAAATTCCATATATAACTTTTCGAGAAATTGTAGGTGAATTAGCTAGACTAGGCTCAGAGGCATAGCTACCACCGTATCAATGATATGTGGCTCCCAAATTGCAGGGGCCCCAACATGTGTAACTACAGTCCCACTAACAGGACTCCTGTATCTAAAAAAGGACACAGAAGGAATTTTGATACAGGGTCTCCTCAGAGCTAGTTACGCCAGTGGCTAGGCCATAGAGGATTTTTAATTATTAGTTATGAAAATACAACTTAGATCTTGAAATGATTTAAACATTTATGTTAAAAATAAGTAATATAAAAAAAAAATTTTTTTTGTCAATTCCTACTTAGATCAACGAAAAAAAATTTTATTTTAGCTACTTTTTATTAAATAGTTACAATTAATATAAATATGTATATGCATTTGACAGAATCACAACATTAAGTGGCAATTAATTTTTATTAATTATCATTAAAGTATCGTATTGTCATCCAAAACAATCGTGTATATAAAATTTCAGTTCAACTGAATGCTTTAAAACGTGAGAAAAAACCTTTTCAAGTTTTGACACAAGTCGCCAAAAATGATGCCAACGTGGCTGTAATTGTAATTCTTTGAATAATTAGTTTTAATCAATTAATTTTTATTAATTATAAATAAATTACTGCATTGTCATCTAAAATAATTATATACATAAAATTTCAGCGCAATTGAGGGCTTTAAAATGTATTTTATTATCGATTGAAAATTCCACCAAGATAAATAACTAGAGAGTGTGAGCTAAAGTATTGGAATTGAAAAAGAAACAAAAGTGCTATTCATCATAGTGCTTGGAGACGCTCTTAACCGGGATAAAAATTTAAAAAGAGATGTTCTTGTATTTGTCTTAATTTTATTTCTCCCATTTAATTTTGTGGTGTAAATATATAGTACTAAGCCATAGAGTGTTTTTATATAGACATTTTAATATTTGATAGCAATTATCAAATAGATAGAAAATAAGTAGAAAAGATAGAAATAATAGAAATAAGTAATATAATAGAGAAAATAAGTATACACACATTCCTGAAAACTTATAATCTGAGAACAAAAAAAGTTCACATTATTATAAAAGGCTTGATTAATTATTTATTAACATTGTCGCACGCAGAATCTAAATAAATTTTACAATATTTTTAATTAATGTTCATGTTATTTTCCATATGTATGATGCATTTAAATAAAAATTGTTACGTAATAATAATTGTCTTTTCTAGTGATAGCCGTACTATGACCCATCTAGAGGTTCTCCTTAGCTCGTCATAGATAATAAAACAATTGTAAGGAAATTTTCAAAAAAAAAAAATTTCTAATTATTGAATAGCTTATCTTATTTTCCGTCTACGTTAACATTTCTGTAAAAATGGGATTTTTTTTTTTTTTTTTTTTTTGAATAAAAAGAATAGTTTGAGAATTTACATAGAAATTAATTTAAAAAAACTATTGCATGTGCATTGAACAAAAGCTATCCTAATAAATATAAATAAAGTTATTAAAAATGCTTATTTACTTTTATAAGTAAGTTTTAAAAAATTATAGAAGTACAGAGAAAATTACAATTAATACAGAGAGAGTCACAATCTCATTCATTACATCAGTATTAAAGAATTTTCACAATATATAATATTGTTTTTTGCCTTGGTTATGTTTTCTAATAAGTGTATTTACAACCATTTTTTTCTGTTTAATGAATCGCTTTCAAAAGGTTTGCTCATCATTGCTCTACTAAATGTTAATCTAACCGCTTATCAGGACACTCAGCTTGCAATTTATCCAAAAGTGGTATTTCAACTTGTTACGAAACATAAATATTTACGTAATGAAACATATTATAACGAGTATGGGTAATGATGATTTATTGCGCCGAAAATTGAAAAGTAAGCTTTTAAAAGAATATAAAAGATCTCAATGTTTAAAAGTATCATGTTTTTCTCCGAACTGTCATTCATTAACAAATATATTTTTGGATGTGCAATATCTCTTGTAAAAACATACATACTTTATTCCACTAAAATTATTTAGATTAAAAAATAATAGAGAAAGATATTTTACGCTTCTACAATTCTTAACATTTTATATTTATGCATAAAAAATTTGAAAAAATTTAAATGGCACGTGTTTTACTAAAATATACAACAACAATTCGAAAATAATGTTTTCTTTGAATTTTATTTTTACATTCATGCTCTAAAAAAATAAAATTTATGACTATTTTGACATTTTTCTTACGGAAAGATTATTTTTACAGTCGTTAAATTTTTATAGGTTTGTACCAAAGCGTTAAAATTCATTTTTTAAGGAATGTTAAATTTATTATACACCGGATTTACAAGTATGTCTACATGGAATTTAGTTAGGGTCAAGTACGATGAAGATGGGAGTGTCAGTACCTGATTCGCCTTACTTCCACAATACGCCACGAGTTGACTGTAAAACCTAGTTCCATTTCAAATGTAGCTACTACCATAAAATTGTTTGATGAGTAGAGATTGGAACCCTTGAATTGAATCTTACATCGCTAGCTATAGAGCTCACTATCGTAATTTTAATTAGCTATCATCAGGGCCGGCTCTAGCAGTTTTGCCGCCCGGGACAAAAATGGAAAATGCCGCCCTTCTCTCTGTCTATCAATATATGTATTATTTTAAGTCCTTAAAAATTCAAAATAATTAAAAATAAGGACGTAATTATTTATTATCATTTTAAACGAATGAAATGAAAAATAAGGAATCGTTTATTTAAGCAGTCCAATTTCTTCAAAAAATAGTCTACTAATGGTGGGGATCACAAGCGTTTGTTTTAATTTATAATAACTACACTCAGGACAAAAATAAAGCATCTCCTGTGGCTCTGTATCTACCCAAACCTCTTATTACCCTTGTCTCCTTTTGGATAGCTGAAACCGGACATCGTAAGAGTGAAAGGAATGTCAGTTGTGACCTCACTCCGGGATGTGGAGAAAGTTACTAGTTAAAGATGTGTAAACATATTAAATTTTACGCTTTAACATATATCCCGCCTCAAGCCTTTCAAGTTTCAACATAAAAGAAATGTCATTAAATATATAGAGTACAAAATAACATACGTTAAATGAAATACCAAATTTACACCCAATAACATTTCAGGAAATATATCAAATTTTTTGTAACAGAAAAAAAATATATTTTCCGAATTTGATCCAAATGCCGCCCTTAAAATTTGCCGCCCCGGGCAGGAGTCCGGTTTGTCTGGCCCTAGAGCCGCCCCTGCTATCATAATGTCAATTCATAAAAATACTAATGCTGTTTCTAGTGGCGTAAAGTTCACCCCCGCATCGCGGGAGGGAGCAGGGATCCAGGGGGCCCAAAGCCTGACTACCGCAAAATACCTACCCTTTGTAAAATCCAACTTGGGGGCCCAAAAGTTGACTTTGCAGGGGGACCCCAAAGGTTCTACGATAGGCCTCTGGCGCTGTTTCTTTGACTTTATTTCTTACGCACGCTATTTTTTAAAATGGTCTTAGAACTGCGATAAAGAAATGAGGAGAGAGATTGCACAAAACTTTTCTAATATTTGAATTTTTTATGCATGTTTTTAATATGATACATCCCTTAAATTTGTCTTAAAATATAAATGAAGCATCAATCGATGCGCTTAAGTATACCTCAGAATTGTTACTATCAGCAAAACTTGAAGATGAATTCTATTTTCACATTTCAAATTTTATTACGGGCACATATCTTTGCACATATGGTAAGAGGGAAAACGCAACAAAAATAAATAATAGTAAAGTATCAAATCAATTGTTGGAAGCACTTCTATAATAGTTGAAGGGGTTTTGAAATATTCATCTTATATACGTTACACATCAAAGACCGCCCCCCTCTGATCGACAATGGACAAAGACGGCAGCTGCTTCCCGAATGTACATGCTTTGAAGGATTGCGCAGATGTGCTTTTTGTCGTAAGTATGAGTGGCATGGCATGAGAGGAAAAGTGGCAGGTGGTTGGAAGTTCGTTTTATTCTAATGCTTTTAAAACTGGTCTTCCATCTTCTTTCATCCTAACGCGCTATCAACTAGAAATGCAACTAGTACCAAAAACTCTGGTCTAATGTAGACCGAAGGGTGACCGAGTTAGTTAAAATACTAGGTTATCGAGAATATATAGAATTAATAAAGAATAAGTACGAGTGTTTCCTCCGAAAATATTGTACTGCACTTGTATGTGTTTTCTTGAGAATACAATAGAAAATAAACTGCCCAAATACCCTTAAATAAAGGAAAACGTACTTTATGAAATAGTAAAGCATCTATTACGTGAAAATGGAAATGAATGAATGCATAATATACAGTAATTTACCTGATCATATGCTCCTCAGTATAATGCTGTACGAAAGCATAAAGCTGTCTATAATGAAAATTAAGTTGCCAACTGGCTACTTTTTTTAAAGAAATGCGAAATGTCCTATTGTCTTTATTACTTCATCCTTTAAGGTATCCGACTACGATCGGAACCGTGATTTTGCAAAGCGCATAACTGGATAATTTTCATGATATTTAATGTCACTTAGATTAGTATACATGTATAAAATTGTTTTAAGGACATTATATGATAAAGAAAAATTATTTAAATACAATATTTTGGCAAAAAATTAACTTAGAATAACCTTTTTTTCCAAATGTTCTCCTTTTGTGAAAAATGCTTCTATTATAATAATATTTCTCCTGTATATAGCCCAAACCTCTATACAGAGGCTCAAATAGAGTTTTTGAAAAATATAACTTAGAAGTGGGTTTATCCATGTTTTACGACAACAGAGGTGAGAACTTTTAAGAAAAAAACGCCGATAATTATTTCAATCGGTGGTAACTCTGAAAATAATGTGAATTTTTTAAAAAAATTCTAGTTGAACCTCTGTAAAGAGGTCTGAGCTGTATACAGGCAAAACATTAAAATAATAGAAGCATTTTTCACAAAAGGAGAACATTTTGAAAAAAGATTATTCTAAGTTAATTTTTTGCCAAAATATTGTACTTAAATAACTTTTTTTTGTCAAAATGTCCTTAAAACAATTTTATGCATGTATTCTAATCTAAGTGACACTAAATATCATGAAAAATATCCATTTATGGGCTTTTTTAAAATCACGGTTCCGAACGTAGTCGGATACCTTAACGGGCCTGCCTACACGTAGGGTTTTTTCGACCTGTAATGATACGACCGAGTTGTCCAAACTGTCGGGTTATCGAGTGCCGAATTTTCGGGATTGCTGTACAAATTTTTTCTTTTGCATTTTAAATTTTATTACTTCAAAATCATTTTACATCTCATAAAAGAATAAATGCACATGAGGCTTTTGCAGAGCGTTTCCAAATTGATTTCATTTTTACTAAGACATCATACTGGATGTGTTATATCATAGCCAATTCTGAATGTATATAAGAACTTTATAATCTGTTTAAAGGCAGCATAAACTTGATAGATAAAAAAAAATTCGTAACATGTTATTTTCGATAACCGAATATCTCTCACTACTGAGTTTTACATAGAAAATTCCTCGAAATAAATATAAAATATTAGGAAATGTGTTTAAAATGAAATTTTTTTTTCAATTTCCACTTGTAACATACCAAAGTACATCCTTTAAAGAGATATTCCAATTTTCCATCACTTAAAAGTTGATGATTCAAAGCTATAAGAAACCAGATGCGAATTATGCTAAATTTAAATATCTTTTTCTAAATATATTTCTGCGTTATAATCTATGCAAGGAATACAATAGTAATATGCAAAAATATCCCACAAAAGTTATATTCTATGTAAAATTATTTTAAAAATACTTTCTATGGAAACTGAAAATTTATACTTCGGAGAGGGTCAAAAAGGCCACTGGCGACCTTAGGCGAATATCAACAAATTTCTGCTTGCGCCGGAAAATGTTTATCAACTTTCCTTAGGGTAGCATCAAATAGGTTTCTACAATTCCTAACATCTTTGCTGAGTAATCTCTGGTACGTCATATATATATTTCTTCGTTAAATAAATATCTAATAGCATTCATATTAGGGCTATAAAAATGTTTAGCAATGTCAATGTTAGTGATGAGTTGAGGGAAAACAAAATTCAAAACTCTCAATACAAGAACTATATAATTATGGATTATAGATTTTTTTTTGGGGGGGGGGGGGGGGTTATTTTATTCATTATTTTAGTGACAAGCACGTAAAAAAACATGTTCTTTTCCCTTGATTTTATTTTGTAATATTAGCTGCTGAAAAAAAAATAACTGGGCTCTTTACATAAGTCAAATAATACAACAAGTAAATTATTTAGAAATATTTTTATCAGAAGAAAATTTAAATTCCTTAGATTTTTGTTTTAAACAATTGTTCGTCTTCTCATGGTTCAGTTTCTTAATTAATTACATTTATTTATAAACACTTAAGCAATTTTAAACCTTTCAATTTGCTTATAACTATAGAAATTGAATCGGAGAGAAGATATTTAAATGTGTATCAATTCATTGAAGACTCCGCATCAAGACAACAGTATACTCACAAAATATTTTCACGAAACAATAAAGTCTAAATCACTTTTATGTTTTCAATTCCTACTATTAGCTCACACTCTATGTATTTATTTATCTTGGTGGAATTTTCAATCGTTAATAAAATACATTTTAAAGCGCTCAATTGAGCTGAAATTTTAATACATGATTATTTTGGATAACAATACAGTAATTTAACTGTAATTGACAAAAATTAATTGGTTATAACTAATTATTAGAAGAATTACAAATGCAGCCACGTTGGCATCACTTTTGGCGACTTAGCGACCATTTTGGTGACTTGTGTCAAAATATGAAAAAGGTTTTTTTCTCACGTTTTAAAGCCTTCAGTTGAACTGAAATTTTATATACATGATTGTTTTATATGACAATACGATACTTTAATGATAATTAGTAAAAATTAACTACCACTTAATGTTGTGATTCTGTGTCCTATGTATATACATATTTATATTAATTGTGTAACTATTTAATAAAAAGTAGCTAAAATAAAAATTTTCTTTGTTGATCTAAGTAGGAATTGACTTATAAAATTTTTTTTATATTACTTGTTTTTTTTTTCTAATGAGGCTGCTGGCTGGTGTTTTACCATTGCAGACCTAGTACATTCCCCGGAAGCTGGAATCTCTTTTTAGTGCGGTACCATATAGACGGATACCAATCGCCGCAGGTTGTTTTGACGCAGTTTCCTCCCCAGAAGGAGGCACCTGAGCTCTGGCGATGCGAAACCGTACTTAGTATTTTAATTTTACTTATAGAACCCAAGACAAACAGGCATTCATGGGATCTCTCTTACATGCTGCATAATCATGCGACATGGCCCCTGACGATTCGCATAATCATGAAAACCACCGACTTGGGCCGGGGTCGTACTCGCAACCTTAGGCGTACAAGGTCAGCGACAAACCTACGCAAACCAGCCAGCAAAATAAATTCAAAATAAAACTTTCGTTTTCAATAAGTTTTAATATCAAAAACAAAGCAGAATATATGCGTTTAATTATTAAAGATATGAGCTTTTTCAAGATTATGTATAAATTTATATTCTTAACCAACTTTTTAAAATTTTATATATCTTCTAGCATTAAAAGATCAATCGAAATACAATAAAGCAGCAAACAGTAATCAATTTTAATAATTATGATTTAGCCATTTTAGTTTTACAGAAACATAACAAGAAGGAAAGAAAGAATGCAGCAAAAATTGTTGATGAAATTTGATACTACATAAACTAAAAAAGTTCAACTACATAAATATTGTTTAATATCTCCCAGTTTGAAGAAATATAAAAAAATTTTTAAAAAAATACTTCACTTCCAGATCGTTTAAACACATTTTCTCGAAATGTGACAAAATACTGTTTTTGAATACAGTAATGTTTTGCGGGAAAAGGTTGAAATTTGACATATCAACCACTTAATAACGCAGATTTTTTTTTAATATGATGCTTCGAGTTTTTCCCTCTGTCGTACATAAAAGTCTTTTCAGAAACTAAATGAGTTATATTTTTAAAATTCTACGGCAACAAGAGATTTACAGAAAAACTAGATTTTCTTTCACACTTTTCTTCAGATTCAGGTGATTTTTCCCCCTCTTTGCAATCTTACTCTATTTTCTCCATTGGGCTGTGTGTGATGAAAAGGAATAACCCGAAACCGACCTCATTAACAGCTATAGGCCGTTCCTTCATTAGTCTGTTTCTTCACGCCACTGCGCGGTCTAAATGGAAGCACAATGGTAGTCGATTTGGGGCGCGATGTCTGCGCTCAGCTTGTTGTGGTAATGAAGTTTGCTCAGAAGCAGCAGAAGCGATCTCGTTTTCTGTATTGACTCAGCATTCCGGTCAGTTGGTTCATCAGACCATTCCGGCCCTTAGTTTGAAAAGGACCTCTGTTCAAGTTTGACCAATTGAAGGAATGGAATGGAATTCGATTCTAGATTTAGATAACAAGAAAACACAACTCAGAAATTGACGAAAAGAGATCCTTACTGAAAATTACACATCTGTAATCTAAGACATTTTAAGCCTTAGAGAAGAACGTTATTCAGGTCTATTTTTCCTCTGATTAGATTCTTTCTTAAAAGGATTCATCGTTTTCAAATAAAACTTATCATAAGAGGTGTGATTTATTAGCGGTTGATGTGAGATTTTGATTCAAGTAATGCAAATTAAGCCAATGGCGTGCGTACACAATGGTGGTGTTTGAGGGTTCAAACCCCTCTCATGCAGAGAGAGATTTTTAATTTTTACCATAAAGAATACGTCTCGGCACTTTCTCGTCCATGTCTTTTTAAAAATGTAAGCCCCTGTCATAAAAGTAGCTTGTGTAAGCCACTAAATTGAGAAAGGAGAATCCAAATTTCACCAACAATTGATTTGCAAGACGATGGTTTGCATCTTAACAAGTCGAACTGAGAATAAAAATCCTCCTTTGGCAAGGACGTCTTAAGACTTTTTAAGTCCCTGGGCCCAGAGAAATCTTAAGATTTTTTCAGGCCCTGGGCCCCTTTAAAAAAGTAGGCCCTACCTGTTATCTTAAAAAGTAGATAGTATATACCAGGGGTGGCGAACCTTTATAGATCAACGTGCCATTTTTTCGAAAGAAGTGTTTAATAAGGTATTGACGCGTCGTCAAATAATTTTGAATTGGGAAAATAATAAAACTAAATACTAACACAACACAAAACTCTATTTACTACGAAACAATACCCTTTGTACTGTATAGTTATAAATTTTTTAGTTACACGTGTAATTCACAAATTAAAGTAACATTACATTAGTGTGACTTCTACTGTTGCAGATTGGGTGTGACACATATATATATAATTTATATTAACTTATATTAGAATTGTAAGATATTACTTTTTGTGTGTGTAGAATACAGGCTGAACTTGAGTCATCTGCTAAATTGTTTCTAAGCAATTAATTATTTTTGCTGTGGCTCACTTTTTTTGACAAGAGGGTTTGTGATTTGATTCAAAATACCGTTTTACGGACGATGTTCTGCACAACACTATTCCAGAACATAAAACAGACACTGCTTTGTCGCCTTTATTAATAATGCCATGCTTCTCGGTCCAACAAAATTTGAAATTCTCTGTTACACTTACTATTTTGCACTTTTTGTTCTTTTGCTGAACTAGCCGTGTTAATAAGTTAAAAATCGTAAATATAACACAGATAAAATTTAAAATACAGTTGAGTCAATGATGTTATGCTATGCGTAGACAAACTTTACAGCATAAGCAATTGTAGTCTACGACGTAACTAAGGCAAGATAATAACAAACGAGTGTGCTTCCCACCGCCTCGCGACCGATCACTCGTGTTTGTTCGTAATACTTCATAGAGAACTTTGAAATTTTGAAATAAAATGCAAACCATTTTGATCACTGGAGTGCAAAAAATATTGTGTCGCGTGCCATAAATGGCACGCGTGCCACTGTGTTTGGTTCGCCATCCCTGGTATAACCATACATTTTCAAATTACCAAACGGTAATTTGAAACAAATAAATGTGTACAACTGACAATTTCAGAAACCTAGGCCCAAACCGGCTGTTTATGGGATTGTTTATGGGATTAGGTCTAGGCTTACATATGGACAACGGTCATCACATAATAACCACTTTTGCCAGTTGACATGGGGTTTGAAATTCTCTGTTTTGGAGAATATGTACGGGAATAATATTTGGCCATTAAAGGTATCTGGATCATGATCTTATTAAGAATGAGTCGGGAACGAAGCGGGCACCCACAGAGGACTCGGGCCCAGTTGGCCCATGGCTTAAGACGTTCCTGTCCCTTGACATGATGTGGAAGTCAATAAAAGAAATTTCTAGTCAATTTTCATGCTCGTTTCACAAATGTTTATGGCGCAAAATATTGTTAATAGCTGTCAATAATCTCGATAACAAATAAAGATCGAAATCATATTGATAGTTCAAAGGCAACTCTGTAGCCTGAAATTATATTTAATTATCAAAATTTATTTCCTTTTACATCTATTTGTATCTGCTTGTAAAATTTGAATTTAAAAAAATTTTGCGGTAGCCCAGTGGTTACGGTATCGGATCATGGCAAGCATGTCATGAGTCGAGCCCGCCGTGTAAGACCGCGCGATGCACGATTAAATTGTCGAAGCTGAAATGTCCTCCCGTTGGTGTGGTAGTTAGGAGAGGGGGTGCCATCTCAGGTGTCGTCCACGTCACTTGACTATGGTTCAAAATTACGTGGTCCGTCGCCAAAAGCCCTCGTGTAGCTGAATATTCACGTTAATATTCACTCACTCACTCTCGTTTCCCTTTTCAGAAAAAAATGTATTATTAACAACATTAACTTAACTCAGTGGCGCAACAGCCCTTGTGGGCCAAGGCCAACTGTGCCCAACTCGCAGTATACGTGAGCTTGACTTGAGATGCATAAGCAGATGTTCTGGTCAGGTGGTCAGTCTGAAGCGAAGCTCCCAGTGTTGAGTTCCCAAGCAAGCTTGGTACTCATTTTTCGGAGATGAAAGGCTCAGTCAACCTTGCCAAGTTGGGAATTGAACCTCGGACCTGTTATGTGAAAGCGCGATACACTGACCACTCAGCCACTGGGCTTCAAAACATATTAAACCCCATTTAAATTTAGTTTAATTAAATCGTGGTTTTCCGACCTAAAAGGTCAGTTTCTCCTGATTTGGTGACTCCGGTAGCGGCATGGTCTTCAACTCGTTATCGACAGAATCGTGTGTTTGTGAATCCTGGCTTTTCAAAAGATCCATCCTGTATCTTAGATATTGCAAGTTAAATCTGTAGAGGTTCAAAATCCTCTCATTGATGTGATTTGCATTGTTGATCTCGTTGATGTACGCACATTATCTTTTTCACATGACTGTAGTTCAAAATTTGAAGTCTGTCACCGATATTTCTCACCTTGTGCTTCTAAATACGAAATTAACAAGCTGTCAGTCAAACTTAGCAAATTTCCTGTCACCTACTTAAAGCTTCATTATTCATTATAATCCCTTAAATTTCTGATATAAGTTTCTCTAATTATTATGCATTAAAGACAGTTAATTATCTTTTCCAATAACAAGTTGTAAAAACTTTCAATTCTTGTGCTTTCTCTTCTGAAGACCACAGCACCCCCATCACAGAGTTTCAAGCAGCATATATAGGGATATTCAAAACATTTTTATCCCCCAATGGGGCTGTACCTTTGCAGACATGGCGAGTTCCCAAAAGTGAGAGAAATTTCATGGTGGCATCATATAGTGGCGGCCTCGCTACCAAATATGGACGCCTGAATTAATTTTTTAATTCAAGCTCTCGTGGGATATTGCAGCCGTGGTATCCTAGTGGTCAAGGTATCGGATCGTGGCTGGCTTGTCTCACGAGTTTGAGCCCAGTACCATTAAAGACCCGCCGTGTACGGAAGCGATGCACTTTAAAACTGTCGAGAGCTCAAATGTCCTCCCGTTGGTGTGGTGTGGTCGTTAGGAGAGGGGATGCCAGCTCAGGTGTCGTCGACGTCACTTGATCATGGTTTAAAATTACGTGGTCCGTCGCCAAAAGCCCTCGTGTAGCTGAACAGGGCGACGTTAATATTCAAACACCTCACGGGATGTTAAACATTGCTGTGATTTAATTTGCCGAGAGTACCAGATCCAAATTGATAATCAAGGGATATTCTACACGCCACATAATCATATGACACGCTTGCCTACGATTTTCGCGTTCAGAAAGTCTATCGACTCCAGCCGGGGTCGAACCCGCAACCTTGGCCTTACGAAGCTGGCACTCTACCTCTAAGTCTCCCGGGCTAACGGATATTCAAAACAACTAAACAATTTTTTTCTCCTACGTTTTTGTATTTCGTAAAATAAAGTTTTTACTTAGAATTTTATTATGAGGCCGTAGTAGACGAGAGGTTGTGGTCGTGACCTTACAATCGGCCTTGTTTCGTTTGAGTCCTGGAGCCATGTAGAGGGGCTGATGCACCCTAAATCTTCACGTTGGCATGACGTGAAAAATTAAGCTGATTTCAAATTACGAAGTCCATCGCCGAGAACTCTTTCGTTACTTCTGTGTAGATGTTAATAAGGCTTTAAATTATTAATTGGAACTCTATTTTTATTTTCAAAAAATTATAACCAAACTAATTCAAAATACTACTTAGAGAAAATATATGTATAGTAATACCCTAAACTTTTACGCGATAGTTGGATGAGTGAAAACCGCGTAAGTTTAATTCGTGTAGGTCGGGGTATAATTTCGCGTCTAAATAAATGTTAATTATTTTTAATTGGAGCCGGAAACGAAAGAAAGTAACAGTTTAGATTAAAATTAGAAAATCTTAGATATCTAAATACAAATCGTAAAAAAGTTTTTTTGACGTAGAAAAGTTCAAAATTCTATTTCAAAGAGTCTGCTGGTTAAAAAATAAAAATACTCTGCAACTTTTGTATCTGTAAACGAATGGTAATAGAGCCTTCGGATCGATGAACAAGTAACGAAGTTTATCTATCTCGTTGAAGAAGGACTGCGAGAGTCACCATGCCTTTTCTCGGTGAAGAAAGGACATGCCAATGTCTGCCCTCGCAACCTTTAGTATTTTTAAAGGTTAACTGCATTTTATTTTATGTATTTGTACGTGTAGCTCAATTTAAAGTATAACCAATTAAAATTATTTGACTAGCCCGGTGTTATTTTTGAGTACCCGTTATAGTACATATAATAATTTTTCCTCTTGTTTTATTGAAAAAATACGCTCATTGTTGGAGTCTATATTTTCTAAAATTCGTAACCCTTTTTTCAGTTGAACTGAGATCTTCTGTCAAATTTCCAATCATCATTCATTTTTTGATTAACTGGTCTAAAACTAAGTTTTAATGTCTTATCTTTGCTCATGCATTTCAAGTCATCCATTCCAGATTGTGGGAATCCAGCAGTTCTTGAATGTCATCACCATCTACTTCTAAATTTATTTGCTTGGCAAGATCGGCAACTTCTTCAATCACATTCCCAATTCCCCAATTTTACTAACTTTTTTTCTCTTTCCTCAAACAAAAGACTAATCGACGAGATTTGAAAATGGCGTAACTCCGGGTAAATTGAGGTATTACTGACAAAAATATTCCAAAAATAAATTCTCTGTTTTAACATTCCCTTCCCCTACCAATAAGTGAACTATTCCAACTATTCAGTGGCGCACAAAAAGGGGGAGGGGGTCCTAGGGGTTCGGACTCCCGTCCAAAAGCCTTGATTTTTTCCGATTGATTATAATTCTAAGTATATAGTACGTAAAATTTAATTAAATATTTGCTATTAATGATTAATTTTATTAATTAATACAAATTATTTATTCAATAATTAGTTTTTTACTGTTTTTCTTCCGAAAATCGACACAGTCAAAAGGATCATCATACCAAAATGATGGACTTTCGACCCCCTCCCCGGAAAAATTCCTGTGTGCGCTACCGCAACCAATACATGATACTGAAATATCGAGATAAGCAGTTTAGATCAAATGAGAGAGAAGCTGCCCGATTACTTCTAATAGAGACGACCACTGGAGTATGCTAATCGACCGCTGTGATCTCTCATCGCAGCGGTAGGAGGCATCAAGATTGGCCGTAATTATTGAGATGTCTGGACATCCCGCGGCATTCCGACCATTTAACCGCAATTCCCCCGGGCGACGAGACGTGCATTTTGAAAATTACCAAACTAGTTAGGTGGTCGTCGGGTGGAGCGAAATATCAGAAGTGTGATTTTCCATGTTCTAATCATTTACCGGTTTCTCTTCCCTTTATAAATGCATTGGAGAGAATTTCTTTCTTATTTCATTTGCTTTTTTTATTTTGTGTTAGAAGCAGCATTAATCCTCGATTGGCTTAGTTTATCTATATTAAATTAAATTGCTCGTGAAAGATTTATACGAATATTTATACAGCTCTTACTAATTCATTTCGATGTGCTCTTTGACTTTTTTTTTAATTATCAACCTTGCTATATACATTATTCTACGTGAAACAAGATGATTGAGATATTATTAAAGATGCTTTGTTTCCCTATAGGCTGATAAAGATAGAAAATTTTTCTCTGTTTGTTTTTAATTTAATTTAAAAATGATTCTATTTAAATTTCATCCATTTTTATTTTTCCTTTGACATTTAGAGTAATTATAAATGAATACATATATACAGTCGAACCTCCATAAAACGAACCTGTATATATTGCGAATTTTTCTATACATTGAATTTTTTCCTGAAACCAAGAACATAAGACGATTTTCTTCGCAAAATAAACTCCCGATAGCGAAGTGCATTTTTTATATAATGAACTTTTTTCTTGTGATTCAACTTCTTTTCTCCTTATGTTTTAAGTATTTCTGGACATTTCTAGTTATTCTCCCTTTTAACACATTTTATGGTGGTTATAACGGGAGTTTTGATGTATTGCAAAGATGTGAGGAGTATATCTATTATGAAACAAAGCACTTTTTCAATCAATCAAAAAAACACATATTTTATGAGTAATTAAATTTAAGGACGTGGGTGGTAATGTATCTTTAGAATCTCTAGTTATAAAATAATGTATGTGTTTAAAATTACTTGTATGCTTTAAATATGAAGAATGTTCTTAAATTCATTAATTTGAAATTAAAATTATTTTCTTAATGTTGAAAATGCAGTATATTCTGCGACATTCTTTTTCTTTTTTTCGTTGTAGTTTTTCTTTCTTTATTTTGTTTTGATGAGTAAGATATATAAAATACATAAATATTAATTAACAAAAAGATGTAAGTAATTACTTATACTTTATACTTTTTTTAATGTATTGTGTTTGTTAATTTAAAACTTGTTTTATGTGGTTTATATAAAGTATATTAAAAGATGAACCTCTATATAACAAATTTTCCACATAACGAACTTTTTTTCGGGATTTAGCGACTTCGTTATATAGAGGTCCGAATGCATAGTAATTCTATAGAATTGAACTTTTTAAATACATTTGACGGTTTTTTCGAAGAATGTAATATATATATATAGATGAATTAAGGAACAATTTTACAATAGTTACTTTAAAAAGTAACAGGGACAAATAATAACACAATTCATCTAAAAGAACAGAAATTCCCACTCCCAGTCTTTAAGATAAATAGAACCCAAACTCGTGGTTCGGCTACAACTTTGCTAACCTCAAACTCTATATCAAGACAACTCAATTACCGTGCCCAAAAACCCCTTGGGAAAAAACATTTTAGGGGTGCCTTGTTTTTCAGTTCACACATTTCGGTCTGTATATTTTTGACGATTTAAATATTCATTTACGTGTCAAACGCTATAATTTTTTTAAAAGTCAAATGATCAGAATGACCGTTATGGAAATTTTATTGGGCGCTTGTGAGTACAAGCGCCTAATAACTGGCGACATAATAAATATAATAAATAATAAGGAAATAATAAATAATAAGGGAAATTTCCCTTTCTGTCCAATAAAGGGCGGTTGGAAAAAAAGGCATTACAAACCTTCAATTAATGCGTCAAATTATTTGGGTAAAACAACAAAAAGACGCAAGAAAAATGAACGAATGGCCCGAAGGGAAATTTCCCCTTCCCCCCATCGTCTAACGCCATCCCAAAAGTGCAGCCCTTTGGGTTGGCGGTTTAAGTAAACACTCTTGCCAAAGTCATCAACTTTAGGCTAAAGTGATGACCCGAATTGAACTTTAAGGCAGCACAGCCTCGCTCTTGTTAAAGCTTATTCCATGCGAATCGGGCTCCAAATAAATCACGACTAATGATTCAAATGGCAACTTCCCTCTCGTCAATTAAACTCATATTTTGAACAAAAGACTAACCACAATGTCAACGGGAAAACTTTCCAACGACACTCAAATAAAAACTCGACTGGAAATAAAAATATGGATTGCGTAATGTTTGGGAAAAACACCCTTGTATCACCAGAAACAAAGGGGCTTCTTTCCAAAAAGGGGATTATAAGCACGGCGTAGCTAACTTCTGGGGGGCCCTTTTTTTACATATAACCCCCGTTATGGGCCGAAGTTACACATTTGGAGCCCCCAGTTAGGGGCCCCCATCTTTAAATACGGCTAAAACGGCGGTAGCTAAGCTCCTGTTTTGCCGCGACTTCTTCACCCCAAGTCAAAGTGGTGGTGAAATTAACGTCGCACTGTTCGCCCCCGGGCTTTGGCGCGGACCCGTAATTTGAACCAGGTCAGGACGTGGGAAAAACCCGAGCTGGCACCACCCTCCCCCAAATAAACCCCACCAACGTGAGGACGTTTTAGCCCCACAATTTTAGCGTGGAAACCTGCCCTACACGGTGGGTCTTTAGAGTACTGGGGTCAACTCGTAAAAGGGAGCCACGATCCGATACCTATACCACTCGGCTACCGCGACCACCCACAAGTCACAAAGGACAGGAAAAAAGCGCTCAAAGACTGGCCCCAATAGGGAAACCCTTTTTCCCGTTGCCCAACGCATGGCTGTGGACTGGTGTTTTGATGGTTCAAATAAACCCCTTTTCCCAAATCCAGTTCACGGCCGAAATTATATTTTCCCCCCGAAGATCATTAAGCACCAAAAAAGGAAACTGGCTATGTAAATAATCTATTTTTTTCTTAACCACCGGATGCAGTAAATTTACTGCGGTGGTGGTCAATATCGGATCATGGCGGCATGCGGTTCGAGCCCAGTACCACAAAAGACCCCCCTGTGGGGGCAGATACGTTAAATCTGTCGGGGCTCAAACTTCCCCAGGTGGGTATTTAAAAAGGGGGTGCCACCCGGTTCCCTGCCCCGCCGGGTTTAAAAAAACCAGGTCCTTTGCCCCCCCATGTGCATTAATTTCACTCACTCACTGGACAGTAACATCAGATCATGGTCCACAAAAGTCATCGCGCCGAAGGGCTAGATTTTTACGCCTGTCGTTAGCCTTGGCTTTGAGCACCATGTTCGGTTCCACCCTTATTTTGTGGGAGAACACCCGAGGGGGTCAAGGACCCCCCCCCCCCTTTCCCACCAACCTCACGGAGGTTGTGGCTCAAAGGCTATGTAAAAACCCCGCTGCGGGGATATACATTTACAAACATCCATGCCTTCTCCGGGACGGCCTTCTTTCTACGGCCCCGCAGTCAACTTTAGTAACCACTATACCGGAAGGGCGACATGTTAATAGTCTAATTTGTTGAATTAATATCTCTCTAAAGCTGCTCGACCAACCTGCGTGGTTGAAATATGTTTATTTTAAGATAGTTTTCACTTAATATTTCGGAATAGACCATAGGTTATATCTTTTTCACAGACTGAAAAACCTTTCTTTATATATATAATATTGCTTTTTCTAACTTCACTATTCAATAAAGGGAGAGAACAGCATATTTTAGTATACACTCATACATGTTATAACTACAAAATGTTTTCCAAATGGGGATTGTGTTCAGGATATTAAGGGAAGACGTTCGTAAAATCTCCTGTCAAATAATGATAGAAGAGATGGGACATCTTATACATTTACATCACATTACAAACAAGCTTTAAATAATTGTTAACGTACCATACAAGCCTTAAATAATAGTTTAGCTAATATCTTTAAATAACTGTTGACTGTCTATTATTCAGCCCTAGAGTTCTATCTAGTTTTTTGAGCATATGTTTCGTTTTACCGCGAATTCATACGTCATATTTTTTTAAGTAACATATGCTTTTGAAACCACATAAAAGCAAGCGAAATAATGAAGAAATAAAATATAAATATATATATATACATGAATCGGGCTGGAAAACAATGGAAATAAAATATGCTTTATAACTGAGGATAAGATACGTTAAAAATCATGTTGTCTCGAATAAAAGGCTAGAAAAACTATCCAATAAAATATCGGTCTAAAAGAGAGTTGGATATATTTTGTTTCCGACATGTTTCCAGAAATTTGTAGTTTAATAAAAATGAAGTTTATTTTTTCCTCCCTTCTTTTCAAATTCAAACCGTTTTTGTATATAACCGTTGATTTAACACTTTCCTTTGCATTTTTTAAAAAAGATTTATAGAATTTTCTAATTTATATAATTTACAATCATATCACAATGGTAGAGAATTAAATAATGTTAGAGCAAAAATTCAAATTATATCCCAACTTTAAATAATGATTAATACAATCAAAATTATACGTAAATTAAAATAAATAATTATTAAATAGTGTTTTGGGGTTTTTTTTTGTAAAAGATTTACTTCCAGATATATAAAATAATTTTATAAAACAGTGAGAAATTTTGTTTAAGTAATAAGGCACAAACACACGATGCAATGTTTCTTGTAATTGATGATGCAAATGAAAAAAAATTTATTTTCCTTTCTAATAAAACTTAAATTTTTAAAAAAGGGAAAACATATTTATTTTTATTTAAAGTTGAAATTTTCTTGAAAAAAATTGCTTATAGGGGTTTTTTATGCAGGTATTTTTGGGGGAGAACCCATCATATAAAGGGGGATTTACATTCTAAGAAACACGTAGCCGAGAGCGTAGAGGAGTAATCTCAATAGTTAAAAATTAAAAGTTATTGTTCTAGTGCAGGGTTCTTAAACTGTGGTCCGCAGACCCTGGGGTTCCACAGTACTTTTCTAGGGGGCTGCGAAGGTCTCTAATGTATTATTAAGATTTCCCTCGTTTACAAACTCTGAAGGCCTTAGAGGAAAAATTGAAAGATATCCTAGATTGGATCACTAATTTGCCTCCAATTTAAAACCTGTATTAGAACATGTATTTCTATGAAGAATATTATGTAAATTCTTTTATTTTTTGTAACTACATAGCCATTACTACAACGTATAATAATATTTTAAAAAAATAAAACCGTCTTGAAAGTGTAGAGTCGAAATTGAAACTGCAAATTTCAAATATTATACCTGATGTAACAATACATGTAAAAGAAATTTAGCTTCCTTCTCATTAAAAATTTTAATTAGTTAAGAGCATCCCTCCTTGTATACTCCCAGTTTCATAACGGAGAATATTAGGGCCTCCTGCAAAGTCAGGTTTCTAAACTCCTGTCCCCCCCCTTCCGGGGATGCGGCAGTTTGAGGAGCTGTACGCCACTGATGTATATTCAAAGGAAAGTTGAATGAGGAACTTTTCATTAATTGAATCATTTATTTTTTCCCTTGAAATTTCCTGAATGATGTTTGCAACACTTAGTATATAAGCCCGAAAAAAAAAAAAAAAATTCTTTTACGTGAGAAATTATTTCTATTCTATCTATGCGAAGGGCAAAACTATTTAATGAAATACGAAAAATGTTACACCAATATTGCCCGAGTATCATGTAATTTCACGCAGTTTTTTTGCCAAGTAAATAAATTTATTTTCTGAATCAAAGTTTACGAATATTTCACGTAAAAATTACTCCGCAATGATGTCACTCCGGTTTTGCACCGCGCACCTCCCCCAAAAATGGGCCACGGGGCCCTTTAAGGTCAAATCACTTGAGCGCATGAAAAAAGGCGTCGTTTAAAACCAAATGTTTTTGGACCCAAAAAAAGGAAAAATTTTTGCGGCCTTTTTGGGGCTTTTCTGGGGCATCTGATCCCGTGTGGCGTAGGCAAAAGATCAAGAAAAAAAAATTATTATGAGAAAATGAATCCAAAGTGCTTTCGAGTAACCACGGTGGTTGTGTGTTTTTTTTTTGATAAAAACCTAGATTTTTTGCGCAAAAGATTGCCCCTTTCCCAAGAAGTTAGATTTGTGTTCCTTTCGGGTGACCAGATTTTAAGATAAAAGGAAATATAAAAAGGGAAAATGGGGGGGGGTATTTCATTCCCCATCACATGTGAAATAAAATTACAATCTTGAATATATCTTATGAGTAAATTCTTACTTAATTTCTTATTAAAAGAGATAAATTTTTTAGTAAATTCTTAATTTCTTTGGGAAAAATTAATGCCTAAAACGTTTTTCCCAAACTTTCCCTGGGGGGGCAAAAACCCCCTATAAGGGGTAAAAAAAGTTTTTGTCGAAAATAAAAAAATTTTTTAAAAATTACGAATTTACTAAAAAAAAACAAAACAAAAATATACGACTAATAAAAAATAAAATACACATTTACCTGATATACTATATTATATACTATATTTTGAATGTATCCATCCCCCTTTAATTTATCAAAAAATCTAAGTTAAAAAAAGTTTAATAATTACTGTGATTCTTTCACGTCATATAAAAAATTGTATAAAATTTAATATTTATTTTGATAATTTTTAAACTTTTTTTAGACCCTATTTAACTTTTGCTTAAAAAGTACAAATTTTTACATTCAATGAAATGTTATTGTATGGGAGGGGGCGCGGGGAAAATTTAAATTTTTGAGTGCCAATATAGTTTGAGAAACACTGCTGTTAAAAAGTTAAAAAAAAACCCTTATTAACTCTCACTGAGAATTGAATAAGTTAAACTCTCTCTAGTAGCTTTTTTCATTTCCTAAATATATTTTAGCTTTACGAAAGAAATTATTGTGGTCAACTTTAATCTTTTATAACTACTAAAACTTATCGATTAAAAGTAAAAATAACAATTTTTTTGCTCGAAGAACAAATATTAAGTAGAATACAAAAAGGATGATTAATATGAACCCAAATAAATATTTGAATTCCTTTACACGAGAACTAAATTAAACTAATTACATTAACTTCGTTTAAACGTTACAAAAGCTACCTTATTATTCTTGAAGTGGAAACCTTAATTCCCAGATATTTATATTATTTTAAATAGGATTTTCAAGTCTATTCTTCATTAGTCTTTTAAATTTAGTGTTTTCTTGTCTTCATCGTGTAAAATTTGTTATTTATTTGGGGTTACTTGCTTTGAAATTAAAACTTTGGCTTTGATTTTGAAATTTAAATAGGATCAAATGGGGGGACGGTTTAAATTGACCGACCTTTTTTAACATATTGTGCATTTTTTTAAAAAAAAAGTCAATTTTGTGCAGGATCGTATCATCACATGACGTCTTTAAAGGAATTTGAAGGATTCTTTTATTTGAAGATACTGTTGTGTAAAGCGTTATCTGAGTGTGATGTGAGAAAAATGTTATTTTATACGTGTGCTAGACAACCTGAGAGAGAAATAGCTATAAAGTATTTTTTTTACAACTACCCTTCACTATGTCACAATTAGAACAATTACTCAAAGTGAAAAATATATGAAAGAAAAAGGATTTTGAAAGCCCCGAATGATTAACAAATCATTCGATTATAAACTAAAAACTTCATATACGATTTGGAAGCCTGAGATCAAATATTAATACAAAATTTATGAAAATGAGAAAAACACAAAGTTATTGAAACATAATTGTGCAAAAAAAATTGAAATGAGCTAAAAATACCATGTTTTAAAATGACATGTGGAAACAAATTATATTTTCAGATGAAAACAAATTTTACCCTGACGTTGCCGATGAATACAAACATTATTGAAATAATATCTTTCAATAAATATGTTGTGATATTATGTTCGTGTGTTTAAATTATAATAAGAACCTGTATTTTTCTTCCATAATATCCAAAAGTAAATCATCTTACAAGGGACTCAATGGACTAAATTCATGTTACGTCATAGTCACATGGTAACTGAGCCACGTGTTTTCGGCCAATCAGTTCATAAATTAGTGCGACGTCATTTTTATATCTAAATAAACACGCGTTTCCAAATAGTTCATGGCTTATGTTGCCAATTTTTTTTGAGAAACTTTTAAAAGTACACATTTGTCAACGATGTAATAATACGCATAGTACAAAATGTACTTAATTTAAAAATATTCGTATAATGTTAGTATTTTTTTATTTTTTTTATTTTTTAATTTTTTTTTTTGAAAACCTTTGAAGAATTTTTAAATTTTTAAAAATTAAAAAATTTTAAAATTTAAAAAATTTTCAAAGTTATATTTTTAAATTTTTTAATTTTATTTTGAAAAACGGGGGGGAAAATTTACCTAAATTTAAAACAAAATTTAAGGGGAAAACAAAGGTTTGCTTTTTAAATTTAATTTTAAAAAAACATTAAAAAATTTCCCCTTGGTTTCTACGGTAAAAAAGACAAATTTTTCCCTATTGAAAATTAAAAAAATTTTAAATAAAAAACGGATTTCCCGAAAAAAGATTTTTGAAAATTTAAAAAAAAAAATCTATTTTTATGATATATTTTTAAAAAAAATGCATTTTGATAATGTATTTTTAAGAAAATTTTCAAAAGCAAAATTAACCCGAAAGACTTTAAAACAAAAAAAGTTTGGGGAATACGTCACGGTTTTTTGTAAAAATTGGGGTTTAAATAATCGTTACTAAAAATAAAATTTTTGCCCAGTTAAGGGGGTTTTTAAAGAGGTTATAAAAAAAAAATTTCCCCCCTTTAATTAAGATTATTTTTATTTATTTTTAAAATGAAGGCGTGTTAAGATTTTTTCCCCTATAAAAATGTATTTTTGGACAAATTAACTAAATCCTCAGTTTCAACTAGATCCTCGATCAAAGCCTCGGCCTTACAAGAGTAAAGAATTTTTATTTTTTCGTTCATGCTGGAACCTTATTAGAATAATAAAAATTCTAAAATGTTACATTGTACACTGAAGAGTAAAAAAAACTGGTACATCTGCCTAACATCGTAGGGGCCCCCAAAACCCCAGAAGTGCGCAACACGACGTGGCATGGATTCGATTAATGTCTGGAGTGCTGGGGGTAATTGAACCATGAATCCCGCAGGGCTGTCCATAAACTGTAGGGGGTAAGAGGGGGGGGAGATCTCTCCGAACAGCCCTTACAAGGCATCTCAGAAATGTTCAATAAGTTTTTTGGGGATTTTGTTGGAGCGGAAAGGCCCAAAATTAGAAGAGTGTCCTGAGCCTTTAGTAGCAATTCTGGGCGGGTTTTGGGGGGTCCATTGCCCTTTAAAACCCCAATCCGCAAGAAATACATAAGGGGTTTTACAGCGAAGGGGCCTGTTACCCGTAGAGTTGATTGCGAGGGTGTCCCATACCCTACACGTCCCCTACCATCAAGGGGCTCCACCAGCCGGCAGTCCCCTGTTGCTGTATCCGGACGAGGTTTTCCCATCCCCAAGTCCATCCAGCTCGACATTGAAAAAACTCGTAACCGGAATTTTAGTCACCCAAAGCCAATTCGGGGACGGGGCCGGGGGGGGGCGTTAGTTTGTCGTCGTCGGGGCCGGGGGCTTTATCTCCGGAAACCCCCGTCGATGATGTTTTTGTTTTAATGGGTTTTATTTTGGGGACATCTTCCGAGGGTCCAGCATTAAAATCTGCAGCAATTTGCGGAAGGGTTGCACGTCTGTCACGTTTAATGATTCTCGTCAGTCGTCGTTGGTCCCGTTCTTGCATGTTCTTTTTCCGGCCGCAACGATGTCGTAGATTTGATGTTTTACCGGATTTCCGATATTCACGGTACACTCGTGAAATGTTGTACGTGAAAATCCAAATTTCATCGCTACCTCGGAGATGCCATGTCCCATCTCTCGTGCGCCGATTATAACACCACATTTAAACTCACTTAAATCTTAATAACCTGCCATTGTAGCAGCAGTAACTTATCTAAGAACTGTGCCAGACACTCGTTGTCTTATAAAAGTTTTGCGGACCACAGCACCATACTCTGATTGGTTCCATATCTCTTTATTTGCATACGCATGTCTGTATCAGTTTTTTTGGCTCTTCAGTGTATAATAATTATGCTTTGTCATAATTCTTTTTAATATGTTTTTTCTTTCTATTTTATTGTTAGAGATATTTTTAAAGCAATTGTTCTATTGATTTTGTACATTCATCCGTATCTGGAATTCTCTAATCTTCCTATATACATCTTTCACATTACAAGATTCATCCCCGATTGCTTTCAAAGAGTTTTAAAGTAATCCAAACATATCCTTATCTCTAAAATGCATTTCGATAACAGTTTCAAATTTTCATGAAGCTAAAGCGTTTAATTATTAATAAATGTGAAACTAGAATTCTCTTCAAATTCCCAACTAACGTAAATATTAAATGAGCTGGCTCTTGAATAAATACTGAGAGTGAATATTGAAACTTGTTAACATGTTTAATTATTATTTGCTTCGTATGAGAAATGCTACTTTAAAAGAAAAGGAAAACATGCAAAAAACAAATATTACATTTCATAAAACTTTAGTGAATGGGTTTTTATCCAATTGTTTACAAAGGAAGCAATGTTCTGGCAGCGAGACAGAAGAATAAGAACAGATGGTTGGTTAAATTGTTGTCATCATTCATGAAACAATGGTTGGGTATGAAAGAAGATACAGTTTGTAACTTAGTCTTCAATTTCTTTTGTTCAAAACAGTTACAGTTTATAACGAAACAAATCTAAAATTTTACTCCTGATGAGACAGACATTTTTTTCTGAGTTTTTATTACTTACATAATAAAGGACCAGAACTGCTTTTATGTTGTGAAGCGCGTTTTCGGTAAGAATTATTTGCTAACATGGCACCGCACAGTAAAATATGAATAATTGCTTCATTTTTTAATATATAAATTCAAAGATAAATGAATAAGCATACTTATCTTTAAAAATTATTTTTTTCTTCACTTTTTAAAAATTAAATGTGTTAATATTCAGTACAAAACTATATATTCTGTTCTCTTTGAAAAACAATGATATGAGATTTGCAACATCAGTTTTTTTCGACCACTATGCTGTGTGGGTTCTATGATAGTATTAACATGACTGAGCTTTTGAAGACTTTATCTGATTTTAATGTTCCATTAAAATTAATCAATCTTATAATGCTCACACTCACTGACACCTTCTCAGTGGTGCGAATTTAAGAGGAGTTGTCTATATCGTTTGAAATTTATAATGGAGTTAGACAGGGAGATGAATTGGCATGTCTTCTGTTTAACATAGCTCTAGAAAGGGTGATCAGGAATGCTGGCATATAAATACTGCAGGTACTGTATTTAGTAAATCAGTACATATTTTGGCGTATGCCTATGACGTGGACATTATTGCAAGATCTCGAGCTGCATTGGGTGAGAGCTTTCTGGCACTCGAGATACCTGCTAGACAAATGAACCTAAGAGTGAATATGGAAAAGACAAAATGTATGTATTGTGGTAGGTTGGAAACCATCCCTAATTGGATTGAAATAGACTCCTTTAAATTTGAATATGTAAAACATTTTACCTATCTAGGATCAGAAATAAATTACTGAAATGGCAGGAATGCTGAAATCAGAAAAAGAAATATTGCCGCTAATCGCTGTTTCTTTGGTTTAAGATGATCGACTTATGTCTCAAAAACATGGACCTTGCCAAAAGAAGATCTTGGCGACTTTTGAAAGGAAGGTCCTGTGAACCATATTTGGTGCTGTTCTTGATAACAACGGTTGGTGAAAAAGATATAATTGTGAAATATGTAATATTTTTAATAGTGATGATATTATTAAGTACATAAAACTAAGTAGAATGGGAAGGACAGGGCATATAGTAAGAATGAGCCCAGAAAAAACAGCATTGCAAATTTTTAATGCAACAACCTCTTATGAAAGACCAAAGTGAAGGCCCAAAAAGGAGACGGAAAGATTGTTTGGATGAGGTCCTAGTCATTCTAAAAGTGAAGAACTGGAGATCAATTGCTGGGTGAGTGAATATTAACGTCGCACTGTTCGGCTACACGAGGGCTTTTGGCGACGGATCACGTGATTTTGAGCCATGGTCAAGTGACGTGGACAACACCTGAGCTGTCACCTCCCTCTCCTAACTACCACACCACACCAACGGGAGGACGTTTCAGCTCTCGACAGATTTAACGTGCATCGCTGCCCTACACGGCGGGTCTTTAGTGGTACTGGGCTCGAGTTCATGACATTCCTGCCATGATCCGATACCTTGACCACTGGGCTACCACAGCCCATCAATTGCTGGGAGAAGGGCAGAATAGAAAAAACTTCTGAGGAAGGCTCAGGCCTACAAAGGTTGTCATGCCAATGCTGATGCTGTGGGTTCTATTCATAAAAAGATTCTTTTTGTAAATTGTTATTTGAAAGACTTAACATATTGCATAAACATTTTTAAGTAAGTTTTAACGAAAAATAACAGTCACTTAGCTTCTAAAGAAGAATCAGCTCCTAAAACTTATTGTACTTATGTACGCATTATCTAAATATTATATTCAATTGTTAAATCTAATGAAAAAGTACAGAGTAAAAACATTTTGCACAGATAGAATTATTTTTAATCATAAAATTCTTCATTACATACACTTTTAAGAATTCGCAATGTATTTTGAAAAGTTTTCTAGCCTAAAAGATGTGTTAGATTTGTCAAAAATCGGTGTATTTATATATATAAAAATTACAGGAAAAAGGAATAATTTACAATAAAAAATAAATTTTTAGTTAAAAACATAAAAAAAAAAATTCAAAAATAGTTACTACTTTCATTTAATTTCTGTAAAAGTGAATAAAGTTTTACCTTCAGTAAATAAATAAATAATAGCACAAATAACAAATACAAAGGGAATGATGTATAAAACTATATATAAAGAAATTGAAGTTCTAAGATTTAGAAATCGCCAGAAAAAAGTCATAATTTAATATTAAACTAGATAATAGATGAAAAATTTCTTACTCTTCAACTGTTTCTTTTAATTCATTGACAACTGCTTCTTTCTAAGAGGAAAAAAGCACAATAAATAAGTGATGTTATTATGTTTTAATCTCATATTATCATATTAAGTTAAAAAAAGAACTACCGTAAATTTCAAATTTTGACATATTTTTATACTGGTTTCTGATTTTTTTTTTCATCTTGTAAAAATATTATAGCTAATCATACATATTTCCAGGATTCTCATCATCGAGGTATGATATTTAACTTTAAATAGAAGAGATGGATTTTTCTTAACATTTAAGAGTTATTTGAAATTCAAAATATAGATAATGAAAAATAATAATAATTTCAATTGAGAACTTTGTGCAAATATTAATATGCATTATACAAAAAATTGTACATAAAGAAATGAATGCTTCTAAAATTATGTAATAATATTTTTTTGGGGAAGTAATTCAGGAAAAATAGAATAACTGATCTAAAAGAATTACTGATAAAATCAAATGTTTAGTTTTGAAAATATTTTTTAAAAATACTAAAAAGTGTGTGTTATTTATTCTATTGAAATGAATCAACTCTTCTGTGATTTGCTTTTCTATTTGAAATGGGATTCCTCAATTAGATGACAAAGACGACACTCGAGCAGATTTTTTACTGTCGCTTCGTCGTACGAAAACTCGAAGATTCAGTTGTAACTTCTGTTTGACAAAAGACGAATAGAAATTATTCAGTCCAAAAATCTTGACTGGATGAAAAAATTTTAATATTATTTATAGAAAATCATTACTTGAATGGAAAGGATAACGCATAGAATAAGAAAATCATATCTTTCTGCGGATAAGACAGTATCTGAATCATAAAATTTGTGTGTGTGTGTTCAATGGTTTCTAAAATCTTGCGCTTTGAAAACCATCGAACGAATGAGTGTCTCCATATCTATACTGATGGTTCATACCTACCAGAAAAAAACGGAGCTGGCGTGAGATGGTTCTGTCCGGCTGTTTGAGGACTGTTTGGAAGTGGGAAAAAACACCACCAATGACGATGGTGAGGTCACAACTGTCTATGCATCTACAACACAATTACTAGCTGCTGGTCTATCTCCTTCAAAAGTTGTACTTCATCGACTCCAGACTTAATCAGTAACACACCAAATGACTGCCTTAATACAATTCAGTGCCGAAATAAAATGCGGAGCTTATTTTATACTGCTGGACTGTGGCCTTACAGTGGGTCCCAAGTCATGTTGGGAAGGCAAAGCAAGAAGCAGAGTCGTCTCAACCGGAAATCCCCTTGACCCTCAAAAGAGCAAAGAGCATTACATCCAGATACTTTGACAAATGTACTGCCTTGACCCCAAAAACCTAGTGCCTTGGAATGCCATGGGAAACCCCGGCCACTGTGGGTCCTAAACCGAGGAGCCGAGGCTGTTGCCCTCTTTCGCTTAATGACTGGACATGGCTTTTTCGGAGTATACCTCCTCTGGTTTGGCCTGGTTGCTGAAGAGGTCCGTCTGCTCTGTGGATATGCCAGGATGGTGGGTGACCACCTGCACCAATGGACTGGACTCAATGAATATCCAACTCATGACGTCGTCAGTTGGTACAGGGAGGCTCGATATCAAATGGTGAAGAAGCCAAGCACGGGCGTTGGATAAATAAATAAATAATACTGAATGATAAAAAATACAAAGTTCTAGAGTCATCTTACAAGACGGATCTCCTATATAAAAAAAATTAGATTGAATTAACATAAAAATGTTTTAAAGCCAGTTCTCTTTCAAGGGTGGTAGGTACGAAACAGATGTGCGGAGCATTGTGTGTGTGTGCTCTCTAACATTTTTATCGCAGCGGTCCGACCAATGTTTGTTAATTTTACAGTGGCCTGTTGAAGGGGAATGTTGATTGTTTATATCCATAGGAAGTCGCTCAAAACCGAAAGAAATAAAAGATAAAAATAAAATGGAGATAATTTAATGTTTCTTGGGCGGCCCGATACCATCTGATCTACGGACCGGAACCGGTCCACCCCTCGGGGGTTGGAGACAACTGGTGTAGAGGAATGAAGATTGCTTGACTGATTGACTGATTATTTACGTCGCACTGTTCAGCTGCACGAGGGCTTTTGGCGACGGACCACGTAATTTTGAACCATGGTCAAGTGACGTGGACGACACCTGAGCTGGCACCCCCTCTCCTAACTACCACACCACACCAACAGGAGGACGTTTCAGCTCTCGACAGATTTAACGTGCATCGCTGCCCTACACGGCGGGTCTTTAGTGGTACGGGGCTCGAACTCATGACAAGGCAAGCCACGGTCCGATACCTATACCACTTGGCTACCGCGGCCCAGGAATGAAGATTGCAAAGATATAGGAAATAATTTTGGGGTTTCAAAACGAAGATCACATCCAATTAAATAAAAATAAATAAGTATTCAACAAAGTCAGTGAGATTATTAAGGATCAGTTTGAAGAAGGAATTTTAGAGGAATGTATTTCTATGTGACAAAATAAAGTTAGATTATATTTATTATATCCTTCACAAACTAGTTATTAAAAAAATAAATCCAATTACACAGGAATAAAGTTGTTTTTCGATGCATTATGAAAAGAAGGTTATAAATCTTTAAATGACTGTCTTCAATATAGACCAAATACAGTCGAACCTCTATATAACGAGCCTCTACATTGCGAATTTTTCTATATAACGAGCTTTTTCTTGGAACCTTTAACATTTTACGATTTTCTTAGTAATTTATAAAAAAAAATACAACTTAATTTAACATAGTTGAAACAAATATTCTGTTTATATTGCGTGTAAGAATGAAAATAAAAAATCCATCTCCATTTTAAAACACTTCATCTGAACGGACACTTAAGAACACTTACCTTATGAATAGGAAGCTCATGTAGAAAAGTATGCAAATAAAAAATATTCATATAACCTTATTTTCTTCATAAAAAAGTATACCTTTTGCAGGTGGAACCCAATAACTATTCAAAACCAGATGTTCTCCAGTTTGAAGAGTTTTCAAAAGAAATGGCCTGATCGAAAATGACGTCTTTTTTTTTTTTCTTTCAGCGTCACTTTCATTCTTTTGTTTTTATTCTTCTTTCCTCAAAGGATCTCAGTTCTTTTAAAATCAATTTTGAAAGTAACCGCATATATAACGAACTCTCTAGATTAAAATCGGGTCAAATCGATAAAAAGAAACGATGTAAGCCATTATTCTCAAGAAAAGCTGTTCGAGAAAGTATGGAATAAATGAACAAAAATCCACTAAGTCTGTAATTTTTACCTTTTAAGAAACAGTTAGTTTAAAGAGAAAAAAAGATCGTTGAGTAATTTAATTTGCATTGTAAAGTATTTGCCCTTTTTTTTTTGGAATTGAGTCAGGTGAAAATTGAAGTTTATGTATGTAAAATTTTAGTAATGATTATTAATCATTTTTTTAAAAAAAAGAGTGTATGCTTATGACCACACGATAAAAGTGATAATTTCAAATTTTGTAATGTTATTTGTTTGTTTTGTTGTTCAGGGATTAGTTAGGTGAAAAAAAAAACAAGGGGATATTAGTATTGTCATAAAATTTTTTTTTTGTGAAAGATACAATAATATTTGTGAATTAATTGAATTCTAAGAAGGAAACAATAGGTTTATGGTAGCTGAAATAGGTTATAAATACTTTAGATTCAAAATTATTTAAACATCTGACTAAGCGTTGTTCCGTACTTTGTTATGCTTTCATTTGGATCATTTGACATATTTAAATTGAATTTTGATTTTTAAAAAAATCAACTAAAGGCTTTGATTTGTCTTTTGAAAAATCTACATTAAAATCCCCACTTAAAATAATAGGCAGTTTGTTCAGAAGAGTTGATCCAACTTCAGTGTAAGCAACTAAATTTTTGTGAATGAATTTGATAATTTTCTCGACATTTTGATTTGGTGAAATATAAATAGTAACCACACACAAACACACATTAGAATTACTTGTCCATTTCGCTGCACAAATCTCTCTCGATACCTGACTCATTAAACCCAAATGATTCAGTAGTATTGTTACGAGTAATATTGTTAACATTCAGTGGTATTGTTACGAGCGTTGCAAACCCGAGCGTAACGATGCTTGGCTTCTTAAAATGCATCATTCAAGTTCACTCTCCAGCAAAACGCGCCTAAAGAAGTTATCACTGCAAAAACTGTATAAATAAGCGATGACTTTTCTGTATATAAGTGTTGCAGTGATGTTGGAATAAATTAAATTGATTTTGGCAACAATTAAGGTATAGCTTGACGAAATATCTTTGAAAGTAAATCTAAAGAGTCCAATGTGCGCTGTTTGAGAAGCGCTCAGAATTATTTCATAGCTCAACATATCTGATTCATTTTATTACTTGTTTGTTTATTTCAGTACTGAAGCCCAGCAGCTGAGTGGTAGTGTTTCGCGCTTCCACGCCACAGGCCTGGGGTTCAAATGTCGGCTAGGCAAGGTTGACTCTGCCAGGCTGACCAACAGACCGGAACATCTGCTCATACAATTCATCGCCTTACGTCACGTATATTGAGATGGGTGCAGTTGGCGTTGGCCCTCATGGGCTGTTGAGCCACTGTGTATTTAGTTTTTTGTTTTTATTTATTTATTTCAGTAATAATATGAATCTATTTTTAACTAAGCAAATTACAAAAGTTATTATACAGGGTGAACCAAAAGTCTTACCCTGATTATAAATTTTCGTTACAAAATAACTGTTTTTTATAACAATATTACTTTTGTATCATTGAGTAAGTAAGTTTTAGTAATGGTTTTGTGGGGGGGGCAATAGATGGTGAGAATGCTCCTTCAAGAGTGACAGGGGACTATTTACAAAGAAGACATCATTTTTAGCCGAAATGGCGTCAATTCAGGAGAAATCTCGTGCGCTTCACTAAGCGAAATCGCCCACTAATATTCAGCGTAAATTTTTATGTCATTATAGAAGCAAACCTCGTGATGCAAAATCAATAAAGTGATGGTATGAAATGTCCAAAGAAACAGGTAACGTTAAGGATCTTCCTAGGAGTGAGTAAAGACACTGTTAACATTTTCGACAATAATTTCAATGAATCCTACTAAATCATTTTTGAAGCATCGATTGAATCTCAAATCTCGCAAACAAGTTTGGCAAGGATTCCTCGTAAAAGCCTTAAGCAGCATGCTTACAAAGTGCAAGACATATTAAAGAACATTAGGTGGGAACTGGAATATCGCTTAGACTAGGGGTTTTCAATCTTTTATTCTCTAGGACCAAATTAATTAATTTACAATGATCCACGGGCCACTTCAATTAACTCGCAGTGATCCACGGGCCTCACGACTGTAAAAAAAAATATTGTAGTCAGGGAATTTATATAAAAAAAGGGAGGTTTGTTTTACAAGATAACTGTTTCTAAGTGAAGGGATGGTGTTTACAGATTAGTACATATTGGTTTCAAGAAAGTTAAATGGAAGTCGAATTATATAAAATACTTCGCAAACCTGTTAAAGAAATGAATCCCCTTTTTTTCCGAAAATTTCTGAGATTTAACGCATAGTCAAATTTTTATATTTAAAATTATTTAAGATACAATGAAATGTTTCATTTTCAGAAAATTTTATCACAAATGATAATAAACACATCAGAGAAATGTTTAATGTCAAGAATAACAGAAAAAAATTGGCGTTTTTAGCAACAAAAGCAGACAAGGCATTTTTTTAAATAGCTTCAAATTTAAATGAGGGGCCGCTAAAATGCCTTCAGCGGACCACGGGTTAACGACCCCTAGCTTAGCGAATCTTCGAGGTACCTGCAGGGCACACCTTAAATTTATTTAGATAAATTCACTTGTAAAATACTTACATTATATCCAAATAAACATATATATATATCTAATTGTAACAGTTTGAACACAATAAATATTTACAATCAGAGCAAAACTTTTGGTTCACCCTATACTTGTAATTGTTTGCATTTACACTGAATTTTTTTTGAAAAGATAACAGTTGGTGAAACTTTTTTGTCGTAAAATCTACATTTGCATCAACTTTTTAACTTAACTTTCAGAGGCTAAAAATTTCAATTCCTCGAGAGATTTCTGATCTCTCCTTCAAGTGACGATTCTCTTACATTTGAGAACTTGAAACATTATCCTTCATTTGAGGATCTTTTTTTTACATTATTCTTTTATCTTTGAAGTAAGATGCAATGTAAGCATTCATAATGCATATTGTTACGTAGATCCGGGATCGAGGATTTTATGCAAAACAGTCACAGTTCTTTCAGAGCGATGCGAATTTATTATCGGAAATCCAATTCTTTAAATACAGGATTCCGCAGCAATATTCACAAAGTAAATCTCAGAAGGTTTCCCACCTTCAACAGCAATCAAATACAATTTCAGTGTTTAAAATACACGTAAGTAAAAGATTATTCACAGGGAACTTCTTTAAAAACAGTTACTAATCGTGGTTTGAAAAAGGCGGGTTTGGGGTTGGGCCCCGTTTATTTATAAACCGGGGAAAACCAAAAAACCGCGTGTCGGTGGGTAGAGCAATCCCCCATTTTGTAGAACCCAGAATTTAACTCGCCAATGACGCCAAAGTGGTTAAAAGCCACCCATTTTTTTCCCACTCGGTCGCCAATCCCAACGGCTTACCTTTAAAAGTTTTTGAACGAAATATAGCGTAAAAGTTTTATGAATTTTTAATTTTAAAATAAAAATAAATTAAAAATAGTTAAATAAATTTTACAACCAAAACAATTAAAAATTTTTAAAAACAAAATTTGAACAAAGAAATTTTAAATTATCAAAAGGGAATATTTTTCTTAAAAGCTTATAGAAAAATGCCAAAACAAAAAAAAGTAAAACAAGGACAAAGGGAAAACGTGTCAATGGACAAAAAGAAATTGGGGGTTATGCTATTATGCAGTATGGGTTTTCCCCCCTTCGGCTGTGCCCCCGGCCATGTTTTTTTAAAAATCTAGGGGTAATTTTTTTGAGACAATTAAAACTTTTAAAACAATTTTTTGTTTTTAAATAAATTTAAATAAATTATTTTATTTTTTTTATATAAAATTTTTTATATTGACTTTGGAATAAACTTTGAATTTTTGGCGTAAAAAATGACGCGGAAAATATTTTTAAAATTCTAAATGCCGAAAGAAAAAGAAATTTAAAAACAAGGATTGTATTAAAATTCTTAAAAATCATAATTTAAAGCTGAAAGAAAATTCTTCCTTCGGCTTCTAAGTATTATTTTTAAACTTAGAAAAACAGTGACAATTTTTGCAGATTGTAAAAATTTAAATAAAATTTTGGAAAAGAAAAAGGAAAATTGCTTTGTGCCATTAAAAAAAAAAGCTGACAGATTTATTATTATGGCAGCACAAATTTGCAGAAATATTTCCGCAGCAAATAATTCTGCGGTCCAATTTCTTACTTTTTAAAAACAATTTTCTTGTTTTGTACCTGATTTATCACATTTCATAACAGCTTAAAACAACGAACTAAGATTGAAAAAAGAAATATGAAACCAAGAAAATAAAATTACAAAAAAGGGAATTGGGTGAACTTTAGGGTAATAATAAATCGTGCCCCCCCTCTCTTTCTTTTCAATTCCTACTTTTGGGTCACACCTCTCTATATAATTTTTCTTGTTTAAATTTTCAATGTTAATAAAATACTTTCTTTATCAAAACAAAGTTAAAATTTTAAATTTTTTAACTTGCGAAAAAAAACCCGTGTAAATAAAATTTTAAAATTCCTTATTTTGGAAGTAAGTACGTTTAAAAAAAAACTGCTTTGTACAATATGGAAATTTTAAAACAAAAAAGTTGCTGAAAAAAAAGGTTATTTACAAAAAATAAACCAAAACAATTCGTCAAAAGTTTAATCTTTTTTATAAAAATAATTAATATAAAAAATTTTGAAATTTAAAGAAAAGCGAAAATTTTTAAAAATTGAAAATAAATTTAAGTTTAAAAGGAAAACTTTTATTGGGAATTTTAGAATCTATTTTTTGGATATTAAAAAAGTATTATATTTTTTGATCATAAGGATTTAAATTCAAACAAAGGCAAAGTAGAAAAACAGAAAACCTTTCCATCATTGGTTTTTTTGTAAAATTTAAAAAAATTTGAATTGGAAAATCGGGAAAACATCCCAACTAAGGTTTAAAGTGAATAATGGATTTTACATTTTTTAAAAAGACTCTTTTTAAAAAGACAGAAAAGAAATTTTTAAAAATAAACGGCTCAGGGGCTTTAAAAATGCAACCCCAAATTCATTTTAATTGAATTTTGGAAACTGCCAATCAAGATCCTATTTAAAAGTGGACTTATAGATTAAAGGGGCCAGGATTATAAAAAACGTCAGGGTCTTAATGACCCATTTTAATTAAAAAATTTTTTAAAAATATCGTTTCTATAAACCCCATATGAATAGGGGGCACCTTAAACACGTCAATTTCACTGTCCTTTTATTTCTCTGTTATATCATTTTATCTAGAGATTTTCCTACTACTTTTAACAATGGTGAAAAAAAAGTTGACGATGAATGAAGAAGCAATAAACTTGTTTCCAATGGAAGGAAATTGGTAATTACGTATTATACTGTCGACAAATTTCGCCAAATCAAAAATATCACATAACAAAGACGTCACCAGTGGTTGTCATCGTTAAGTGCGAACAGATTATTGTGTTTGTACATGCTTGGAAACTATTTCCCACTATTGGCTACGTATCGGGGCATTTGGCGACGTCTTTACATTTGACAAACTGATCGAAGGTATAATACGAAAGTACTAAAAATTCACAATTAAATAAATTAGCAATTTACTGATTAATCAATATCAGAACATTCGCATCAATTAAAAATAATAAATTCATTTCAGCTTTCATTTTTTTTTTCGTTACTTCTGTAAATAAAGAAACAATATATGCACATATAATCCTAATCCTTCGAAATTTTATTTGATTTAAGGAACTAACCTCCAATTCCTTATAATTTGAAATTCTCTCGCTGTCGTTATGAGTTCTATACCATATTCAAGTCAGAACCTATTTTTGCACACCCCATTTTTGACTTTTTTATAGCCAAGCTGGGTGATAAGTTCTCCAAACTAAGTAATTTTTGTTAGCTTTAAAACAAGATATCGGTATTAGTTACCGTTAGTTAGCTGCGAATGGTAATTACCGTTCATTATGTTAGCTTTGGCAACTTTTATAGCGGTAACTGAGCCATTTGCATCTTTTACACGCATGGCTGCTAATTGTAAACTATGTGCGAGTCCTACTTCCTGTTTTGAATGAGTCAAGCGCAAGGTTTTACTTTTCATTCTTTGGAAGCAAAGGACAAGAGGAAAATTGGATGGTGCTTGCAAGAAGATTTCATTGCTGTAAAATATGAATGTCCAAAATATGGGAATAATATGCGTCTATGAGAAAGGAAGAATGTTTTGATGGCTATGAATGGAGATGCCATTCGAAAGTAAGTAATAATCCGTAAGATGCGTGCATGAGCATAAGGTAAGGTTTGTAGCTTAGAAAATCATTTTTATTTTGTGCAAATTTTGACTGTCACGTGAAAAATCACCCTGCCTACGCGGAGGGGAATTTCGACCAATTTCTAACGATTGTTACATTGCATCATGCGTTAGGAAAGAACTTTTCTTCTTCGTAATCAATTTATTCGATTTAGATTGTTCAAAATATCGTTTTTTAAGTTCAATTTTAGGAATTTGTTCTTCAAGTCTTAAAAATTTTAATTTTTGTCTTTCGATATCCTTTTTTTTCTCTTAAAAATTAAAAGTTTAATTTTTTTTTTTTTTTTTTTTTTTTTTAAAAACCTTTTAAAACCTAATTTTTATATTTTTAAGTAATTTCATAGGTTTTAAATCTTTTCCATTTTTGACCTTCGGACATTTAAACCCTTTTTCCTTCTCCTTTAAATGGTCCTTTAATTTTTTATTTTAAAAAATTTCAGGTGAGTTTTGTTTTACTAAATCAAAAATTTTCAAATTTTATTGACATGCCCTTTTTCCCAAAAAAACCCCTTTTTTGGGCTTTTAAAATATGATCTTCCAAAAATTTTGTATTTTAAAAAATTTTCTCCAATGGCTCAGTAAGGTTTTTGATCAAAAATTTAATATAAAAATATATGTATCATTTAAATCATAATTTCCTAAATACTCACTTTTTTTTGGACTTTAAATCTTAAAATATTAAACTTCCAACAAAATTTTAATGCTATTGCTACATTTATTGATATTTTTTCTGGAAATCTCAGATTTCAGTATTTGATCAGGAGAATTTGAATTAAAAAAAATCATATATGTACGTTTCTATTAAATCTCAACCATTTAGTGCTGTTACATTCTGGCTTATTTTCGCAGATAATCTTATAAATTATCACCTGGAGTCTACCTACAAAAAAGGAAAATATCAGATGCACTAAAATTCGCCTAAAACTGATTGAAAATATATGGTTTCGTTTAAAAAAGTTTTTGGGTTTATAACCCAACAATCCCAAATCTATTAAAAACCCGGGTTTGGGGAACCCCGACTTCTATGTGCTCGCTCGGCATCATGTGGTTCGTTTATGTAATGGGGGTTTATAATCTATAATCGAAAAGTACCCCCCTACCATTCTATACATACATATTACTTTTAAGTTTGAAAGTAGAAAAGTTAGGTGTACATGCAAAAAATTTCCAAATAATTTATTTTCAATACTTTATAGAAATGGTACTTTTTCATTTCTGGAGGCCGTAATAATGCGAAAAAAAATTGTTACCAATCATTTGTATAAAAAAGAAGCTAACATTTTTTCTTCAATGTTGGAAGCAATTAAAAATTGCATGGCTCTTTAACAAAATAGTCATTTTGGAGCTGAATCTGGAATTGAGATTATTATTTTATTTTATGTTTAGTGTTTAATTTGGAATAATAATAATAAACAAATAAATAAAGTAACCGTCGCCAACGAAATGGAAAACTACCACACAAATTGTAGTACAGGTTTTTAAAAAAACACAATATCCGGCAAAATGGAATAAAGTATTCGTTTGCGAATTGATATCATATTTTGAAGGGCTTGAATACAAATAACAATACTATATAAGAATAACTAGTACTTGCGTACTATCGAAACATTACCAACATTCAAGATAATTCGCCAAGGATATATATATATATATATATATATATATATATATATATATATATATATATATATATATATATATATATATATATTAACAAATTTTACTTTATAAACAACAACATTGAGCCGAAACCGAATGACTTCCAATCCTACTTCCGATGTAATGTTCCGGTTAATGTGTGGTGTTCGGGAAAACATCGAAATTTAACTGAGTTTTTCAAACTTCTAATGCAAGTTTTGAAACTTTTTTTGAACTATATGGATAGATGACGATCTGTTGATTTCAGTTTCAGTATTTTATATTATTTATTTCAGTATATTTTCTTAAGTACGTTATTGATTATTTAGCTCAAAACAATGATGATTTTGAAATAACCGGAAAAAGAAAAAGGTACTAAAGACTGCAGCGCCCTTATGGTAAGCTTTACGGTAGAACTTGTCCCTATTTTAAATTATTTTACAAATTTTCTTAAAAGAGCCGTAAGAAATTATTCTATTGACACAACAGCCCTTGATGGGCCTTCTCAAGAGCCCTCTTCCATTCTGATCTCCACTCAGCAACAGTTCTCCAGTTAGTTACTCTTAACACCTTAAAATCATCCTCCACACAATCAACCCATCTCAATTTGGCCGTACCCCTAGCTCTAGTTCCAATAGGTTTGTAATTAAAAAATCTGAACGTCAAGGATGAGGGGTCTATATGGCATATGTGGCCCGCCAACCTCAAATGACCAATCTTGAGGGATTTAATAACATCTGCTTCCTTAACCCTTTATCTACCGACGGTACTTATAAGTACCATTCACTTTAAAATTACATAGAATAAACATTTATACGAATACTTTGACAATACTTATCAGGAATATTCTTTGAAATCCACTCTTCCAAGATATATGGCAGCACGGATTCTGTGATGAGCATTTTGGCCGGGAAGGGAAGGGGCGAATAGTTTTATAGCAGAAGTTGCTTTTTCAGCTGACATTTTAATCGCATTGCGATGATTGTCATTTTTGTTCCGAAAAAGTAGTTAATGTCAAAATGTAAGTGTGTCTTATTTTTTATATGTTAATGAAGATCTTAGAAAACGATTTGACTATTTATTTCAAGTGAGCAGAGCATAAAATTTATTTTACAGTTGCATAACTTTGTGGTACTTATAAGTACCGACAGCACACTGAGTGTTGGAACAAGAACTTAGTTGCTGTTTTTTTCGGCCGTTTACCTTATTGTTGCTTTTTGTTGTGTTGAAGCGTCACCACTATAGGGCAATAGAGTTATGCCTTTTTCAATGGACTAAATTCATGTGACGTCATTAGTCACATGATAACTGAGCCATGTGTTTTTGGCCAATCAGTTCATGAATTAATGCAACGTCACAATTATATTATAAATATAATCACGCGTTTCTCCAGCCTATTAGTTCATGAGCTACACTGTTGCCAACCTTTGCTTTTTGCAGGAACTTTCTTTAAGAAAGTACATATTTGTCAACGATATAATAATGCTCATAGTTAAACAAAATGCATCTTATTTAAAAGTGTTCGTATAATGTAAGTATTTTATTTTTTTTAATTTTGAAAATTGTTTGAAGAATTTTAATACGTGAACTCTTTACCCAATCATCAAATTTTAAATGTTATCTAAACTTTATAAGTTGAACAACTAGTATGTCAATTTTTAATCAATGGGAAACACGTGATTGCCGTTATCATATGACAATCATGAATTTAGTCCATTCCTACTCTATTATATATAACTCAAACTCTCTATATATTTCTTTATTTGTTTGTTTATCTTGGTGGAATTTTCAATCGTTAATAAAATACATTTTAAAGCGCTCAATTGAGCTGAAATTTAATATACATTATTATTTTGGATGACAATACAATAATTTAATTATAATTAATAAAAATTAATTAATTAAAACTAAAAAGACTAAACTAATTAAAACTTAATTAAAACTAATTTTAAAGGGTTTTTTTCGCACGTTTAAAAGCATTTAGTTGAATTGAAATTTTATATACACGATTGTTTCGGAGGACAATACGATACTTTAATGAAAATTAATAAAAATTAATTACCTCTTAATGTTGTGATTCTGTCATATGTATATACATATTTATATTAATTGTAACTATTTAATAAAAAGTAGCTAAAATAAATTTTTCTTTGTTCATCTAAGTTGGAATTGACTTAAAATTTTTTTTTATATTACTTGTTTAGCATTTCTTTTTCAATTCCTACTATTAGGTCACTCTCAAAATATTTTATTTATTTATTTATCTTGGTGGAATTTTCAATCGTTAATAAAATACATTTTAAAGCGCTCAATTGAGCTGAAATTTGATATACATAATTATTTTGAATGACAATACAATAATTTAATTATAATTAATAAAAATTAATTGATTAAAACTAATTATTTAATGAATTACAAATACAGCCACGTTGGCATCATTTTTGGCGACTTGTGTCAAAACTTGAAAAGGTTCTTTTCTCACGTTTTAAAGCATTCAGTGTTGAGCTGAAATTTTATATACACAATGGTTTTGGATGACAATACGATACTTTAATGATAACTAATAAAAATTCATTACCACTTAATCTTGTGATTCTGTCATATGTATATACATATGTATATTAATTGTAACTGTTTAATAAAAAGTAGCTAAAATAAAAATTTTCTTCGTTGATCTAAGTAGGAGTTGACTTAAATTTTTTTTTTATTATACTTGTTGTTTAACTTATTTATTTTCCTTTTTTTATTGTTTCATTTTAACGTTTTCCACATAATTAGATAAAATATCTATTCTTATTTCAAAAATTAACAACATATTAATTTTCTTATGTGTAACTGAGATTTAACAATAATTGGAGATTTTCAAGGTGCTATTATTAATTATTATTATTATTTCCTTTTCTTATATAAAGTTTCGTACGAAAAATAAACTGTCTTCAAGAGGCTTTGGATTTATTACGGAAAGTACCATCTGAAATCAGTGATGTACTAACAGATGATTTTTCAGATGAAGAAGTCTCAGCAAATAATATGTTGGAACTTTCGTTAGATTCTTAAGATGATGATGATCAAGCAGACAGAACAAGACTGAAGGTGCAGTTGTTCATTTTAAAGAAACACAGCATTTCCTTCCCCAGGATGCAGTACTTTAAAAAACATTCAATCAAGGTCTCACTCAAAATACACAACTTGTATTACATTTTTGTGTATTAATGGAAAAGAAATACTGAATATCATCAAAATAAGTTTATGTTTAAAAGCTGTTTTTATGTTTAAAAAAATAAAATAAATTTAAAAAATTTAATACTCTTTAAAAGTAAGTATTTTGTGCAGTAAAATATTAGTGTTCTCTGGTTATTTAGCATTTTTAAGAGTTAAAATTGCGTTAAAAAAGTCATTCGGTCTTTTCGTATTATAAGAGTATTTTAGACCTTTGTGGACTGACGGTACTTTAGAGTACCTATTTAATTAATTAGCTCTAACAAATTAACTTTCCCAAAGTTGAGTATTTTATTTATGTATATCTCTTAATTTTCAATGTAGTGATTCAAAAACAAATATTGCATGAAAAAATTTGCAGTAAATCATAATGCCGTAGGTAAAATATTAAGTAGCTTATATAATTCAACATTATGTCGTTGTATCCACGATCGATTCTCACTCACAGTACCAAAGATACATTTAAGGACTTTTCGTTCAAAGATGGCTAGCTGTTCAGTCTGTGATTTAGTCAAAGCCCAAGTTTCAGATCTATAGGTAAGTACGTATCTAATGATTGTTTTATATAGCATAATTTTTGTATGTTTTTTAGTTAATTTTGCTTTTGTTGAATGATATTTGGCATAATACACAGTAGAGAAATAAGATTCCTGTTATAATCCCAAATATTAATCATTTAAAAATGTTTCCTAATTATTATTGAAAACAATGATAAAACAGTGCACTTATTATCATGGATAAAATATCAAGAATTATAATTAATTTTTGTAACTTTAATTAACTAGATTTTAAGCAAGTTAATTCTGAAATTCTTTTGAAATATTTAAGATCTCAATCTTAAAATAAGTTCTTTAGATGTTTTCTTTCCACAGAATCATAATGAGAAATACCTATTAAAAAGGCAAGAGAAAATTCAATGAAAGATGAATTACAATTTAATAAAAAGAAAATTGTAAATACCTTTCTACTGTTTAATTGCATAATCAGTGACTGGTTCCGTACCGTATTTTGTAATTCATATTTACAATTTGTGTCATACTTCAGTGGATTCGTAAAGTAACTCATTTTTTTAATTGGAGATTTCGGAAATGAATAATAAATAAGTAAATCTTCAAAATAAAGAGTACGTATTTTTTGCAGTTCTTCCCCAAGTATTTGATCTATATAACGTATTTCGTTTTTACTCTACTGGTTATAAGATATTTATTTAAAAATTAGAGTTCGTAAACATATGATAAAAGATGTACTTCTTATTTAAATGTGAAGCTTATCGATCTGCAACATATACACACATGCAGCATTTAAAATATTTATTTTTACACGAGCATACTTTATAGTAGATAGGCAACTGAGCATAACTGAACAACAGATATCACAGCAGGAGCGTAGCTACCACCGTATCAGTCGTATCAATGGTACGGGGCCCCAAAACGCATAAGCAAAAAATCGTAGTTCGTTAATGTGCCCTAAAAAAGAGCACTTAAGGAACTTTGATACAGAGCCCCCTCAGAACTAGCTACGCCAGTGCATTCCAATCAAAATCATTTTAAAAGTATAATTTTCTGAGAGTTAAATATATATTAAACATTTATATTATAAATTAATATATTTGTACTGCATTTGAATTACGTTATAATTTTTTATCGATAGATTTGTATAAGTTTTGCACAGTTACAGTAAATGTTGATGAATTCCTCCAGGAAATCTTTTTGCGCATCGAATTCTAGAAATATCTCTAAGAACTGAATGCTAAAATATTTTATTAAAAAATATTTGTTTTCACTAATGTTCGCGTTTGAAGAATATTTAATATCTTTCTAAAATATTAGCTGCTTCCGTAACTGCTGAATAATTGCGGTTTTCAAAGTTTGATTTTTTTGACCGTGTTTTTGACCTTATTTTATGTTTTGAAATTGAAGAGAAGCAAGTGTTGTGTGTGAAGTCTGTGTTGCTTTTGACAATCATACTTGTATTATGTTTTATTTTAATATATAGAATTGTGTAAGTATATGAACAAGAAGTGATTTGAAATTATTTTTTATGTGTTAATGATACTTGAAACTGAGTTTAATGTTAAAAAAACTAAACTGGAAGAATTCATTCAAAGTCGAAACAATTCATTGAAACTTTTTCCTTTGTTCATTGTACTTTTTCTAATCATTTGAATGAAACATTTTTCTCGTCCTTCTATATGCCTTTTAGTAATACATATGAGCTTCTGAATTACTTGTATTGTTTATAAGAACTATTTACAATTCTTTGAATGATGCAGTATTCTGACTGAATTCATTTACCGTTACTGTATAGAATAAATCTTCTGTTGTGAAAAACTCATTTATTTTAACTTTTTAATTGTTTGATTATTTCCTTGCAATTTTTCATTGTTAATTTAAAAAAGTGTAATTTTGTTTAATAAAAATAGCGGAATAGAATCAGTCCGGAAGTTAAATCTTCCGGATGCGTGTTTCAGCAAGACGTATTTTTAATTGGTTCAAATGTTTTCTACCGATTTTTCTTTTTCATGCTTTAAAATTAAATTTATTTTAAGTAAATCTTTGATTTTTTTTTTATTAAGTTTGATAAAAGTTGAATTAATGTGTTTGGTATTTATATACAAGTGATTAAATATCCACATTTTGTACAGAATAATCAGAAATATTTGCCTGAGGTTACATTACAATACTGTGTTGAAATTTTTCAGGTAATAATTTCAATGATCAAAAAATAATCCAATCCTTTATCCTATGCAGTTCTTATCTCCTTATTTTCTTTATCACATGTAATAATTACTTGATATAAATAATTAGTGTCAGTGTTATGGCAAATATGTATGTACAGATTTGATCATTAATATCTGTATTTTTAAGCAAAACATGTGAAATTTAACCTCAGATTGTTACAATGGTATATAGTATTTCAACAAATGAACCAAGTATTTTTGTGCTTTTGCTGTTTTGAAATAATGAAAAGAGTTTTAAATCATTTTGCTGAAAATAATACAGACCTCTCTATTCTGAGAGCCCTTGCTCTCAAAGTATTAAATATTATTTATCCTGAACCAGAGTGGCTTCGGATCTTTACATTGGATTCCTCCAGTCTGATAGTCCTAATGTAGGTACAGGAGTTTTCTCCAATTTTTTTTCTTTCTATGTCCCTGTAGGCCAAGGAACTGTGTTTGATGGTGAGATTGTTGTCATTCACTCAGCTCTGTCCCCGTTGCAGTGCCATATGGAAAAATTGACAAGAGCTGTTGTCCTCAGCAATTCCTGAGCTTCTCTGTGGACTGTCGTTTCTGATAACAATGCCATAACACACAATGTTTTGGGTTGTTGTCATGACCTTAAAATCTGGCATCGCTTGGTAAAACTGTAGTCCTTCAGTGGGTTCTGCCCACTGTGGAGTTCCAGGTAACTAGAAAGCTGACTTCCAGGCTAAAAAGGGTGTTCTTGTCATGTAGAAAGTTTCTTGGCCTATGTCCTCTATTCCATTAAAAATCTTATTAAAAGATCAATCAAAGCCTGTGCTCAAGAAGACCTCTAAGTCTTGGAGGAATGCTATCCTAAATTTGCATAATGGCCCAATTGCATAGAGTGCTCACTGAATTCCGCCTAGCCACCGGACATGACTGCCTGCAAAACCATCTATATAGACTCAAAGTTGTTCCTTCCCCGATTTGCAGTCTGGGGAGGTCATGGTCTCTGTACATCTTCGACATTGTTCTACTCTGTGCAACACATTTCTTGCCGATCGTTTCAGGAAGGCTAGAGATATGTTAGATTGGTGAACTCTGTTTCAGCTTCTTTTATTGTTGATTCTGTTTTCTTTACCTTTGTTCTTTGCTGTAACTGTTCATAATCTGCCATTAGAAATAAAAATAAAAAACTTTTAATCATCCTGTATTAAATGAATAACTTTCAGGCAACATTTCATATAGGAGACTAATAGTATGTTCAAAAGGCAGGTAAATAAATTGAGCTAACTTTATCTTATCTAGAATTGAACTTGTTCAATGTTATTTTAATCATAGGCAAGTAAAATTGTGTAAGATTTTAAAAGCGGGTTAGTTTTATTCAATTTTATTATATCAGTAAAACCGAATTCAATATGTCTATTTTATAATCTACTGTTATAATAAATTACAAATATTTTTTATATCAAAGTATGGATTGTTAATTTTATATATTTGTAATTATTAAAAATATTGAAATAACTGTATTTTTTAAAATTTTAGGTAAATTTCAAATACTGTGCCAAAAGTGAGTGTTTTTCAGTATATTTTATTAATTTTTTATTCTGTAGTATTTAATTTTATATATTATGAAGTTATCTTATTTATATTTTGGATATTGTTAATATGTTTAAAATATATTCCTCATAATAATACAAAATATTAATCTCTTTACAAAATTAAATAAAGTATCTTTCACTAATAGCATTAAAATGGATTAAAATAATATATGTAGTTTTATAAAATTAAAAGCAATAATTTGTGTTGCCAAGAAATCAAAGCATGAAGAGCATAAATATTTTATTGTGTTCAAATTTATATAAATATATAGCTTATGTTGTTAAAAATAAATTTATAATGATTGTTAAATATTTTTTTCTATAAAGCATATACTTTAAAAATAAAAATATTTTCTAATACTATGAGAGTATGTAATATGATCATATATATTTGCTCACAAACAGTTTAAGCATAAGGAAATACAAATTGAAAGTACACAATGCATAATATTCAAATTTAAAACTCTTAATACCATATTTACCACTAACTGAACTGGGTAATGAAACCTGGAGTTAAATAACCACCAGTAAGTGAAAACAAACTGATGGTTGAAATTTCATTTTACCACTATTTTGTTAATTCCTCTTATTCAGCTGTGAGTTTGCACCTTATTGATCAAAATACACTCTTTGATTGTTCTTACATTGCAAGTGCTGTTATATCTAACTTAACTTTGAGCCTGGTCAGAATTTTCTTACTGAACTTACAACAACAAAGCGAATTTACAGTGAAAAGCTGGGTTTCTTCTTTGACCACCAGTCCAGTTAATAGTGAATATGACTGTTAGTTGATAAACTTTTTCTACTTCATTTAGACTATTGACTAGAAAAGAAATATTATTGTAAACTCTCAGATTGACTTTATGTTTAACAAGCAAGCTTTGTATGAAGTAAATTAATTCAGCTATATAAAAAGAGTTGTATTTAATGTCTAAATTTTTATGGTGTTTTTCCTGTTATTCTGATGTTGTTCATCATTAAGAATATAAAATAAGATGAGTTTAAAAAACAAAATATGACTAAAATTAGTTCAAAAATATTTCTTCATTTTTTATCAAGCTTACATATATATGTAGAAGATACTAAACAGGTAACATAAAAATTAAAAAGATTTTTTTTCTGAATTACTGAAAACATTTCAATTTTAGGATATAAGCAACATTGTAACCTGCACACAAAGTACTATGGCGGTTAGCTTCAATAATTTTTATGTATTTAAATTAAAAGATGATTCACATTCAAACTGGGCACAGTTACAATTACATCAAAATAGTAAAAACTATCAAAATAACAAGAGATTTTCATGCGTGGACATTGGCATCTGCTTTCTTCACCAAGCTGGCAGGCTGACTGATTAAATGTCCAAACGGTCAGGAGAGAGCGCACTATTGTCCGTCTCTTTGCATTTGTTACAACATCACATTAATTCTATCAAGGATTATAAATTGGGCTGAACTGTGTTCCAGTAATGTTTATCGTGCCATTTTGCACTGCTTCTCAAGTGTTCCACTGTCAGGATTTTTAAAATTATTACAGTGAGTGGCAATAAAGTATTTCTAACCAAAATTTTCCAATTTTTCAGTCTTGTATGCTTTTTAACAATCAGAAAAATAATGCTGCCATCCATGATATTTGCCCGAATCGCATTGTTGGCATTTGTATAACAATTGGGAATGTTGACCAAGTGTAATCTTCAGTTTTGTAACATAAATCGCCAAATGCCCACTAGAACAAAAGCATATGTCCAATATATATATATATTAAATCCATTACACTAATCAGTTAATTCGCAAAAAAAAATCTGAAATAAATGAAAATTGAAAGATCAAAGTCATGAGTTATGGTATTGTTGAAGTTGGTTGCTTTCTTTAAAGTATGTTTCCATTTTCATCAAATATGATTTAATGACAATACATAAATTTTCTGAAATTGACCAATACATTTTTGTCCCCAGTGGGTGATTCCAATTTTCGAGCCAAGGATATTGGCTTCCGTGCTCAAAAGAAATTATTGAGTCGTATGGCAAACAAAAGCATTGCAAAAGTATTCATTGATGACACCACAGGAAGTCTTCTTGACAATCTCTATCGTCTAGGGAGAAGTCAATCAGGAAATAAGAAGGAGGCTGAGAAAGTGGTGAAAAACATTATTAAGGTAAGATTTGCTTACATGCTCTAAATGTTATCATTTATAATGTTTTTGATATAAATGTTAAGTTGTTAAATCTTACTCATGAATCATTCTCTCATATGAAGGGTATAAACAAAGGCTAATTTTTAAATTGAAGTTTTTACTTTAGTGTTACATATATTTTGTTTCTGAATGTACTGTTATTTATCATTGATCAAAGTTTTTTTTTTTTAATTTTATTTTAGCTAATTTTATAAGTTTATTTTACTTGATTTTTTCTTTCAGACTATTTGATGAATAGTAATGTATGTATTTATTATATTTATTTGTATTACTTTTTAATCAGTTTAGATATAGGTATACTTCTGTCCAGTAGCGCACACAGGAATTTTTCAAGGGTTTCTGGGTTTGAAAGTTCACCATTCTTGTATCATGCTATTTTTGATTTTGTTGATTTTCAGGAATAAAACACAGTAAAAAACTAATTATTGAATAAATAATTAGCATGAATTAATAAAATTAATCATTAATAACAAATATTTAATTAAATTTTAGTATTATATACTTAGAATTATAACCAATTGGGAAAAAATCAAGGGCTTTAGGGGGTCCGGCCCCAGGACCCTTGTGTGTGCCACTGCTTCTGTCTGTTTTTTGAACTTTTCATGTATAACAAACCCATAGAATTGTAAATTTCCATCTTTCTCTTCACTTATTAGATAAACTTCACATTCTTGTACATTTTTGAAATTTTTTATTTATACTTATTTATTAAAGTAGTTTAACTCATTTAAATTGTATACAATACAGTTTTAAGTACAAAGACTTATAAAATTTAAAAAAACCTAATTAATCAAATTTAAAAGAAGTAAACAAATAATTTTTTTGAAAGTTTAGTTTTTAACTTTTTTTTAGTAAATGTATTTTGCTATTAAACTAACTTATTATATGCAATTGTGATCTTTCATTGTCAAAATATGGAATTGTGAATTTTTTGCCCCTTTGAATCTTATACTATAGATCTGAATACACAAAATTATTTTTTCCCTTTGTGCCTTACATTCTTATTTTGCTGTTAAAAGCCAGAAGTTTTTTTTTAAAAAAAATTAAAGTTATATATATTATAAAACAATGTATTTGATTTTGTTTCCATTGTTTATTGGGATTAAATCAATTTTAATTAGGTTATATTGATAAAGTCTGAGAAATTAACATGTGAGTGGACCTAGCTACTAGGATAGACATAATCAAACAGACTAATCAGATCAACTAGAGTGAGTTATTTGTTGAATTTGTGTTGAGCAAGAATTGAAAGGTATAAACATACTTGTAGGATAAATTCAGCATTTTTGTACGAACTTTTGCACATCAAGCATGAGTTTAAATGACATTGAGCTGTTGCCTTACTTTACATGTTCAACGAGGCAGCTTGTAGACAACATCTGGATGACCTTGCTCAACATCAGATCATTTGGAGGATGGAGGTAGGTAAAGTGTGGCTATGGAGCTCAGGATTGCCTACAGCATCATTTCATGAGTATGGAAGTATTTCAAACTGCAGGAAAAACTGTCCAAAAAGGTAGTGGTTGCCTACAAGCAACCATGGTAGTTGACATTAAATGTTATTTCACTTGTAAGAAGAAATTGACAACTGGAAAAATTACAAGACACATGCAGAAAACTACTTATATTATATTTTACTCTGACTAGGAGATTGCACAATAGGGTTGTTTCTATGGCAACCTGTATGATATGTACCAGTAATATTTACTTATTGGAGACAGCATTTTCTCTGGTTTTGGAAACACAGCTGGATAATTAGTAATTGGAGTTTGGTTACAGATGAGAGCAGATTATTCTAATTACCAGTTAAGAATAAATACACAACTGGAAAGAGTGGAAACATGCAATATCTCCTCCAACATCATCCAAAGAGACTGGTTTGGAGTAGCGGATTTCTCATTTGAGGAGGTATTGTATGTATTTGTGCAGACATCCACTATTATACCAAGGTTTTCTTTTCATGGTTGCATCTTTTTAAAGGTTCTATGGGTCCTCGGTTCCTCTTCATAAGCAACTGTGCTATTTCTCATTCTACAGTGGCTGTTGAAGAGTTGTTAGAAAGTGTAGGTATTCATTGTGTGTGTGCTTGAATTGGCTAGCATTTAAATCTAATTGATAACTTGTGGGGCACTCTGTAGAGATACTTGGCAGCATATCATCACCTGCCAGCAAGGATTTCAGAATTGTGTGATCATATTCCTATTAGGGATTGGATTTTTCCCACACCTGTGCATGTCGACATTTTGATCTTCCGTCCAGTTGCACTCATGGCTTATTTTCAGTAAAACTATTTTTTATTTTTTTCCCCTTTGGATTTTTTTTCTTATGTAAGTTTTGTTTACTTTTATCATGCTCTCAAGTCTTAGGAATCTTAGAGTATTGATTATGTTGATATGGAACATTTTTATATGATGTTGCATTGCAAAAACCATCTTGTCCTTAATTTTTACACACCAAATTTGAACTATGTAGTTTATCCATTTAAAGAAATGTAACGAAAGCTATAAATTGGTAAAAAAAAAGTAAAGTAATATTTTTAAAATGTATCACAAAAATGTACTGTTTATGTTTCAAATTTATCACAATGTATGAAATGCATGCTAAACTATTTTTGATTGTAAAGTTGAGATTATTTTAGAATAAAACTGTTACAGGAATTGAATAATATTGCAAAGAAATTTTACTATTAGCACAATGTGGTACATTTTCTAATTAAAAAGAGGTTTTTTTTACTAAAGTTTTTTTTAAAGTTCAAACTAAGATTTATTAAAATATAGATGCACAAAAATCGAAAATAAGGTTGTATAAGTTTTTCCTTATCTTAGTTACAAAAAAATATGTTTAAACTTAATCAAAATTTAATGTGTGCTAAATGTAAAACTATTTTATTATTGTTTATTTACTTATTTTTTGTAATACAAGCATATACTAGGTACTGTGGAAATGTTAAGTACTTAATTTGTATGTGTCAAAGTATCTGAATACATTAAATATTACTTTCTTTATAATTTAGAAATGTCACTCAAATATGGTGAGTTTCAAAAAGCTTTTTCTTTATTTTGAACTTTGTGTAGGGCTGTATACAATATTTTCAAAAAAAACAAAACAACTTGGATATTTTAGTTACAGTATTTTAGAGCTGAATAAAGTAGGTTGAAATCATGTAATATTTCCTTGTTTGATGTATTTTGTATACTTAAATGTTAACTCTAGATTTCCAAAGCTGGTTTATGCAAAAATGTTATTATTCACTAAGATGATGGCTCTTCAGCCATACTGTGTAAGGTAGTTTTTGGAACAGGAATAATCTAGGGATGCAAAGTAATTCCTATAATGTTTGGATTTTTAAAGGAAAATGATTTAAGTTAATGAAATAATTAAACCACTCAAGAAGATGAAGAGTAATAGGTATCCAATAGAGATCTGTTAAGTATTATTTCCTGGTAGTTAGTTTTTATTAAGATGAAAATTTAAATATTTCTTCATATACCTTTAATAGGAATCAGGGTCACTTTAAGAATACGACTACATGTTACTCTTTTCTGATTTTATGAAGATTTTCTGTATAATATGTTTATATGATAAAATACTTTGGAAAAAGTTATAACACAAATTGAAATTATTATAACATAGATAAAAGTAAGCATTTCTTTTTTATTTATTTGCATTGGCTGAAATTATACTGTAATTAGAGATGAAAATATTATTTTAATCAATGCCAATTAAAGCTGTTTTTAAACTTTAATGTTATATTATTCTGAAATTGATACAATTACAAATCATGATCCCATTCAAAGTGAGATGTCAGAAAAAGGAGTATTTTTTTTAACACTCTGTGTGTGTAATTTGTCTTTAGAGCCACTGGGAAGTTTTAAAAGAATTTAATAACATGCTCATAGGAAACAAATTAATCAGACAAAAGTGATAATTTAGATTTTGTGACAAATGTACAAATTGATTTTGTCATGAACTAAGGCTGTTTCAATGCAACTATAAATTTAAAGTTCAATGTCTGCAGTGTCTTTGTTATTATTAATACAATATTTGTAGAATATTTAAATGTGTATTTCATATATCAAGAAAAAATGCTTATTAACCACAAATATACTTTTTAAAGTAAAATAGAATTATATTATTTTTACCTTTTGTTCCTTGACTTTTCATGGTTCTGATAAGAAAAAAATTTTGTTCTTCAATTTTTTGTGAGCTTCAAAGGTATTTCTGTTTCCTTAAACAAATTGTGTGTTTGATTAGGTTAGTTCTAGTTATATAAATGTGAAATAAGTTTAAATTTAATCATTCCTTGTTCTCAAAAGATAACTTTTTTTATTTTTCAATAAAATATTTATCACTCACTCACTCAATTTTTTTTTTTGATTGACTAATTATTGGGTGGTTTTTTCCTAGATTGTAATCAAGATTGGAATTCTCTACCGCAATGATCAATTTAATCAGGAAGAACTATGGACTGCAGAACAATTCAAGCACAAGTTTCACTCTACAGCAATGGCCATTATCAGCTTCTTTGAAGTAGAATTCTCTTATGACAGAAACTTTCTTCTTCAGGCACTTAATGAATGCAGAGCTCTCCTCAAAAATCTTGTCTCTCGACATTTAACAGACAAGTCCATCAACAGGATAGAACATGTCTTTAATTTCTTTGCAAATCCTACTTTTTTGGATGATGTCTTTAGTCGAGATAGCAACCACAAAGAACTTTTGGGCAAAATAGTGTCTGATATGCACAAATTGATGGAAGATGGCTCACTTTAATATCATTGGGATAATAAACGCCAAACAGATTTCTTTTAGGGGCAGGAGCTTATCCTTGATTCTAATAATAATTTTTTTCCCCATTATAATTTAATGAGGAGCATTCAGATAAAAAAACTTTTGATAACACCAAATTTTTAGATTAATAAATACAAAGTGTTTAATTATCTGTGTTTATTTTTTATATAAATATAATTTGAATATTTTTTTATTACTTATTTTAATATTATGGCAATTCTTCAAAATGAAAAAGTAGTTTTGTTTAATTGTCATTGATAAATTTTAAAAACTTGATCTAAAATGCTTATAATTAAGTTTAAAAATATATATATGAGAATTTTGATAAATTACCTATTTTTTTCTGTTACACAAATTAGGGGAGAGAAAATGTGTGAAAGATGTGTAAAATATAAATTGATCTATGTGAATATGTTTATTACAAATTTTGTATTACTATTTTATTTCTTTTGATATTAGTTATGATAGTAAATAATCTTATTGTCATGTGTAGTAAAACATTTTTTCTCCTGCCAAATTACCTCATTATTTATTCTCTTTTTATGTCTCAAGAAAGGGGTCTTGATGTCATCAAGTTGCATACATCGAAATTTTAATGATGTGTATAAAATATTTTATATTGTTTATAATTTTTCTTTAATCTAAATTAATAGTATGGTTGAGAATATTTCTGAGAACTGTGCCATAATTTATTTTTGATACAGGTTTTATAATCATAAAAACTTTTTGTCGGGATGGTTTTATGCTTTTTGTGGAGTTCCTTCTTTTAATATAATCATGCTGTCTACTTAAATGATTCTCAATTTTTAAACTTGCTCTTAGCATTTTAATGCATTTTAAGGATAATTTTTAAATTATATTGATCATTTCTTAAATAAAGTGCACAATATTATATCTAAGTTTAAGTTTAAAAATCCTTCTTTTGTTATATTAGTTTGATGTTTTTTGTTTGGAAAAGTTTTCTAGCATATAGTGCTTTGATGTAATTCTACAGATAAGTATCAAATTAAAATTTATAACTTTTATGAATATAGACATTTAACTATGTAATAATTGTAGTGTTCTTATGAGTTTTAATTTTTACCCCTTTAGATATTAAATACTACTACTTAAGATGTATGTTATTTGTAAGAAATTTTTAAGAACTTAATTCCTTTAGTTCAACTATGATCCTTCCTCAATAATGTTTTTCCACTGTATTATGCTTAAACTACAAATCTTGTGCCATCTATTTAATTTATTTTTTGAATGGGATTTTAAAATTTTTTGTTTTGATTATGTGTTTGCTTGTATAATCACTGCACATTTTTTAAAAAAATGTTTAGTTTGCATTTTAATTCTATTTAGCCATATTGATTTACAGTTCCTTCAAGATAGCCCCTTTTTATGACCTGTATGATTGTAATTAAAGTGTGTTACTTAAGTTCACACAATGTTGATACTTTGGATGTGTCAAAAAAAGTTTTTATACATAAAAGAGCTTGTTGTTTAAAAAAAAACTTGAATGTATAACCTGTGATTGATGTGAAACTTAAAATCCCTTTGTGTCTATGTGATATTTTCCCTTTTTAAAAAGTACTTTGTATTTTTCAATTCCATCTTTTATTAAAAATTTCATTTAGGAGAATAATGTGTTGATAACTTAAGTTATATGCATGTTTCTTTTTTTGTGTGCATTTAATGTAAAAATTATTGATTCTGGAAAAAGAAAACATTTAAGTATAAGTATACTTGAAACTTCAATCTGGATTCAACACATTGTATAGGTGATTAAAAACAGCACCAATACAAAAGTGTCAAAAAAACATTGTTGTCGTAAGAAAGCTGTGAATGATATTTTATACTTTAAACATGTTTATATTATTATCATTGAGTGACTATTTACTTTTTTATATATTTTATAAATGAAAAAATTATACTTTCTTAAGAATACTTTTGTGTATAATCTTAAAATGTATTATTATATAATGTGATTTTCATATTGCATTGATCTTGTCTTCCTATTGTTTAGAATTCTTTATTGTCAAAATTGTATAAAGTTATATTTGCTTTATAGTTTCTAATGATATTTTTATTTTATTTTCCACTATTAATTTCTGTATAATGTACTTATTTATATAAATACTTTCTGAATTGAGTAGAATTTTATTTTTATATTAGGGAATATATATATATATTGCTAAATTTATGGTAGTTTGCATTTATGAAAAATATATTTATTGTTTAAAATTACAGATATTCTATTTTTTCCTTAAGTATTAAAATAACATTTTCTGTACATAAATTAGCTTTTTATATTTTATGCTAAGATGATGCCATTGTTATTTCTAAATTTTAGTTTTTAATGTATTTATGTTCTCCATTCATCAGTTTGTTTAGAATCAAGTTAATTTGTTTTTACCAAGATATATAAGTTCAGTTAGCTTAGTAATTATTAAGTACAGGGTTATTCAAAATGAATGTAATGATTAGAAATATTTATGAGTATTTAATTGAAAATAATTTATTGACAGGCACACACAGACTGTAATAGAAGACTCAAAATTTTGTTTACATTCTTTATAAATATTCTTTGTGACTCCTCATGGTAACAAGGAGAAAATCAAAAGTGATAGTCCTTTCCACACCATACATTCTGAAGCTCACTTGTATCACCAATGCAAGGACATTAAAAATGTGCATTTTGCATTTCAGAATTGTTTTTGGCAAAGGAAGCATATGCACAAGATCTTTTACTTAACCCCATTGAAAGAAATTGCAGGGTATCAAATCCAGAGATCTAAGGGGCCAAGAAGGGAACACAGTATGGACATTTCTATTTCTATCCTTTTTGTTGAAACATCTTATGCCATCTGCATATATTGTTGATATTTGAAGGTGGGCTTTTGACTGTACTGTTGACAAAATCTCTGTACTGTAAGGACAGAACAGCACTCATTAAATTCTAATTCTTAGAAAGCCTTCTGCACAGGATTCACCATTTTCACTTGTGATATGACCACAATAAATTGGATTTCCGACCATTGCATAATTCAAATCTTAAGCTTCTGATTCATTGTGTCACAACTGATGATATTTTGGACTTCTTTGTGCATGCTGTGGAATTCTTATAAATTTTTTTTTATTTAAAAAGTTAAACTTGTTTGTAATTGCTATATTCATTTTGAATCACCCTGTATATTAAGTTATAGCCTAATATTTGCTATTAAAATCTGAAATTTTAAAAATTCCATTAGTTTATCAAAATTTAGCTAGCAAATATGTATTTTTCTTTTGGCTCATTAAGAATCTAGAGATGTATATTACCTTTAAAAAATATATGAATTGTTATTCAACAAACTCATTAAAAAAATTAAGATGTCTTTCAGAAGATATACTTGTTAAACTTCATTGAATATGTTGTATGATCAATCAACAAAATAGTGCACTAGAGTTGTTCATCATTTTAAAATACTTTCTAATGAAATAATTAATTTGCTAAAATGCATCAACATGTATTTTTCTTTTTAAATTACTACTTTAAGAGAATTGCTTTTTGAAGGAAATTTTTGTGGCATATGTAAAAATGTACTTTTGATGGTCTAAAGCTTAGGGAAATGGTAAATTCTGATTGCGTCTGAAATTGAAACTTGATATAGCACTGAAATGTTAGGATATAGAGTTATAATAATCATTTTATTCACAATAATATTTTTAGAAATGTTTTTCTGCTGGTTTTTATAGATTTAAAAATATTACTAGGCTTAGGTATGCAGTAATAAACCTAAATTAACATTGTTTAGTCTTCTGATTTACATTAGAACATCTTAAATACTTTAAAAGAATTAGAGTATTCTTCATAATCATTCCTTTTATATACCTTGTAAAAAGTGTGTGTGCTCATTGTTATTCTATGATGTCTGGAACAAATTATTAGGAGCATTTATGTTTTTTTAAATAACTTTGAATGCATGTTTTAAATATTTTTCACAATTTATTGCTAGGTTTTCTATGCAACTTATTAATTTTTCTTAAGTTTATTGCATTTCCTTTTTGTATTGTTAAAATAAATTTGTATGGTATATATATATATATGTAATTCAACATATAATATTTTTGATATATATGTTTGTGTGTCCTATGCTTTACCTGATATCTCTCAATATTGAAGTTTTTTTTATATATATATTTCTTAAATATTATGTAAAACATGAAGCAAATTGTTGAAAAGAAAGAAAGAGGTAATTCAGTCATTTTTAATCTTGTGATCCTAAGTAGTGAATTGATTGAAAAATCTCAGAACTTTGAGTGTTCTCTCATTTAAAATTTTTAAAAATATTTCTCTTTTTTACAAGTTAGTTTTGACAATTTTTTGATAGAATAATTATGTATTTTTTTCTTGGATTTTTTGGTAGTTTAAATATTTTCCTTGTGAGGAAGGGTTTATATCAATTAAGATTATGAAAATAAAAATACAAGAAAATTTTACCATTGCATATCATGTAAAAATGATCTTCTCTTGTAAATTTTGCTCTAATATTTAGTGAAATACTTTTCATATTGAAAGTATACTATATCTATCCAATATTGTGTGATAGAATACAAACATATGAGGACGCAAAGAGATGTATAGAAGTTAGGAATATAAAAAAATTGCATTCATAAATATATAGCATTAATAATTTTTTTTAATTAGGAATTTGGTAGCTTAATTATTGTAACTTTTAGAAACAAAATTTTCTGCTAAAACTTTTATTATTATAATATTTTAATGAAGGAGTATCAAACTTATTTCAAGCCATATGTAATTTTCTAACTAGTGAAATTAACATGAACTGTCCTATATATGTAGCTGTGATAGTAAATTTTCTTCTCTTACTTTAGCTTCTACCAATGAATCATGTTATATCATGGTGTATTTTAATGTGATACTCCATTATACACTTGATTAATTGTTTATTATCATCACATTTTGATCTTAAACAAGAGCTATTGGTGTCAATCTTCATAATTTTGAACTGCGTTCAAGTAACAAGAATGATGCATGAACTGGCACTTCACTCTCCAAATGTTCATGTAATGCTAATGAGGAGATTTTGACCCTCAGACAGATTTAGTGTGTACTATTCCCATAACATAATGAATCTTTAGTGGAATCATAATTTGAACATCTGACTCGACAGTAGCAAAGGTTGGAATCCTAATGCCAATAAAGATTCAACATTACCAGGTCTGTCACTAATAGCTCTTGTGTAGCTTCTGATTGTGAATGTTAACATACAAGCAATCAACCAAGGTGGGAAGAAAGCAGTTAAAGGCTGCAGTTCTTCACCCTTTTAAATGATACAAACTTATTTTATTTGGGTATATATAGCCATTACATTGCAAGATAACTATCCGTCAACAATTTTTATTACAGAGCTATTTTACAATATATTTAATACAAATTTATCTTTAGGACTTAATGATAGTTTAAATGTAGTATTTGTTTTAATATGAATTCTTAGCTTATGCATTTAGCTGCAGTTAATATGTTGGTAACTTTCTCTTTACTATTAAATTGTGCATTCAACTATATCCTTAGATACTTAGAATTATATCTTCAAAATTAATTGTATTGTTCCGTTAGAAAGATACAAATTTTCTGATATTGCTTTTTTTACTTATGAATACTTGTAAAAAAAGCAGATTTTTAGAATATAAGATATTTTATGAAGTTTTTGTATTTCTAATATTCTATGAACCGTTTTGTATTTTTGTACTTAAATGCTTATGTGCCTTTTTTTCAAGATGTCTTTTATATGAAATATTCATGAAAGAGTAAGTTTTGTATTGATATATTTGATAAAGTGCTCTGTTTATATTCCGTCATTAGCAATAAATTTTTTTAAATGATTGTCAATAGTTGTTTTCACAGATTGGGTTTTGTCTTTCTTTTATTTTCCTCATGATATCTGATCAAAATAAAAATAATGAAACATCAGTGTATAATCTGATATACAATATTACTTACATACTAGACAAAAGAAATTGTTAAAGGTGTACATTTTTGTATTTTCATTTGTGAAAAATTGGATCAAGTATTAGTTTTATTATTTATTTAGATATTAGTGACAAGAACTACCATTTATTTCACCTCAAAAAATTTTTAAGTGTATTTAATTCTTTTATTGCATTTACAGTAATTTTTTTTAAAAAATTACAGCACTCATTAAATTAAAGTACGGAATCTGATAACCATAATTCCTATAAAATTTATCAGTCTTCATTCCATAAGTAAAGAGCATAATTATATCCCAACCTGTGGCATGCGGTACAATTCTCAGTGGCACTACACGACAAATTTGTCAATTTTTGAGTGAATGGAAGTTAATAAGTTTGTAATGGGTAATGTAATAACTTATTTGACAAACATCTTCAGAATAATGGCTCAGCTCATAATAATTCAGCTCAGGTATCGTTCACGTCACTTGACCATGGTTCAAAATTACGTGGTCCGTTGTCAAAAGCCCTCGTGTAGCTGAACAGCGCGACGTTATTATTCAATCAATCAATCAAGTTCGGCATGTTCAGGCAGTGCCGAGAATTCAAATGGCACCGAAGGCGTCCAAAACGGCCCATGCGACGTCGGCGAATAAAGCAGTTTAGGTCTATGTTCTGGAAATTTAGCCTATATAGAAGGTTGATTGATGAGCTGGCACCCCTCTCTCCTAACTACCACACCAACGGGAGGACGTTTCAGCTCTCGACAGATATAACGTGCATCGCTGCCCTACACGGCGGGTCTTTAGTGGTATTGGGCTCGAACTCGTGACAAGGCAAGCCACGATCCGATACCTATACCACTCGGCTACCGCGGCCACGCCAATATAGAAGGACAGTGTTCTAATAACTTTTGCGTATATCTTTTTTTTTTTTTTTTAATGCTTGGCGAGAGATGGAAGTGTAAAGCGCAGTTATCAAATTCATAACAGAATAAATGGCGTCAAGATGACGTTATTTTTTATTGTTTATTTAGAAGTTAAATTAGAATCAGAATGTTTCAAGACTGAAGTACTTAGAATATTCTTGACTAATAACAAGATCCTTTATTTTTTGTTATGAATGTTAAATCGAGGACTCTCATAATTGAGGTATTGATTTAATTTTTTCTGTAATCATTTTTAAATTCAACTAATAATTGTCGTTGGATTATATGCATTTGAAAAGTGAACACCTAATTTCTTATGTCTATAATTTAGTTTACTCTTTATTAGATTGGGCTATGATATTTACATTGATTTCTATTTCTTTTGTTATTATTATTACAGCCATATATAAAATAAATGATTTTCTAACAATGTGATTAAAAAAACAAGTAATATAAAAAAATTTTTAAGTCAATTACTACTTAGATCCACAAAGAAAATTTTTATTTTAGCTACTTTTTATTAAATAGTTACAATTAATATAAATATGTATATACATAGGACAGAATCACAACATTAAGTGGTCATTAATTTTTATTAATTATGATTAAAGTATTGTATTGTCATCCAAAACAATCGTGTATATAAATTTCAGTTCAACTGAATACTTTAACACGTGAGAAAAAAACCTTTTCAAGTTTTGACACAAGTCGCCAAAAATGATGAAAACGTGGTTGTATTTGTAATTCTTTAAATAATTAGTTTTAATCAATTAATTTGTATTAAATTATTGTATTGTCATCCAAAATAATCCTGTATATAAAATTTCAGCTCAATGGAGCGCTTTAAAATGTATTTTATTAATAATTGAAAATTCCATGAAGATAAATAAATATATAGAGATTGTGAGCTAATAGTAGGAGAATTGAATAACACATCTTATACGAATTCAACATGATGAAATGATTTTATTTTTATGCTAAGTTTGTCTACAGTTTAAGATTTTTTTTTACATAATTTTTATCTTTTTGGATTGTTAACTTTGTGCATTTATGGGATTATTAGCCAGGAGCCAATCGGCTAACCACACCAGGGGATTATCCGGTTTCTGTCTGCATAATTGGATTAAGCCTTTCAAGAGGATTGGATTGACTGTTTTCGAAAGATACTCTCCTGATGCTTTCATTTTGTCATCTGCTTCTGATTTCACTTCTGGAAAAAAGAACCGTATCTCATCTTCAGCCTTACTCGCATCTTCACTGCCATACACAGCGTTCCGTAAGATGTTTTCTCCTCCGAATTTGGCTCGGATACTATCCGGCTTTAATATCCGGGCCATCTTTGGATCTTCTGGACCCATCAACTCTTGCCATTTGGAAATGGCGCCTCGTCCGGCTAAAATCAAAAGTTCCACTGGTCCTCCCGTCATGAAATCCACATACTCCTCCATGTTCGAATTTTCAACAGTCTTTTCTAAATTGTCTACCCTGATGTCTGGTAAAATGTTCTTTTTAGTCGATCCTGAAGCTTCAGCTTCCATCATTTCCTGATAGATTCGGAAATATTTGTTCTCTTCTTCATCAAGAGACTGTAGGAAGAAATTCCTGACTTGTTCTGGCTTGAGGTATGTCCGTCGCTTTTTTAGAATGAGTAATCCTTCTGTTTTGATGAGGGCATGGATGGATTTTGATTTTGTGACGGCATTTGGTTTGATGAGGGCTAGAGTTCTTTCGAATTCTTTACTTTGCTCTTCCTTTTGGGGTGACTTGGAGCTTTCACCCTTTTCCGCCATTTACTTAGAAAATGCTCCAATGGCTTTTTTCTCGTCACAGAAGAGAAAGTATTAAAAGCAGTTCGTGGTAAAAACCTAAGAGAGAAATAAAAAAAATTTATTTTTTTTAAAAAAAGAAATAATTTTTAGTTAAATAAATCTAAACTTCTCTTTCGTAATTCATTTCTTTTAAAAAAAATTAATTTTCTAAACTAACTCGCTAAATACTATGTTTCCTGATATTTTCAAAAATAAAAGATGGAACTAATTTGCTAACTAACTATAGCAGTGCTTTGGCGATTATCACGCCAAGCAGCGCTCTTTCTGGAATGAAATCCAATATGGCGGCCAAGCGGTAATTTAATGATATACAATAATTTAAAAGAATTGTTTTGAAATACATTGAAATGTATTTCAAATAAAAAATATAGGAAGAGGTCGAGAATAACCTAGATCAATCAATAAATAATGAAATAATATTATGTAATAAAAGTAACATGAACTAATAATAGTATTATAAAGCGCATATAATATAATCTTATAAATTTTTATTTTATCGTAATTATATATAATATTCATATAGTACGATTTTATAACGGTTATCAGAAATAATAATCATATAATATAATTAAATAGTAATTATTAAAAAGAATATAATCGTCGAATTGTAAAAAAATAAAAATAATGCATAAGAGAACTCGTAATACATAACTATAAATAAACATAAGAATAGCTATAAATAAACAAAAGAAATAGTTATAAATAAATAAGAAAATAATTATAATTAAATAATAATTATTATAAATAAATAAATAAAATATGTAATAATAGTTATAGATAAATGCTAAAATAAACAATTATAAATAACGAATATTATATGATGATTAACACATAGTAATAATTGTTTTTTTTTTATTATGAAAAAATAATTACATAATGTGTGTTAAAATTAATTTGAATATCAATTTCAAAGTATGAAAGCTTTTCAATATAAAGCTTGAACTCAAGTTCCTTCAATGGTATCATCGAACAAAAACGTAATAAAAATTTTTTTTAAAAGAAAATAAACTATTTATAGCGATAATTAAAAAACACAAACTTATTCCCTTTTTAAAAAAAAATATTCTTTACTCACCATTTTAGAAATATCCATATTCGAAAGTAGCCCTTAATTTAAAAAGAAGACGCAAAAAAGAAAAATTAAACTGAAAATGGTTAAATTTTTTTAAAAATATGTTGAAATTAAAAGGGGGTTTTAGGGGGGAAAAAAGGAATAAAAGTTATTTCTAATATACGTTATCCCCATGACAACCACATCGACAGACGATAAAAATATGAAGCTAACCATATTGTAATATTATCGCCCATCTTGGCGAATATAAACAACAGCTTGGCGCTACTACCCCGATATCAAATTAGCACGAAAATGAGCAATAATTTTATCGAATGCTCTGCAAAAGTTGTTCTTCCTCTTCCAGAAATTAGAATTATAATAATATATAGTAATTCAAAAAGTATTATTTAAAATTAAAAAATAACTATTCCTTAATTTGCGATAGTTTAAAATTTAGCTAATTAGCTAGCAATTTAAATTTTATTTGCATACCTTACAGGTGCTCTATAGTTCAGTTCCTGCCAATCAAATTAGTACTATAAACGTTATTGAGAGCACGTGTTATCCTTTCATGTGGTTCTGCTACATCACGATGCAATGCGTATGGAAACGTGGTCTTATGCAAAAGACCAAGTTTTTGGATAACACAGAAACGATAACACGAGTTGTCAATAACATTGATAGTACCTTGTTCAATAGAGTGTGGCAGGAACTGGACTGTCACATTGATGTATGTCGCATAACCAAGGTTTCACACATGGAACACCAGTAACGTACGTAAATAAAACAAATTATTGCTATATTCTTCCGATTTTTTTCCGCTGTATTTTTCATAGGTTTTGATTGTAGGTTTCGAAACCCCGGACGGAATTATGAAGAGCCCTGTGTAACGCTTTATATTTTTAATTAAGATTTATGAAAATTGATTATTTTTCTCTTACATTGAAATATTTGTTTTTGTTAAATTACAGTTTGCTGAGAAAATTATTTATATTGTTAGCATTTATTTGAAGAAAATATTTTTTAATTTTTGGTTATACTACTTCATACAGGGTTTTTTACCCTTTCTAAAAAATATTATAGGTGAATTTTATGTTTTTAAAACTTAACCCGTGCGAAGAACGGGCATTTCAACAAGTTGTCTATAAAATAAAAAATATGTAAAAGCATTGATTTTCACTTTTTTTCATATGAAAATTATTTTAATCAAATACGTGTATAATTTGCTCGTGGATTGATAAATATAACATTATTAACCCAGCTTTATTATTTTTTTTATTTGTGAAAAGAGCACGCGTTAAATTTAGAATTTGATATTTTAAATGATCACCTAATGCCTTAACTGTTTTTCACAATTTCCGTTTTTAAACAGACAACTTATGGATTCTAGTTCATTTGCAGAAATTTTTCTGAATAATCTGATTAAAAAAAGGTTTTTTTTTTCTAATGGGCTGGTGTTTTACCATTGCAGACTTAGTATATTCCTGGAAGTAGGTATTCTTTTTAGGTGGGCACCATATAGGTGGATGCTAATCGCCGCAGGTAATTTTGACGCCCAGTTTCCTCCCTAGAGGGAGGCACTTAGCTCTGACGATGCGAACCTGTACTAGGATTTAATTTTGCCGCGAGCACTCAAGCCAAATAGCCACTCTAAGGAATTTTTACATACCGTATAATCGTATGACATGGCTGCTGTTATGCATCGTGAAAATCCACCGACGTGGGCCGGGACCGAACCCGCAACTTTAGGTACAGGAGACCAGCAACAAACCTACCACGCCTCCCAGCCGGCAATGTAGTTAGAAATATTTTCTATATTAAGTCTGATTATAATTTTTCAAAAATAATTTGCTTTATAGAAACGCCAACATGCAATTCATATTTAAATACGTAAAAAGGGTAATCGTGTATAATTATACAAAATATTTTTCATCAAGTAGTTATTCGACTTAAAGTAATATACCATATTTATTCGAATCTAGCCACCATCGATTCTAAGCCGCAACTCAAATTCTTATCAAGTTTTTGTGAAAAATGAGAAATATTGTAAAATGGTTTATAGAGCTAACCAATTTTACGAAATTAGTAAATTTAAAATGTAAGCTAATAAGAAGTGAATGATTCCTCATTTTACCCCAGTATTATAAACTTTCAAATACATACATGAACCTGAAATTGCTCTAATTGCGCCATTCAAGTTTTATTTCCTTTTCTTTCATGACCCCCTTTTTTAGAAATTAACCTTTTTTAAAAAGGGGGGCCCAGATTCGGAAAAATACAGTTTTTTTTTAAAAAAATATAAATTTTGTATTGAAAATTTTTAAAATATAAAAAAATGAGAATTTAGAGGTATGATTTTTAAATTTCCCCTTTAAAATTTTTTTCCCAATTTAATTCCGTTTTTTGGGAATTCATTAGAAAATTTTATCTTTATTTCGATGTTTTTACTTAAAAATCCTTGTGTATGTTTGTCTTTTAAAAAATTATATTGAAAATAATAAAACAAAAAAAAATTGTGTAACTTTTAAAAGAATAATTTATAATTTAAATCCCTCCAACTTATTTATAATTTTGAGATAATTGGTTATATTTTAAATAATAGCCACATAAATCAGTTACAGTGAGTAATTTGTAATCATTTTATCACAAACGTTCAGTGCGAGCGCACTAGTTTTTGTTTGTTGCTAATATCTAGATCAATCAATCAATCGATTGTTTATTTCGATTGAAAGTGCTCTCATTTTTCTGAACGCTCAGCTGTACTTCGCATTTGATAATTTAAATTTTTTTATTAAAGAAATGCATAACGTCAATTTGATATTACTTTCAATATGAGACTGGCATGGCGTGCATGCGCATATATATATATATTCATATAATAACTCAAATTGATATCTACTCATAATTCGAATCTCCTTTATTATTAATATCTAATTCATAAATACTAATACCCTATTTCGAAATGCGTCTCAATTTATCTTTTTCTAAAGCAGGAAAAACATATTGGTATATTTATTACTGATTTTTTGATAGGTTTATTGACGATTCTCCAAGAAATATAAGATCATTAATTGTTTTCATGCCCTTACTAATAGGGATTTAATATTCCTTAAACAATGATGTCATTTCTATAAATAACTAGTTATTTCCTTTGCCTTAACACGTGACTGTGTTTTTTCTAACGCGTTTTCCCCTGTTCTTCCTTGTATATAAAAACTTGATTTTTAAAATTCCCCCTCTTTTTTTTTTCTTGCCTAGCTTCGTGTCTCGCTCTTTCTTAGCTTCGTCCAATAAAACGCGCGTGTTTTTGTGCTGGATGTTTTCTGTGTTGTATTGAGCTAAGATATTTCTGTTTATGCATCTTTACATGTTTAATAAAATAGATTTTTTAGCTATTAAGGACTGCCTGGTCAATGCAACATCACCATCATGGTAGCTTGGAAAAAATATTTCCTTTTTCCATGATTTTTACCCACTCCCAGGATTCGGCATATATTTTTGGGGGAAAAATGATGAAATTAGGAATTTCATAAAATCCCGGGGAGATGATCAGTTGACGGGGGATTAAAATAACGCCCCGGGTTTCCGATAAAATTTTTAAAAATCTGTATGTTTAGTGAAATGATGAAAAATATTGTTAGAGTTTAAAAAAAGTTATTTAAAAAAGGGCATTATTAAACATAGAGTAAGTAATACAACAATAGTCAGAAATAAAAATTTTTTTTCGAAACTAATTTAACAAATAATTAGAAAATTAGGCTAGTATTTTTTTTTTGTGTAAATTTTCCTCCTTTCGTTGTTAAAACCAAAATATCAATCCATTTAACCTAGGTGCCATTTTTTTTAAAAATAAGGGGTTGAAATTAAGGGATGATAGTACTACCTGAGGTTAGGAAGTACAAGGGCTGACCCCAGGTGTCTCTCCCACTACCGGGCAGATTTGCCAATCAAATCTGCTAATTATTTCATAAAAGTTAGGATTTGATAAAAACCTTTCATCAGGGGAAAAGACCTTTAAGGGGCGTTATTTTAACATCTCCCCTCAAATGATTTTCCCTTAAAGATTTGATGAAATTCCCCCCCTTGTTTTTTCCTGCGACATATATTTATATAATATATATGTATAGAGGGGGAATAGAAAAGAATTTTTAAAAGGCTTATAGGGCAATAGTAAAAAAAAAAAGTTGAGAAACACTGAAATTGATTAAATTATTATTTTTTCTTAAAAGTATAAGGAACCATATATTTTGCTTAGTAAAAACAGATAATAGCTCATTGGGTAGTGATTTTCAAACGAAAAAATCGGTTTATGTTGTGTGTGTGTGGAGAGAGAAAGATTTACGAATATTACAGCTAGTTACCACGAGATAGATGTCTGTTATGTGGTCACAGAGTGGATATAGTTGCTTTTCTTTAAATTTTAATGAACTTCAAAATCCTTACATCGTGCAACGTGGGAGAGTTAATCATAGATTCAGGTATTTCCTCTTCATCTGATTTAAATTTAAAACAACACTGATCATCATGCAGTATCAATGTGACATCAGTTTAAATGAGATCAAATGTTTGAAATCAAAAATAAGAGCATAACCAAGGGTTTGGGGTTGAACGGATTTGTCGCGGATTTACTTCTCGAAATTTGTAATGAATATTAATGCAACACAGAATAGCGAGAGTTCCTTATTAGCCACTTAATTACTTAGGGGAATATGGCTGTGTGTTAATGTTTTCCCCGAAGATATTTTTCATTGACACATAAATTTAAATCACTCTCTTTAATAAAGTTCGCTGAATAAGCATGTTATTTCCTTTTACAGTTGCCCTTGAACTTTTGAACGTACAAGTATTTCAAAGAATATTTTTAATGTGATTCCTTAAAACACAATGATTTTTATCCTGTGACGATATTTTTTTGATATCACTTGTTTTTAGCTCCTTGTCTGTTATCGTTGATGTAAAACATATATTTCTTTTGAACAGTTGCATTGTCTTTTTTTTTTGAATAATTCAGAGAAAATTTTAAGAAATGAATAGTTAATATTTTGAATATATTCTGAATTATCATGACATTATGTTAAAAAACCCAAATTATTGAAACCCCAAAAAATTTAAAAAAAGAGGTAATTTATTCTATTAGTTGTTTGAATATATCGTCGGCTTAGTTATCAAAATGCGTAACTCCATCTAGAGTGCTAATTTGATATTGGAGTGTTACTCACCAAGCTGTTGTTTGTTTTCGTCAAAATAGGCGATAACATTACAATATGGATATTTTGATATTTGTATCGTGTGGTCATTTGTATCGTTTGGCGCGTAGCACTCGTATATTGAATTAGTTTCCTCTGTGGAGTTACTCATTCTTATAATTAGGCCGACAATAGAATGTTCCATACTTAACAAAGGCTTACACGATTATTCTTAAATATAAATTTCTCAAAAAAATTAGGGTAGCAAGCAAATAAGTAAAGAAACCATTGCGCGATATTCATGTATGGGCATAAAATGAAGAATACAGATGTAACAAAACGCAATACAGAAAACAATGAAGCAAAAAACAATTATATGGGAACTTGAATTCTCAAGAATGATGTAAATAACATGAAATAATGTTCCAGGGCAACAATTTGGTTGTATGTAAATGGAAAAAACATAAAATGATATGGGATGTTTAGTATGGTGTATGATGCCTCGAACTGCTAAGACTGCCGCAAATCTGTTGAGCAATATACTGTTCTACTCTCAACGAAGTGCTATCTCCAAGTCTTAAAAAGTAATAGGAGCCTTGGTTTTGCATCAACGCGTCGTCGGAGCATGTCCCAAACATGCTGAATCGAATTAAGATCATGAGAGCATGTTGACCACTTCATACTGTAACGGGTCTATCCGCTTTTACACTTGGGTGAAATAATCTTTTTGCTATAATTTTAGTTGAAAACTGTTTTCGAAAGAGACGGGACTTTGGAATTAGAATTTTATTTAAGTGTTAGTCAGGGGCGCAATGATGGTTGAAAGTATAAAAGGGGAAAACTTAGAGTTAGCGACCGGAGGTCGTATAGTTTAATCAAGTTGGAAGATTATCCAAAGATTACTCAAGTAGTGGAGAGAAGAGTGCTCAAGAAATAAGATAAGTGTTCTTATTTCTTTATTTAATTTTTAAGACGATTGTCTCGGGTTAGTGATATAAGTGCTTTTCCCCCCTTTTTTTGTTAAAGTTATTAAGCAAACGAGTAAATAAAAGTGTGTTAGTGATTAAAATGGCTGATCTTTTTTCAAACTCTCCAACAACCGCTTCCGCCGGGACGCGACAATACGCTGTATTATTTCAGCTTCAAGTCAGTTCTCCACAAGACGGTTTTGAGATCTGGAATTGTCCTGTGTTAAAAAAAATCACTAATGGTTAAAGCTTAAGGTACGGCATGGGGTAAGCACTTTTGCATATTTTTTGAGCCGTCAAATCCCCTTTTTCCGAATATATGCGGTCAGAGACCTTGCGATTTCATCCGATACCATAAGGGCCGCTTTTCCGTTGGGCACTCTAGGCACGTGCCTGGGCGCAAAAGATTTGGGGGTACAAAAAATTAGAGGGTGAAAAAAGAGAAAAAAATTAAAATTACAACGAACGCACCACCGCCTAGAGAATTGCGAGAGGAACATTTCTGTCCTCAAGAAAGTAAGGACTGAAATGAGATCTACTATGAAAAACAACAGTTTGATTTTCTTTTGCCCAAAAGATATTGCAAAAAATTGATTACAAAAAAGTAATTAAATTTTCGGGGAAAAACATTCGTTTTTTGAAGAAAAAACTCGTTGTACAAGTACAATGATAGCTCAACAAAAAAAATGAGGATGTCAAAAAAAAAAGGATAAAAGCGATAAGCGATGAAAAGATGATAATTAACAAATTAAAAAAAAGTTCATACAAAATGTATACTCTATACGGAATTTCAAACGATTTGATTAATTTACTGATAATTTACAAAAGGGGTGTTCCAGATGCCGAAAAGGGAAAAGAACAAAGTAGCCAAATCATACCATATTCTTTTTTAGATGATCGGTTCATAATACGGCGGGTCCATAGGTGGGGGTTTGAAAAGACTATTCAAACACAAAACAAAAGAAAGGAGTAAGAAAGTTAAGGGAAAAACCCTTTCCCCCAAAAAAAACAGGAAAAGTAAGAGCTGAAGGAGGAAGAGGAGTGCTCTGGAAATAGGGGGGGGTGAGCCTTGAAGTCCCAGGAAACTGGGGGGGGTTAAAAAAGGGCCTGCATACCATCAAACCACCCCATCTGTAAGTGATTTTTCTTTAACGAAAATGGGGGTTTTTTTTGATTGTCCCTTTCTCGCCACTCTAAAAACATGTCACATTCTAAATTAAATAGGGATTCATCTGTAAACAGCACTAGACTCCTCTCGATATTCAGAAGTCCACTTTCATCGGACAGCACGGTGTCTTGCTGTCAACGGAATTCAAACATTGGCCTACGTGCATACAGACCACCTGCATGAAGCCTATTTCGGATTGTTTGGTTTGAGACCCTTCGTTCAGAGTTGTCGAGAGAAACTGTTTGAAATCTGCTTCACATTGGCTTCTCTGTTTCGACGTGGGGTTAACAAGACACATCGGTCATTACTTTGCTGTGGCAGCACGTGGATGGCCTTCTCCTGGCCGACGTAGAACACACTCTGTTTTTTGGAATAGATTCCAGTCTTGCAATGACATTTCTTGTTACTCCGCTGCAGTTGTCTGAGTTTTTTCATATTGCAGTCTCCCGATAATACATCAAGCCATGTATTCCGGTAGGTCACGTTGTCGTGACATTTTCCAGTCACTTTTTCTCAAAACAGCAGAAAACTGATACAAAATCATGATCTCTGCACTTATATTTTTTTGGATTTTGACTTGATTAGCATATGAAATTTTCATTTTCTGTTTTCTGCTACACTTTAGACCAGGGGCGTCAAACTCGCGGCCCACAGCGAGCATTATCGCACTAAGCCCTTGCTTCCCAACGTGCCCTGGGGAAAAACTTTTAAGAAATATGCGGTTCTGGACAGCCTCTTCTTAACACGCTTTCATAAGTTTCACTTGTATGTAATGAAATCTTTGAACTCAATTTTTACCCACTTAAAAAGGTCAGATTAATTCGAAATTTTGCACACGTATCAAAGGGCCGATGACAATACAATAATTTCATTTGTTCCATTGTCCTGATCAGGACAATAAGAAATATGATTTACAGATTTGGCGACTTATTCCGTATACCACTTCCAGATTTGGCGACTTATTGTATAAACCATTTTCAGATTTGGCGATTAAAATCCTGCGAAATAGGCTTTAAACGGAATGTAGCTTTTATTTAAGATGGCCGCCTCGCACTAAGAAAACGAGTTGTGAAGAATAAAAAAATATTACTGAAACTTAATGAAGCAACTGAAAACTAGAATTACGACCATTTAAAAGGATTTAAAAAGTGGAATAAGAAGAAATCTGCTTACATTTTCCCAAATGAAAACGGCCCCAAAAGTATAAGTACCGGAAAAAAAATTAATAGGGGAATTTAAAATGACGAAGAAAAAGAAAAAAAAAGTAAACACTCAAAAAAAAAAAAATAAATGAATAAATTGAGGTCTAAAGAAGAATTAAATACTTAAAAAAGAGAGGGAAATGAAAAAAAATTAAATCATTTATCAAAAATAAAACAATAGAAATTTGCTTTTTCTCCATTAAAAAAAGAATTTGCCAGATTTACGTTATGTCGTTAACACTCACCATAAATAAGTAAAAAAAAATCCCGAATTTTTACTTTTTTTAGGAAACAGTTTTAATTCAAGATATAAATTTCCCCCAAAAGGGGAAAACAATAAAATCTTAACTGAGGTTGAAAAAAAAATTCAATTTGAAAAAAAATTTTCCCAAAGAGGAATTTTTAAAACCTAGTTTTTCCCCAATAATATTTAACACGGAACTCTCATACTCTTTTTAAAAAATAATCCTGATAGTAATATCATCCAACGGAAATTATAAAAATAGAATACTGCAACAAAATAGCGTCCAATATAAAAATGGTTAAATATTTTTTTAAAAAAAATCAATTTTTTCCCCTTAAAATTAATAGGGTTACCACAGTAAAAATAAACTAAAAAAGTAAGGAAACATATTACCAAACGATAAAAATTAATATAACCATATTGTGATGTTATCCCCCATCTCTTGGCTAAAATTAGAAATGATTTGGCGGGTAACGACCTAATATTAAATTAGTACCTTATACGAGTATGTGCACAAAAATTGAATTACACTATATTTTCTTCCAAATTTGTTATGTTTCTGTAAAAGATGTCTGTGCATTAACGAACTAAAATATTTTTTCTCTAAATAGTACCGAATATTTTAAAAATAGTTTTACATATGAAAAAAAATTTAGAATTTTAAAAACTGTTCTATTGTTGTTATCAAAGAAATTATCCAGTCATTTTCATCAAATAACTCATTAAATATGTGCATCATTTTATATATGTGTGTGTTTATTATAAAATATTTAAGTAATGTTATTAAAAAATGGTATCTAATTGAAATGTGTTGCGAGATGCTAAAATTTTTACCCATGAACAACTAAAAAGAAAAAAACTTTTGAGCTAAAAAAGGTTATTGTTGCAGTTCTGCAAAATAACTATTATAGGCTTACAGAAAAATCTTAGCTGTATTAGAAGTATTAATAATACATCACAAAAAAGAAGTCTAAAATTTTTGGTATATATTACTATTTCGAGTATGCCCTGGAACCCTGAAAAGTATGAAGGTTTGATATGACATCTGTGACTATGCGGATTTAAATATTTTTGTTTCTGGTTGATTATATATATAAGATAAGAAAAAAAGTTAACAGCATAACTTTCACTTAAAAAAAATACGTTGATCAAATCATAAAATATACCACTAATACATCAAAAATTGTCTACTCATTTAAAACTGTCTAGAAATACCTAAAAAAACAATTTCAAACTCACTAATACTGTACGATTGTGTATCGATTATATCATTAAAACCTTTCTTAGCAAATACGGCGGAATTTGACGTTTTTATTGTATTAACATAGCTTTACTTGTCTTTGGAAACAGTCTTCGCTTGGGAAGCTCACGTTTTATTGTATCAATATACCTTTACCCTGTCTTTGGGAGACCGTTCTTATTTGGGATGCTGACGCATGTTTTTCCCCCTTGTCTTAAGAAACCGTCTTGTTTGATGCTGACATTTTTTTCCCCCTGACTTCGGAAACCTCCGATTAGGATGCTGACGCATAGCTTTCCCCCTGCTGAAAATCCGTCCTTTTTTGGGATGCACGCACGTTTTCCCTGTTTGAAAATCCGTCCTTTTTTGGGATGCTGACGCTTTTTTTCCCCTGTCTTAAGAAACCGTCTTTGTTGGGATGCTGACGCTGCTTTATTTGTCTTAAGAAACCGTCTTTTTTTTGGGATGCTGCCCAAAACCCCTTTCCCCCTTGGGAAACCGCCCTTTGTTGGGTGCTGATGCATAGCCTTACCCCCCCCTTTTGGAAAGCCCTTTGTTTAGATGCTGACGCACCTTGTCTACAGACACCGTCTGCATTTAGGAAGCTGACGTTTTTATTGTATCAATATCGCTTTACTTGGTCTTCGGATATCGTTTGCGAATGAATATTTTGCACTCATTTTATAAATAAAAAAATATGCTCATATTATCTCTCAGTAAATAAAATGTAAAGATTCGCTGCTGTAACCATGTGTGATAAAAAGATATTAGTGTAAATGTCTTCTAATTTTCCATTTTTTAAAAAATTTTTTAATCATTTTAAATAATAATTCACCAATTAAGTATTAATTTCTTTATTTATAATAACTATATATCTCACCAAAATATTATCTTTAAGGAAGGTCTGGAAAAAAATTTTAAAAGTACATTTTTTTCCATTCAATTTTAAAAGCAGACTAAATATTTCTAAAAACAGACATGTTATTAATCCCAGTAAAATTTTTTTCATTTTTGACTTTTTCAAACAATTTCATAGAAAATTTTTATTGTTCATTTTTATAACTGGTGAGCTATAATTTGAAATTTTAATTAAGTAAATTTAATACAGGATATTTTTGTACTTTAAAGATAGTTCATGCTCAATACCAAGAACAAAAGTCTGCTTAAAACTGCGTGATAAATAGAAAAGAAAAGAAAAGGAAAAAACACACACACACACACATTTATACAAATGCTTGAAAAAATTATACTCATATGGTGGCTCCTAGAATTGATCGGACACTCCAGAAATTTGTAAGAAAATGCCAGGAGCTGAATTTCCAAAATTTTATTTATACTATATATATATACTTAAAGGGTTAAAATCAACATTTCCCCCTATAAACCATTTAAATCTAAATATTAAAACCTTTTTTTTTATTATTCAAGTTCGTTAAAAATAAAAGTATATATAATAGCTCTCTCAAAAATGTACGTACACTTGCAATTTTCTAAAAAAATTTAATATACCAGAATTAAATTTCAAAAAAATAAAAGTTGACAAAAAATTGATTGGGATAACAACAAATTCATCATTCAGCATTCGGCTTATAATTAATTCGTTGGTAATTACTCAATAAACATTTTGTTGTCTTTGTCATACATATTATTTAATTAAACATTGAAAATTATTAGTATAAACTATTTTATTGTGTGCATTATAGATAAGTAAAATTCTTTTAAATTTATTTTATTGTTAGTGTGCCGCCAAATTTTTAAATTGTTAAAAGTGTACCGCAACAACAACAGCAAAATCACAAGTAATATGAAAAAAAAAATTAAGTCAATTCCTACTTTTAATGGATGAATAGAAAGTATTTTATAAACGATTGAAAATTTGAGCAAGATATATATATAGGGTGAGAGTAAACTAATAGTAGGAATTGAAAAAAAAAAAGAATATGATTTGTCTGCATTGTTGTGAGAATGAACACCGGTTTGGCTAGTTTGGCTGAAAAACCGGTTTTAGCGGCAACTTTTGTCATTGTTTTAACAGTTACATTGTTACAACAATGGAGGAGAATCTAAGTGGGCGTCGAAAACCGGTAATTAATTAAATTAAATTAATTAATTAATATTTGAAAAAATGTCATCCACTACAAGTTTAAAAAAAGTTATTTGAATTTGATTGGATGAATAGAAAAAGTATTTTACTAGCGATTGAAAATTTGAACAAGATCAATATGTATATATATAAATATATATACAGAGAGAGAGCTAGTAGTAGAAGTTGTGAAAAAAAAAAAAAAAAAAACCGAGAATCACTGCTCTAGTTGTTTTGATTTTACCACAACATATAGAAAAAAGAAGAAACATAAGATAAGATGAAACTTGAAAATATATAAGATGATATCCAGGAAAAACAATTTAAATAAAAATCTTATTAATTCTTCTCAATTTAAGTAAGAAAAAAAAAATAAGAATTTTTTCAGCATCACTTTTAACAAAATATTTCCTAACTCCAAGTTAATTTATGGATGCTTTTTCTATTATCGACATCAAGTACCCATTTTGATTTGTTAACTTCTAAAATTTGAATAGGTAAGATAGTTCACGTCACTGACATAATAAAGAATGCTCCAATCTAAATTCCAAATTATATATACCTAGTTTAATAATCTCTGTGTGGTATATCATATATATTTGTAATTCCTTATTATAAACAGAAGATGGTTTGCACTTTATGAAAACGATTTTGATAATTAATTTTTGTCTTTAAATACCGTATTTTTTACGGCGTTCTGCTTCTATCTGATAGCCCTGATTCTTAACAATAGCTCTAGCTCAAATGTTTCTTGAAAATAAATTTTTTCTTATTTTACTGTCATACCAAATTTACTCCATTCCTCTTAAACCGTTTGACAAAGTCCGTTCAGTGTTCTTGTATGCCGATTTTCTCTAAGGCTCATTTTCATTAACAGAAAGCACTAAAGTTCATTGGAGAAGTTTTAGATAATTTTACAGTATTTCTCATTAAATGGGATGCACTTTATTTTTGTTTCTGATTTTTTGTTTGCTGAATAAATGGCAGTTGATTTAAGCGTGTAACTAGAGGTTTTGTACACATGAAGCTGAACTTTATCACAGTCTTTTCCATATAAAGCTGAAATTTCTTCGAAAATTGGTTCTAAAATATTCTTTTGATAGTAGTGTGAATTAATTTTAGCTTTACTTCAGAATTTTTTTTATTTTTAATTATCGTTGTAACAATATCCTGCAGCTATTATGAATCCCTTAGAGAACTTTTCTATACACTGATGAAGCTACTTCGTATATTTATTCCTGTCAGTTTAGCAGTAGAAAATTGATCTTCTTTTATTACAGTCACTTAAATATGCCCATGTTTCATCGAGTGTTTCCGCAAATTTCCATTTTTCAGAAGCTAGATGTTTTTCATATAATTTTCTACAACTTGTTTTTCTTTCAACAATTTGTTTTGGCAGAAGCAGATTAACTTTAGGTTTAAACATCTTTTTTAACTTTAAATCTTTATGCATGATTTCACTAATATTCCCGGAAGACATTCCTGTGTCGAGGCAATGGTTTTGAGCGGTGGATTTGCTTTTTGAATCGAAATTCACTTTTTTATAGTTGCCTGTGTTTGAACAGTCTTAGGGTGAGGTTTCTGGTCATGTTTTTGTTTTTATTTCCCGATGTTTTTCTCTTTTAAATTTAAACCCGTGGGGGATTGGTTAAAAAAACATAATCCGTTCCAAGACTATTTCGCTATCCGAATTGTTCGTTGATCATAGATTTTTACCATAGACTTCTATGTGAAATCGAAATTTGTTCTGGAGACCCCCAAAAAAAGAAATCAAACCGAAACTGATGGTCTAATTTTTATATATTGAAATTTTTTTTTAATACAACTTTTAAGTTTAATAGGTAAGCAACATAATTCAGGAGGGATGAAAAAATATTTTTTGTCCGTTTTCATGTTACACAATTTTACGGGGTAGGGGTCATCGACACCCTTTTTATTTTTTTTATTCTACTGTTTGAAAAATTAAGAATTCGCTTAATTTATTTTCCATGCACAAACCACCCCCCATAACTTATCAGCTGTCAGAAAATATTGATATTCATATTGAAATTCAAGTATTCAAGTGTGTATTTTTTAGTCATAAAAAATTATTGAATGACCTTTAAATTCATTGTTAATTCAAGTTTCATTTAGTAATTTTCAATACAAAATGATTAAACATTTCTCCCCTTTTGGATCTTATTTTGTATGCGAAAAAGATAACAAATGTTTAAAATTAATTTTTTTGAGCCGGGGGTGTTCGTTAGAATTGTTTTGTTCATTCTCCCAATATGTGTTCGTTGTCCAAAAACAAAAATCTTTCTTTTAAAGTGTTTTGTTACCGAATATGTGTTCGTTATCCGAACACAAAAATCTTTCGTGAAAGTATTCTTTAAACCCAATTTGTTCGCTAACCGATCTGTTCGTTAACCGATCACCCTTTGGGCCCATTATAAATCATTTTTTTTAAGGCAAAAAACCGTTTTTTTACCCATTTTTATAATTTGTTAATACGAATACTTCTCGGAAAGTACAGTTACATAACCTTCGAGCCATTTTCAAAATAAATTTCTAATTTTACATTTGAATCAAAAGAAAACACTAGAAGATGATTATTCTGAAGTTGCCAAAGTCTTATCTCAACATGCAAACTACGAAATAAATTACAAAATCGTTTCCTTAAAGTGCGAACGACCTTCTGTACATTTGATTCTTTAAAATTAAAAATTTTTCATGCCCTCGTATTTTCTTTCCAATTTTTTGTCGTTATTATTTTTGTTTGTACTTCCTCATTTTTATAAAAATTTTCTGATTGGATGAATCCTATTTTACATCAAATTTTTACAATATCATATTTATCAAACTGAATAAAAAATTACCCTTCTCTCTACATAGATTTGAAAATTGAAGAAATCGTCTTTTAAAAATATTGATTATTTTTAACGTTGTTTTCCCGTCTACCCTACGAAAAAAAAAGAAATTTACGATAAATTTAATATTGAATGAGGTACTTCTTGGCAATAATTTGAACTGAAATAAAGAGCATAAATAATTCTGAAAATAACATTTTGCGGTGGTGCATATTTCAAATTCCCTGCAGCTAACGTTAAAAAAATGAATTTAAAGTAGGAGCATTATATTCAAGTAGGAAATTATTTATTTTTATGATTTATTTTGATATCATTTCTTAATATACATTTCCTATTTGCTATGGTAAATTTATTTACCTCAAATAAAATAACTTTCATGTATCGAGTCTTAAATTTTAATGCAAGATGAATTTTTAACGTATTTTTATATATATAGCGTATTTATAGAACTTAACGAAGTTACAAAGATACAATATACTCTCTCTCTATATATATACTATTAAAAAATGCTATTAAAGAATGGGGCATTTTTTTTTCTCTCTGAAAATATATTTTCTTTTCTGGCTCTTTTCCTTTTTTTTACATTAATCGAAAATTACACTTTATGTTAATATTAGAAACTAGAAAAAAAAATGTAGAAAGAGAGCTAGGTAAATACTATTTTAGTAGGCACCATTTTTATTTCTTTCAATTAATTGCAAACAAAAGTTATGATCACTTTTGTAAAAAAAGGGTTCCAAGTTCTACGAATTCCGTAAATTATTCAGAAGTGAGTTATTGAAATTCTTAAGTACTTAATGTAGTAAACTAAAAATATATAAATGCGGAGTTGTTGACCTAGTCAATGAAAAAACTCCTGAACAAGTCGGCAGATCTCAAACCTATGGTTTCAGAAGTTGTTTTCGGCTGACATAGAATTTTATACTTTTTTTTTCCAATTACACTTTTTTGTATAGTAAATTTTATACATTACACAACAACTTAAAACAACGCAAACAACACCTAAAGCGCCAGGAATTTTTATTTAATTTTCAAAGTGCAATTATAATAATTTTTTAATGCTCAACTCCCAAATTTGAAGATAGAGGATGACGACCTCTTCGAAGATCATGTGTGCCTCAATGAACAGTTCTAAAAATAAATGTATACAGGATTTAAAAAAATGTTTGAATAAGTATATCTGAAAATTTAAAAATGCATTATAAGATTAAGTATCCGACTACGTTCGGAACCGTGATTTTACAAAAGCGTATAAATGGATAATATTTATGATATTTAGTGTCACTTAGATTAGAAAAATATATAAAATTGTTTTAAGAATAGAGTATTACAAAAATATTTAAGTATTATATTATTTTGACAAAAATGAACACAGAATGACCATTTTCGAAATATTCTCCTTTTATGAAAAATGCTTCTATATAACAATATTTTGCCTGTATATAGCTCAGACCTCTGTACAGAGGCTCAACTAGAATTTTTGAAATACATAACTTAGAAGTGGGCTTATCCATGTTTTACGACAACAGAGGGGAGAAATTTTAAGAAAAAAACGCCGATAATTATTTCAATGGGTTGTAATTCTGAAAATAATGTGAATTTTTCAAAAATCACAGTTGAGCCTCTGTACAGAGGTCTGAGCTATATACAGAAAAAATATTATTATAATAGAAGTATTTTTGATAAAAGGAGAACATTTTGAAAAATGGTTATTCTAAGTTAATATTTTGCCAAAATATTGTATTTAAATAATTTTTTTTGTCAAAATGTCCTTAAAATAATTTTATACATGTATTCTAATCTAAGTGACACTAAATATCATGAAAATTATCCATTTGTACGCTTTTTTAAAATCACGGTTCCGAACGTAGTCGGATACCTTAAGTTTACTATATGAATTTACTTTTTGAATCAAAAACAGGGCGAATTTTATGTCAAAAAGCTGACTATATGCTTGTATTAAGTCTCTTAAAGCTTTTGGATTTAGGATAAAGTTGCATATAAAAAAGAGAAGCGGAACAATTTGCGTGTTGGCAGAGATAATTTTTCAAACGGAATCAAAAAGATCGATCCCATGCAGTCGGGAAGGACAGAAATTACTGACGAAATATTTAAAATTACGATGTTTTCTCTATTTCAGTATTCAATTTCAATTATTTCGTTAATAATAAATAAGGCAGTCAATATTTAAAAGATCACTATAAATTAACCTTTTTAGTTGGAAGAGAAGCAATGAATAAATAACTTTGGCCTAGAAATCAGAAAACAAAGTATAAATCTGGCCTTGGAAATAAGTAACGGTTATAAAATTCGCCGCATATCAAAAACAAATTTCTAAGTATGCACACTTACTTTCTTCTTTCACTTGAGCACGTGTCTTTATTCTGAGAACTGAAAATACAAAACCTCAGCCTAGAGAATCGGGAGAAAGACTGACCACTGGTCATTTCCCTTATTGATTAAATTCAAGGAGGGAGGAGTCCGTTTGCGTTTCCAAAGCGACAGATTTGTTTTATTTTATTTTCCAGGAAATGAAATATAGCACTCCATTTAATACGTCATTCGAGGATAAAAGAGTGTTTACATGGCTCATTCGTTCTTATTCAAGACATAGCATCACTTGGCGCTAAATTTCTTAAGAGGGATGTGCCTGTTTGAGCTTTCGCCAGAAAAATAAATCTTTTTAATCTCCTAAATATAAAACTGTATATATATATATACACACAAACATCTATATTGCGAACTTTTTCCTGGAACCAACCATTTCCTGGAACCAAGAACATTTCACGATTTTCTTTGTAAAATAACTTCCCATTATATAGCGAATTGTATTTTCTGTATAACGAACTTTTTTGCTTGAGATTCATTTTTTTCTCCCTATTTTTTTTTGTATTTAGAAACTTCTCAAGTTATTATCTCTTTTGACACATTTTATGGAGGTCATAAATCTTGAACTGGTTTTATTAGGCACCTAATTCAGCGAGAGCAATAGAATTCTGGGTGTTTCATCCAATAAGTGCAATTTTTGTCCAGTTCACTAGAAACATCTTCGATATCCCCGTTCAACCTCAGTGGAGTTGTCTCGTGTCCCCGTATACTTGAATTAGTCTCCACTCACTGACTGAGGTGCCTTAGGGACTGGGTTCGAATCCCGGAGAAGAGATGGATGTTTGTAAATGTATAGTGCCTTTGCGGCATGGGGCTACTCTAAATAGCCGTAGAGCCGCAAGTCCTCTCATGTGGTTGGTGGAAGGGGAAGAGAGGTGGGAGGCCTCTGACCACCCCCAGAGTGTTCTCCCTCTAAATTGGGGTGGAACTGAGCCAAATCGTACTGTCACCTGCATGGTGCTCAAAGCTACGGCTAACGACAGGCGTCATTTAGCCTTTTGCCATGATGAATTTCGTGGGTCTTGATCTGGCCTTTGCCGATCAGGTGGCATTAGTAACAACAACAGTCTCCATTCATTTGTAGAGTTGATCAGTCTTACTGGTAACGTTGTTTCTTGTTGCTCAAAAAGGTTAAAACGTAAGTGCTTGAGCATCAAAGTAAAGAATTTAATTCTTCAGGAAGTGGATAAAGGCGTCAAGAAAAAGGATTTTACTTTAAAATTTGTTATTCCTCCAAACAGCTTACCAACTAATGAGGAAAATCGATATAAGCTACAAAATTATCATTCATCGAATTCTCGTTCAAAACGTTTAAGAACATGCGTCTATGAAGATGTCGACGAGGCAGTTTTGAAATGGATACACATAATGCGAGATAAAAATGTTCCGATCTCTAGATCTTTCGTATTAGAGAAATTTTTTTAATTTGCGAAGGCATTGGGATACGATCAATTTCTAGGTAGCAACGGATGGCTAGAAAAATTTAAGAAAAGACATGGAAAATACGCCTGAAGGGATTTTGGGTGCATTGCAAAGATGTGAGGCTTATTATGAATATAAGCATTTTTTCAATAAAAAAAAAAAAAAAAAAACTTAATCAAAATTAACAGATTTTATGAGTAATTAAATTTGAGGAGGCATGTGGAAATGTATGTTTAGAATTCATAGTTATAAAATAATGTATGTTTAAAATTACTTGTGTGCTTTAAATTAGAAAATGTCTTTAAAATTTATTAATTTTAATGTAAAATTACTTTTAAATGTTAAAAATACAGCGTATTCCTCGACATTTTTTATTCTTGTTTTCCTTGTAGTTTTCCTTTCTTTCTTTTTTCTTCTTTTTTTGATGTGGGTAAGATACATAAAATGAATAGATATTAATTTATAAAATTTGTGAAGAATTACTTTTTTATAATATATAGTATTTATGAATTTAAAATTAGTTTTATGTGGCTTCTAAAGTATATTGAAAGATGAACCTCTACATAACGAATTTTCCATGTAACGAACTTTCTTTCGGGATTTAATGACTTCGTTATACAGAGGTCCGACTGTATATATATCTCGCATATATACAATGTTTTTTGTCACATTCATCAATTCTTAACTATTTACAACGTAACATTCTTTTAGTTCATAAACACAGTGACATAATTAGAAATGTAAAAATTGATTTGTTTAAAAATTTTATTTATTTATATATATTTTTTTTATTTATTTTTTATTTTTCAGTTCTACATACTTTCAGAAGATAGCTCCATAGGTTGTTTTATTAGATAAATATTTATTTTCAAAACTAGTTTCTTTTGTTTTAATTATGGTCATTTTCTTTCCAAAATTATATTTTTAAAATCTTTATGCGGTTTTGATGTTTCCTTGGGTATATTTATATTATGTGTAGTGTATTTTTAACTTTTTTCCCATGAAGTGTAATTCTATTTTGATTTTTTGGTGGAATCTGAATGAATTTTTCTGAGATGTCAAGTATAATTTTTTTTTTGAAAAAATGTTATATTTATTTTTTGTTTTTAATATATGCAGATTAATGTTATTTTCATTCTATTTTGTTTTTGAACTTATCTTATAATATTTTAATAATTACACAGGGTTACAATGAAAGAAATACAAGAGCAGTTATAGCTGAACTTAATTTATTTTTGGTGCTGAATTCAGAAACAATAATGAACATTTTCCATCGCATCCTGTTTTTTTGAAAAATTTAGTTTTACTTGGATTTTTATGCCCATTTACCAAAAATGTTTTACAGCGGTAAATTTCTTCCTTCCGTGGCTGACCTTCATTCATCCTTGGTGAAACGTACAGAATACCACTCTGTGCCATCTTTACTATGCCTTCCTTCTCTTCCTGTCACAACATTTCTCTACCAATAGCGTCGCGCGAATCATTAACTTAAATCATTATCTTGGCTTGATAACGTATGAACTGTCACTCATCTGGATTGATTCTGAACGTAAGACGCTGAAATTTTGTACTTGGTTTCAATTTTTCTTTCGTGTGTAATTTATTGAAGTGCATGTGCTGCGTAAGTGTGGGAGCTTCATCTCAGAAACACTTTTAACCGTTGTGTTTTTTTTTCTGTGCGTTTCATGAAACATGGCTTTGAGTTCGAGACGTTGCGAAAGTTTGCCATATGACTTTTGTTACATAAAAGGTGTGAATATAGTTTAAAAATCGCATGAGGAGCATTATAGACTATGTAAAACAGCTTTATCTTGCATATTTTGGCATGGTTGGGATAAGCTGGAGACCAAGAGCTCATCATAAATATTTGGGCTTATCATAAAATCTGTGTAAAGTGCCTCAACTATCTACGCTTCTGGCTCTTAGGAAAGAAGACTGCTGTACGATTTGGAGTTTCTATGACATAGAGGGAACCGAAAAACCACTCTGATGATTGTTACTTTTGTTCCTGTCTTATCCATAGGTATAACCACAAAAATCAAAAGCTGATATCTTATCCTGATAATATTCCATCGGTCATATGCCTCGTTCCTCATGGACCTAATATTCCAATGCCTTTGCCTCTAACTGAGTTGCAAAAAAATTCTTGGTAAATCCGAAGTCAAGCTGACAGAGGGAATCTTTGTTGGTTCAGATATTCTCAAGCCTATGAAGGATAAAGAATTTGAGACTTACAGGACAGCAAAGGAAAAAGAAGCATGAGTTTTTTTTCAAAGATGTCGTCAGAAAGTTTCTTGACAATCACAAGGATCCTGACTGTAAAAGAATTGCAATGAATAAGATGGAGAAACAGGGGGGAAGGTTCCATCATGGTATCAAATATATGGAGTACAAATATCAAGGAAAAATGGATAAGAACATGCTAGCCGAATACCGTTGGATGTTAAACGAGATAGGTCTCAGATTAAATATAAAAGAAGAACGCTAATAAGAAGTTTCAAATGAAAAAGAGAACGTACCCAAGGAGAAACTTTGTTTGTTTGCTTTCTTGTGCATTTTGAAACATGCTTCAAACTTGTATGTACACAAGCCTTTTTGTTTCTCCTAATCAATCGTCTATTTTTCGTAAATTCCTTAATAAAAACAAACTAAAATAGTATGTTGGTGATTTTATTTTATAAATCACACAATAATTGGTTGTAAAATGTATAAATCTTAAAGGAATTCCTTGTTTTTCTCCCGATCAAAGGCAGTTTGTGAAGTCTAAAAGCAATGGTTTTGATCCAATTGTTGAGAAATTAGTTTGCCTAATTAAGAACCAATATTTACATAGATTTAACTGAATAAAAACACTGTTGCCAAATTGAGCAGGCTAAATTGTTCGAGAGAATTTCTTTTCTAACAGGGTTTTAGCAAAAATATTGATATCGATTTTACAAAAAAATCCTGATGTGATGAGAAAAAATGGAAGTCATTTTCGAAATCAGCACATTAAATAATACATAAGTCACTGAAAGCATCTTTTGTATTTTTCCAAAAATTTAATCTTATACCCCTGTGTTATTTGTATTGTGTTAATAATTTATAGTATTTTTATAAATTAACTTATTCTTACGCTATCTTCTCTTCCTTTCAGCCCAATGTTAATATATATACCTATATATATTTCCAGTTATTGAATTACAAATATCGAGAATAAAACTATTTTTTTATAATTTTATTACTGAATTTATTTTTAGATTTGCTTTGAAATGTAATATAATTCATTTCTTAAAAAACTTCGCAAGGAAAAATATTTAATGAGCAACAACGAGTAATGAATTTCACTAACAGTAAATGAAACTGTTTATCGTACATAGATCGTGGTTTTTAAGGACGTGTTAATGAATTGCTCATTACCATCACACACAGAAATTAGTCCTATAAAAATATAAATTAGTTAACTGTTTGTTATCAATAAACGTAATCGAGAGAAATAACATAATGTCTATTTAAGGTATCCGACTACGTTCGGAACCGTTATTTTAAAAAAGCGCATAAATGGATAATTTTCATGATATTTAGTGTAATATATGTATAAAATGGCTTTAAGGACATTTTGAAAAAAAAATTATTTAAATACAATATTTTGGCAAAAAATTAACTTAGAATAATCTTTTTCAAAATACTCTCCTTTTATAAAAAATGCTTATAAAATAATAGTATTTCGCGCGCGCGCGCGCGCTTATATAGAGTAAAGACTTCTCCAGAGTCTGAACTAGGATTTTTGAAAAATTAAGTTTTATTTTCCGAGTTACCATCCATTGAAATATTTATCGGCGTTTTTTTCTTAAAATTTCTCCCCTCTGTTGTCGTAAAATATGGATAAACTCACTTCTAAGTTATATATTTCAAAAAATCTAGTTGAGCCTTTTTAGAGAGGTCTGATCTATATACAGACAATATATTATTATTATAGAATTATTTTTCACAAAAGGAGAATATTTTGAAAATGGGTCATTCTATGTTCATTTTTTGTCAAACTATTGTACTTAAATAATTTTTTATTGCAATAATATTCTTAAAACAATTTTATATACATTTTTTAATGTAAGTGACACTAATTATCGAAAATATTATCCATTTATACGTTTTTGCAAAATCACGGTTCCGAACGTAGTCGGATGCCTTAAACAGAAACAGATGACAAATTAGTATTAACTGTAAATTAGATTTAAATAGATGTCTAATATAAGTTTAAATACAGAATCTGGGCATCATGGAGATAAATGATTAGTGACTTTATTATTGAATGTACAGGAGATTCTTTGCACTTGATGGAAACGATTTTGATAGTTAATATTTATTTACAAATGAAGTATATTTTGTGGCTTTTTGCTTGTATCCATAGCCCTGATTCTTCACAATAGCTCTGGCTCGAATTTTCTTTGAAAGTAAATCTTTTCTTTGAACTGTTATGAAATTTTTTTACTCCATTTCCTCTTCAACCGTTTTCCAAAGTACATTCAGTGTTCTTGGGTGCCGTTTTCCTAAGGATCGTTTCATTAAACTAAAAGCACAAAAGTTCATTGGAGAAGCCTTAGGTGATTTTACACGTATTTCAACAAATGTGATACTCTTTATTTCTGTTTCGTATACTTTCTTTGTGAAATAAGCGGCGCTTGACTCAGACGTGTGACTAAAGGCTTTGTCCATATGAAGGTCAACATTATCACACTCCTTTCCATATAAGGCTGGAATTTCTTCTTCATGAATTGGTCTAAAATATTCTATTGATAGTAGAGGGAATTATGTCGACTGAGCCTTTCGTCCTTTCAGTGGGTCGATAAATGAATTCCAAGCTTGCTTGGTGATTAAACACTGGGTTTTCACTTCAGACTGACCACCCGATCGGGACATCCGCTCATACACCTCAGTGCCCAATGGTTACTTATACTGAGATAGGCACAGTAGGGATTGGCCCTAATTGGCTGTTGCGCAACCTTTATTTTAGTAGAGTGAATTTATCTTGGCTTTATACTTTAGATTTTGTTGGCAAATATCATGAGTTCCTTAGGAAATTTTTCTGTACTCTGATGAAGCTTTATCGTACGGTTATTCCCGTCAGTTGAGCAATAGAAAATTGATCTTATTTTATTACAGTCACTTAAATATACCCATGCATCATCGAGTGTTACCGCAATTTTCCATTTTTCAGCAGCTTGATGTTTTTCATATAATTTTCTACAACTGGTTTTTCTTTCAGCAATTTGTTTTGGCAAAAGCAGATTAACTTTAGGTTTAAACATCTTTTTTAACTTTAAATCCTTATGCATGATTTCACTTATATTGCCGAAAGACATTCCTAGTGTCGAGGCAATGAAGCTTTGAGTCGGCGGATTTGTTTTTAGAATCAAATAATTCACTTTCTTGATAGTTGCCCACATTCGAACAGTCTTAGGATGAGGTTTCATGGTCATGTTTTCATTTTTACTTTCAGCTACACATATTGTTTCCCCCTTTCATATTTAATATCTTGAAAATACCTTTTGAAAAGCAATAACCGAGATTTTTACACCACCTTAAAATATGTTGATACGAATATTTCTTCTCGGAAAGCGTAGTTACGTAACCTTCGAACCATCTATCAATTTTAGGAACCATATTCAAAATAAAGCTTTTATTTTACAATACAATCAAAAGAAAATATTAGCAGTTTATTATTCTGAAGATGCCAAAGTTTTATCTCACAATACAAATGAGAAAAGGAATTACAAAGACGTTTCTATAAAGTGTGAACGATCTTATGAACAATCCCATTGAATCGAATACCTTCTCTACACTACCTCAATTCATTATCCCTTTTAGTTTATTCTCCGAATTCTCTAGTAATATGTTTCGTTGTCTTATTTGATGTGAGTATTTGTTGGAATTATATTTTTCCACCAATCGAATCATTCTTTTTATCATTTATCTATCTATTTATTATTAGGCTTTCACACCTGAAGTTTGGCATGCAGTTTTTTTTTCGTTGTGTAGTTTTGTAGAAATCAATTCTAAAGGGAGATGTTATGGGAGCGTGAAAGATATACATACTTCCGTTTGAAAAATTTAAGTCCAATCCTTTTTAAATCAAGAAATGAGAGCTATAAGAAATTTTTCAATGCAACCAAAAGCTTGTTAGTAGGACATAGATCTCTCGCTGAAACTTAAAAACTGTATATAGTTATATAACATTATGATGTACGTAGTGAAGTCTTTTTAGTACTTCAATGTACTAGTGTTGATTAACAGTCTGACCACTTATGTGAGTAGGAACATCCTCATATCACGAATTTTGGCAATGTTTTGGTCTGTAATCGCTGACATTGGGGGCCCAGCATGTTCAACATGTTCCGCACTGACCCTGAAAACTTCTTATACCATTGAAACACATGTGAAGTAGACAAAGTTTAATATCCATAAACCTCGGTTAGTATTTGAAACGTTTTCGTGGCTGATTTCTCAAGTTTCACAAGAAACTTGATGTTAATTCTACATTTTCCCGGCAGAATGCAGTTGCACATGTTCACTCAATGACGCAATATTCCCAACTGGCCTTGATCGATTAAGACGAAACTGGCCAGATGGATAGAGGAGGTATGTGGGATGACGTCACCAAAACAGTTGTTGCCAACTCTCGCTTTTTCAAGCTACACACTTAGTCTTGTTTTTTTTTTTTGTGTGTCATACCTTGTACAAATAATTAATTACGAAAACAACAATACAAATTCTAAGTACATACTTTTTATTCAAATATAATAAAATGCAAGAAAATATTTATATACATTGTTTTACACGTATAATTACATAAAATCTTATATATTTGTAGATAATAAATCCATTTCTAGATTTCCCTAACATACTTATGAAAATAAACATAAAATGAAGATACAGGAAGCAACATAAATGTAGTGAAATGATAATAATTCGTTTATATGCAGATTTTCGCGAGTTTTGTATCACATTTGTACCAGAAAATCTTATTTTGGCCTAAAGTAACCCATCACAATGACTACTAACTAACTATGACTTGGATTGTTAAAAGTTCCAGTTACGTGTGAAATGTTTCAGCGAGTTTTTTTTGTTTTGTTTTTCAGGAGAATTCTTCTACGAGTAGAAAGTGAGCACAGATGTTTGATTTCCTCTGACTAGCAGAAACGGAGGGAGATCTCTGGTCAGTATGTCCAACCAAGCCATATACAGAGGAGCTGTAGCTCCTTCTTTCCTTGGTAGAGGCAATGTCCTGAAATATAATAAAAAGGTGAATTAAAAAAGAACTTTTCTGATTTTTATCATTTCTCTTACTATTAGTTCACTCTCTCTCTCTTTCTATATATATATATATATATCTTGTTAAAATTTTCAATCGTTAATAAAATACGTTTTATTCATCTATTCAAGTTCAAATACATTTTTTTAAATTTGCAGTGGATGACACTTGATGTTAATACTAAACTAAACTCAGTGGCGCAACAGCCCCTGAAAGCCAAGGCCTACTGTTCCTATCTCAATATACGTGAAAATTGGGCACTGAGGTGCATGAGCAGATGCTCAATCAGGTCGTCAGTCTGAAGTGAAAACCCTAGTGTTTAGTCCCCAAGCAAGCTTGTTACTCATTTATCGACCCATCGAAGGGATGAAAAGCTGAGTCGACCTTGTCCAGTCTGAGGATAGGATCCCGGACCTGTGATGTGAAAGCGCGATTCGCTACCACTCGGTCACTGGGCCTCTAATGTTAATACAGTTTTTTTCAAATATTAATTCATTAATTAAATTTTATTTTTTTGATTTTAAATTTATTTTGCATTATTTTTGACGAAGTTAGAACTAGCTGCAACAGATGGTGCCAGTAGGTTTTTCTAACAAATTTTTTCTTAGCTTCAAATACTTATTTTTTTATTCATCCATTGAAGTTCAGATACATATTTTTAAACTTGTAGTGAATGATACTTGATGTAAAAAGAGTTTTTTTTTTAAATATCAATTCATTAATTAAATTTTATTGCCTAAAATAAAATTTTCGTTGTTTTGACCTTAGTAGGAATTGACTTAAATTTTTTTGAATATATTTCTAATTTTGATTCTGTATAGTCAAGACTATTACAACAGTTATCATAGATGTTGACATATTAAACTTCAAAGAGATTTAATTTTATGCAGGATGATTTGTTACAAGGACGACAAATTTTCAGGAAATGTAGAGGCACAAAGAGGGTTCGAGTTCACATGCTGTTTCAGGATCAGAAATGTCTTCTTCAAGCGGTAGAGGGTGTTGTATGTAAGTTAGACAGCATAATGTTCCCGCTTGAAATCAGCGTTTGAGAACCATTCCTTTTGGTAACAAGATGGATGAATACTCGTTCGTTAAATTGGCCATGTTACATGTAGAGCTGCTGAGAGTAACGGGCATGTCGCCCTGCCCTTGTATCAGGAACATTTTCCGAATCTTGAAGGGCTCCTCATCATACGATCTTTGCGTCTGCACAGAATGTTATATAAAAATGGCTATTTCGAAAGAGCTACCATGACTCCAAAGGGACCGATGAAGACACCGGACAATGAGGAAAAAATCCTGTATCTTGCAGAAAACAATCCAAATACAAGTACTTGAGTGATAGTCCAATGAAAGGGCATTTCTCAACTCCTCGTATGGAGGATAACGTCAGAGAACCAAGAGTCCATACCATTTATTGCTGGTATTGAAATTGACGTTTGAGAATTGTTAATATTGAAGGAATTTTTCTACTTTCTTTCGTCAACAAAGCATGCTGTTTCTGTTCTTGTCTTTTTTTTCGACCCCAACTCGTGAGAAGACATATCCGGTTCTACAATCCTATTAATTTCGAACCGTCCTGTATACCTCCTCTAAAAGTGTCGCATTGGTAGCGAATCCCCCGCATTGATTGTCGTACTACCAGTTGATTCAAAATTAGTGTGACCAATTTTAAAAGTACGTAACTATAAATGGTAAATTTTTATTTCTTTATTGCCAGTTACATTTTTAAAATGAAACATTTAAATTATTTATCTAACTATTTTTATAAGTGGGAGTAAATTATGGCTCCGAAATTAGATCCTCAAACTCGAAACGAAATTTCGAAGCTTTTGAAAGATGTTTGCTCAAATTATGTTATAAATAAAACATTTAAAAATCAGAAAAGACATTTTTCTAGTAGAATACTATCTAAACTTCGAAAAGAAATATAACTTGATTGGTAATGAAAAACTCCAGGAAAAAAAATGTAGGCGAAAGAAAAAAAAAGTCCTTGGGGGAAAAGCAAAAAAATAAGCTGGAAAGACTTATCGTTGTAGAAAATTCTTTGCCTCAAAGAACTTTAGAAAAGAAATTACAGGTACCACAATTGACAATTTGTCGTCATAGATACAGAAAATTGGCTATAAAAAAGTAAATAAACCAGTCTGTCTTCAAATGTCAATTAAGACCGTAGAAAAACGAAGAAAACGTTCTTAGCCTCTGTATTTGATGTTACGCAAAGGTAGATACAAAGCATGGATAACTTTTGATGAAGCACTGTTTCAACCGTCATTCACTAATGGAAAAACGAAGATATAATATGTTCCACGCATAAAACGTCGCAAAGATGCAGTTGTTTTACCAAAAGCAAGTTGGCCGTCAGGTGTTATGGTATGGATGGAAGTAAGGCTTAACAAAACCATTTTTTGTAGGCTAAAATTGAGGCTAAAAACTATCAGAATAAGGTTTTGGAACACTTGATTAAAAAAGCAAACGTCTTTATCCTCAAGGAAATTTTGTTTTTCACCAAGTTTCTGCACCAAGTCATACTGCAAAATCAACTATAAAATGACGAAAGATAAAAATATTTATTTTTCTTCCTCCTGAGTAATGCGCTAACCAATAACTTACTGGTTTACTTGCGATTATTTTTTAAGAGGATACTTAAAAAACAATTAAATACATGTAAGAACACTTCAAAACCTTTAAAAAGCAGTCAAAGAGGAAGTGAGAAAAGTACCACCCAAAATGATCAAAAAGGTCTTTTGACTTAGCCGAAACGTTTACTCAAAGTGTACTATGCTAAAGGAAACCACATTGAAAATTTCATGTGAATAACTTAATTCGATAAAACTTTACGATGATCTGAAATTGGTCATATTATTTTTGAATCAACCGGTATTAATATGTAGAGATTTAATACCTATGAAACCTTTACCAACTTATGGCTCTTGAATAAATCAGATTTTCGCTCTTTAAAAAGTCTACCTTTGAATCAAACGAATACCTGTATTGAATAATAACTAAAAAATATCAGGGAAAAAAACTATCTCAGTGTGAGATTAAGCTCCCCTCCTATATCTTTCCTTGAGTAACCTTATCTAAGCATGCATAAACAGCTGGGAAATATTTATACGATAGCTAATTGTATCGTTAATTCAGCAACTACAAGTTACAGACGTATTCTACAGGGTTTGAAATGTTAACAATTGTTTTATTCACACAAAGTGTTTGTTTTATGCATATTAATACTAATAACTATCCTGCAACCAGTTCTGGTGATGAAAATTTGAATTATTGCAAAATTACAAAGCACAATGTCAGTTTACACTTCCCATCTCATTACCAAAAATTATTTAATTACAATTTTAAAATCAAAAGTGTCTTGATAATTTTAATAATGAATAAGATATTATTCACATAATAAATTCCTTCATCAAATTAATCATCCATAATGCAAATTTTAAAGATAATTTACTGAAATTAACATGTTTTAAATTAAATACAATCTTAGCCTAAAATACTCGTAAAATGGGAGTGATAATTTTTTTTTTCGTTTAAATACTTTTTTCGTCTATATACTTTCTTGTATTGTAAGAATATCGCCACCTAATATTGTACCTCATAATACATCGAATGTTAGCTGCTCTTAATACTCTACAAATTTAATTACAAGCAAAATTCTCTAAATATCGGTTCTATCTAATACTTTCATTTTATTACTCAAACACTATTGCACCAAATTGCGGATCACGCAAGCACACTACAATCTCGAACACAAAACTCGAGTGATGGAATTATCAATTTCCGGTGATTCTATTTTACAAAATCAGTTACGAAAACAATCAAAGCAAACGATTTTTTTGAACAAATATGCAGTATAATAATTCTATTACCTAATATTTAAATGGAAGCCCAGTGGCTGAGTGATAGAAATTCGCGCTTCCACACCACAGGTTCGGAGTTCAAATTCCGTACTTGACAAAGTCAACTCAGCCTTTCATCCCTTCAGTGGGTCGATAAATGAGTATCATGCTTGCTTGGGAACTGAACTCAGAGGGTTTCGCGTCAGACTGACCACTTGGTCGCAACATCTGCACATGCACCCCAGCGCCTAAGGTCATGTAAACTGAGATAGACACAGTAGGTCTTGGCTCTCATGGGCTGTTGCGCCACTGAGTTCAATTTTTATATTTTTTTCAAGTTCACTCATAATTTTTTTTTTTCGTTTTTAATTTTTTCCACACTTTTCAACTATTATTTTTATATCTATAAAACAAAATCAGGAAAATGTGAAAGTCACAATCGTCATTTGGGGATCAATATTCACTACAAGCCGCACTTGTTGGAATTGCAAATTTTTAAAAAAAACTATGAATCTTTTACGCTGAAAAAAAAAAAGAGTTTATATATATCTTTAAATTAAAATTCAACATTGTTCTCCAAGAAAAGTTTTTGAATCAGATAAACGCCAGCATATCAAACAGAAGACTTTCTTAATAATAATACTTAAAATGTGTCCATGTTCATGTGTGAAAGAAAAAATTCTAAGTTAATTAATTACGTAGAAATTACAATGCTTACATCACAATCATGTTGGAAGATTTGGAATGTTTCTCGAGCAGTTCTCGAAGTCGCAGGAACTGATTTGTCTGAAAAAGAAAATTCAATTCGTCATTTAAAGTATTAATTTATGCAGATAATTGATTTGGTATACATTTAAATCCTAAACGCAAACTTTCCCAATTATAATGAAATGTTTCTTAAAACGAGTAAACTTAAATGTGTTTTTAAGCTAATTATATATTTGCAGTCACACAAATTTTAATGTGATTTTTATATAATAAAAATTATGTTTACTTATAACAGTGTTTTAATAATACAACTTATAAAACTTTACGAATAATGGTTCCGAAAACTCAAACTAATGGACTCTCAAAGAATTTTCATAAATTTTTTGTCTAATCAAGCATCGATATTTTAAAATTTTTCGGTTTTGAAGACTTGATTTATTCTTTTCTTATATTAAACATGGTCTTTTAATATATATTCCTATAATTGAAATTATTTTCTGCATTGTGTATATAGTGTATTCTGTACAGAAGAAAAGTAGCATACACACATTTAGTGGATTTATCCACAAAATGTGTCCCTTTTCTTCAATTTGAAAACCTCTCAAATTCAGCATTCAAGGCTTTAGGACAGACTAAAAGCAAATTCATTTTTAAAACCATTGTCACTTAATATGAAAAAAGAAAAAAACCCATTTTCTTTTGTAGTTGAGAACCAATTCAATTCAAAATTAAGCTTGCAGAGTTTTTGTAAACCAGGAGTTATACCTTAAAAAATGCATTTCTATTGAATAAAAAGAGCACATTAAGAATTGAAATTTATCGATGTAAACAGTCTATTTTAGAATAAAAATTTCTAATAAGAAAATGAAATTTGAATAAAAATGAATATGTGTGTGTGTGTGTGAATAAGAATAGTTGTAATGATCGACATGAATATAGAACCCTGAAGTTATTTGAAATGAAATATATGTATGAACAAAACTTAAGCATGAAATTAAATTTCCGAGAATAATGAGGGGAAAATCCATATTAAGTCTAAATGGGAGGAAAGAGCATGCTATCGAATTTTTAGAGTAGTTTTTATAGTAAAAGTTACCTTTTTTAAGTAGATTAGTTTTTAGAAATTAATTTAAAAAAGGAATTATTTTAAAACGGGATTAAATTATAAGGAAAAATAATTATAAGGTTAAAGTGTAGAATAGGGTGCTCCTTGGCGAAGTCAATTTGTTAGCGACCACAATCAGTCGCCAAGTAACTAAATAATTTAGCAATGGTGTTCCGAGAATTTACAAAGTGGAATTTTGCAAGGAGAATAAAGAAATATTAATGAGAAACAAAAAAAAAACAAACAAAACAACAAAAAAAAATCTTCTAATTTCGCCAAAATTTATTAATTTTTTTTCTCTTGGCGACCTACTACGAATTCCAAAAAATTGACTTCGCCAAAGGGTGCCCTATCCTATACTTTAATCGAACTAAATTAAAAGAAAATTTTCTTAAAGGAATTAAATTTAAAAAAGAATTTTTTCAAAATAGTTAATAGCTTGACTCTCGTAGGTGTCACTAAACACTAACTTGAGTATAAAATGCTGCGTATCCATACATTTATTTAAAAATGATTTCTACTGTGATTTTAAACATTAGCTTACCCTATTTTTGAATGTATTCAATAAAGCTCTGGTGACTGTGGTTGGATCTTTCTGAGACTCATCTTTCGACAGGAATTTTGAAATCATCTTCTTGAACATCTGTGTGCTGTGGAAAAATCGCAAATAATGATAAGTACTTAATTAATCACATTTCATAAATTTTATTTATTGATAAAAGTCATCATTTTGAGTTTAAGATTCATTTGTGATTCGAAAAATGCTGAGTAACCAAAGCAAGTTATTTTTAACGATCTTCCAAGCATGTATATATGAAATTCAAGTGGACTTCAAAGTTGTGCAAAGAGTCGGTAAAAACTTCCTTTTTTTCAATTCCTACTATTAGCTCACATTCTCTATATATTTATTTATTTATCTTGGTGGAATTTTCAATTGTTAATAAAATACATTTTAAAGCTCTCAATTGAGCTGAAATTTTATATACATGATTATTTTGGATGACAATACAATAATTTATTTATAATTAATAAAAATTAATTGATTAAAACTAACTATTTAAAGAATTACAAATACACACACAAATACAAAACTTGAAAAGGTTTTTTTCTCATGTTTTAAAGCATTCAGTTGAACTGAAATTTTATAGACACGATGGTTTTGGATGACAATACGATACTTTAATGATAATTAATAAAAACTAATTTCCACTTAATGTTGTGATTCTGTCATATGTATATACATATTTAAATATTAATTGTAACTATTTAATAAGAAGTAGCTAAAATAAAATGTTTCTTTGTTGATCTAAGTAGGAATTGAGATTTAAATTTTTTTTTATACATTACTTTTGTTTCTATTTCAGTTTTTAAAAGCGTTTCAGAAACTATCCGAAGGAATTAAGATAACGTGAAATGCATTTATTTCTATCGTAAAAATATTGTCAACTATTGTTTTAGTCAACGCAGATTTAATTTGGAATATACAGCGCAAGTCTTTTTCTCAGAATAGTCTCTTTTCAAGTTTTCTAATTAATTCAGTAAGTTTCATGTCGATTCCATTAAATACTTCCCTATTTGAATCAAGTAGTAATTTTTTTTGTTATATTTCTAAACATGACAATTTAAAAGATATTTTGTTAAGTAAGAATTATTTAACTCTTAATATGTAATGTGTCTATATTATACTGACTTTGTCAAAACTCAAAAACTTCCTAAAATAGTTAAACAGGAAGGTTATACCTCAGAGTTGCCGATAAAACTACCTTAACTGGGAAATATTTTTGAACTAGGGCATAATATGCTTATTAACATCGCAATATGATGCTCCAGAAGGGATATTGGCAAAGGACCTCGTATTTTTGAGCTATGATCAAGTGACGAGGACGAGAATTCACCTGGCACTCTACTCTCCAAATTTCCTCATTACGCTAACAGGGGGACTTTTAGCCTCGATATGAGTATCCTGAAAAATCATGAAAGGGAAGGTTTTCTATTTTGGTTTTATTTTCCAGATAAACAGGATATGATTTGGCTGTGTAATGAAAACAGCCGTGCTATTAACAAAACTATTTTATATTCCTATTCGTAGATGTTATTATTTTATGTCAACCTGCTTTAATAATAATTAACTTTGTTTTTAGACAATGAGTTAACAGTTTTGTTTAAAATTATATTTAGATAAAAAAAAAATACCATGGTTAAAAAAAAAATTTAATGAAAATGGTGAAATATTTTACCTTTCTTCATGAAGTGGTTCTCCTTCCGCAGAAAGTACCGTAAGGTCTTTGAAAGGTATTCGGAATTTTTGCAACAAAGCGGACAAGCTGGAAGATTAAAATAAATTTAAATATTCAAAGTAGGAATAATGTCTACGAAACCAAAATGAATTATGGAAAATTGGTTAAGTGTTTCTTAAACACTGATTAAGCTTAAAATAACAATGAAAATATTTCAAAATAAATGTTGAATTAAAAAATGCTGCATATAAAAGTTAGAATAACTGACGCTTAATAAATATTAATTAAATGCTTCATTTTTTATTTATTGTACTAATTCAAAATAGATCTATAGTTTCAGCTTTTTTTATGGCTATTTTATTTAATTTCAGAAAATATATTGAAACTGTAAACTATATGGATAAAAACCATGTTGCAGAGCGTAAGACGTTAAAGATTAAACGAATTGTGGTAATTAAAGGGTTGGGTTCATTGAGGTCTTCTTTAGTGTGTAACAAGTATTTATTACTTTCATTTAGGTTACATTAAGACAACATATATCGTTAACAAAAATAATGGCCAAAGAACACGGACAGTTTTCATAGCGACTGCATTCTTTCCGCACCTGGCCTTTACTGAAGATGTGAGATCGCTAGAGGTTGCTTCTGCTACTCAGGACAATCAGTTACAGTTATTATAACAAGAGCAGTTACAACTTTACAATATGAATATTCATATCTTTATTTAACTATAAGTATCAGTATACTTGAATGAACTTACAAGGTGTAACACACACACACACACAAAAATAAGTGTGTTGCTTGAAAAAATAGTGGAGTTGGCAAACAACTGTTTTGATGACGTCATCCTACATACCTCCTCTATCCATCTGGCCAGTTTCGTCTTAATCTATGACTCCAGTTGGGAGTACTGCGTCATTGAGTGAACATGTGCAACTGCATCTAGTCGGAAAAACGTTGAATGAACATGAAGTTTCTTGTGAAATTTAAGAAATCAGCCACTAATACCTTTCAAATACTAACCGAGGCTTATAGAGATGAAACTTGGTCTCATGCACATGTTTTTCAATGTAATAAGCGGTTTTCATTGCGAAGAGACAGCGTGGAAGTGATGAACGTACTGGGTGTCCAAGGTCTGCAATTACAGATCAAAATAATGCCAAAGTTCGTGTATGAGTCGGTTTACACTCATATCAGAGGTCAGATTGTTAATCAAAACTACTGCATTGAAGTACTAAAAAAGCTTCGTGAGAAGGGCCAGAATCGGGGAGTGATGGATGACTGTTGCACTAAGACAATGCACTAGCTCACTAGGCCGTTTCTGTCAAGCAGTTTCTGACCAGCAAAATCACATCTATGATGGGGCATCCTCCTTATTCCCCTGATTTGGCTCCATGCGACTTTTTTTTTATTTCCTACAGTTAAATATTACTTAAAGGGAACCCATTTTACCTCAGTTGAAGAGGTTCCGGCAAGAACAGAGAATCTCCTGAAGGGCCTTCCAAAACCCTCATTCCAGAACTGTCACCAGCAATGGTAGCACCGAATGAGGAAGTGTGTGAATGCTGAAGGAAACTATTTTGAAGGCTGTACTGTCATGGAGAACTGATTCTGTAAGTACAATGATTTATTGGACCAGTGTCGCTTTTTTTTTTGTGTCACACCTCGTATATCAGCTAATACTACCAAACCTTTGAATATGAAATATTTCCCCCTACATCTTCTGTCTTTTAATGCACAAAGCAATTTTTATTACATTATTGAACAGTTACTACCGATTTCTTAATAAAAGGTTCATTATTTTACTCGTCTTACATTAAAATGGTGTAATCAAAAACATATTGCCTATAGTTCAAAAATTTTATTATTTAAACATTATGAGAAGACTGTCTCAACATTTTTCCCTTGCCCATTAAGTTTTCTTTTTCTGCTTTTAAGAATTTTAAGTAGCCTTGTTTCTTATCGATTGCGTGATTCAATAGAAATTTATGCATTGTGTGTTTCTACACTTCTCAAATGCTCTGTATTTCGAGAAAGGAGATTATAATCGCAATACCAATGAATCTTATTCTTTATAAAGTTTGCTGTTGCAATTCGTTAAAAATTACTTCCAAAAAAGCTAACCATTATTGATCTATTTTTAAGATGTTCGTGACCACACAGCCAATGAGGTATAGCGTGACTTTTTGCTTTCCCAAATTATTGTGTAGCACGTACTGCTGTTGCCATCTCGATGTCCTAAAAAAAACCAAGTGCGTGACGTCACAAAGAAGGACTCTTGGGAACATGTCTTGGATGGGAAAACGGCACATGTGTCATTAGGTAGATTGTAATCCACTAATAAAAGTTAGTTGGGAGGGGTCATGCTAAGAACATTATGAGCACGAGCACTTATGGATAGGAGCGATGTATGGATATGTGTAACGATTAGTTTGTCAAGGTTAACCCAATTCAGAAATACAAGAACCAAAGTAATCATTTATATGTCATTTTTTATGAAACTCCCTTTTAACTACACGATTGCTGTTTCTTTAAGTAATTAAAGAACTAGCTCAACAATGTCCAAAATTTCCGGTCCTTACCAATTTTTTTTTAGAAGTAAGCCTAAATATTTGTTATTTTAAAAAAAAAATAAGTATCCATTCGTATTTTCAACAGTCGCAGGAGATTCAAGAAACGAATAGAAGACTTTCCATGATCTTTACCAGAATAATAAACCAAAAATATATACATATATATACCGTGAAATATCCGGCATATAACGCGCACTTCTGATTCTCAAAATAAGATCGAAATTTAAGGGCGCTCGTTGTACTCCAGGTATAAAAATGATAGACTTAAAAGTAAAAAACAAAAAATAAATAATAAAGAGAAAAACGAGCATAAAAAGATTAGACTTCTACATATGTCGAAATACTGTTTACTTAAAAGAAATGGCATACTTAATAAACTTACAGAGTTGCAGTTTTATAAAAATACACTATTTTTCAAAAAACTTGGAATAATACCTCGGAAAATAACTTCAAAACATAAGAGAATTGCCTATGTACATTTCAGGATTCTTCATAAAAACGGGGGTGAGTGTTGTACGGCGAATACACCAAAAAATTAAAAAATGCAACTTGAAAGTATAGGTGCGCGTTATACGGTATATATAAAATATTTGCATATATATATAT
>BMAV01002330.1:245117-282258 GCA_019973955.1 Trichonephila inaurata madagascariensis
CTGGTAATAAGATTTGTTTGTAGGAAATCGTTTTTGTTTTCGATCCATTTTTTTAAAATTTCTAATGGGCTGCGTATTGGTGTTTTACCATTGCAAACCTAGTACATTCCCCGAAAGCTGGTATCTCTTTGGCACCATATAGAGGGATACCAATCGTCGCAGGTAAATTTGATGCCCAGTTTCCTCCCCAGAGGGCGGCACCTGAGCTCTGACGATGCGAACCTGTACTAGGATTTAATTTTGCTGAGAGAACCCAAGCCAAACAGAGACCTCTAGGGATCTTTTACATGCCGTATGTCACCCATCCGGTATAGAGATTAGAGACATTGACTGCTGTGTCGTACGGCCTGGATTCGAATCCCGTAGAAAGCACGGATGTTTGTAAATGCATAATGTCTTTGCGGCATGGAGGTACTCTAACTAGCCGTCGAGCCACAAGTCCTCTCGCGAGGACTTGGAAGGGGAAGGAGGGAAGGGGAAGAGAGGTGGGAGAGGCCCTGACCCTCACCGTGTTCTTCTAAATTGGGGTGATCCGAGCTAAATCGTACTGTCACCTATATGGTGCTCAAGGCTATGGCCAATGACGGGCGTACACCTAGCCCCTTGTCATGACAAATTTCGTGGGCCTGGATCCGACGCAGTGGAGATCAGGTGGCATAAGAAACAACGAAAACAGGCCGAATAATCATACGACATGACCGCTGTCGATTTTCTGCATCATGCAAAAACCACCGACTTGGGCCAGGGTCAAACTCACAACCTTCGGTGCGGAAAGCCAGCGACGAACTAACCACGACACCCAGCCGGTTGACACTTGCAAATAATAAGACATATACATGACACACATGTATATTCATATATATATAGACAGATAGAGATGAATAGAGAAAATTCATCTTAAAAAAATTGTTTAAACAGATAAAGAAAAATCGAAATTGAAGCTACCAAAAAAAAAAGAAAAAGAAGAAAGCAAGAACGAAATTGCACTCGACTCTTGAAATAATTCAACTGAAAAATTAAGTAGGGAAAAAATTTAAGAAAATAAAAAGATGAAAACTGGATAAATTAATAAATACATTCACACACTCTCTCAAATAGCAGTATATGAAATTTATTCATTGTAACTCATTTATTTATTTTTTAGGAACTAAAATATTTAGTTTCTATTAATTCATGATAATTATTATTTCTCTCTCTTTTCTTCACCCGTCGCTGTACACGCATGACTGAATTAAATTTCGTCAACCAAAATACGCACTGCATCTTTTACTGTGGCGACAATATCTTTACTAATGAAGCCAATGTAACAAGTCTATCGACTGCGATTGCCGAACAATGCGTGCACATGGGGACGATCGGATTAGACTCAAAAAATCTCGGAGTGTTTTCCAATCCACGGATGAACGCTTTATTACATTCTGATGGGTAGTTCCGTAATAATAGCCATAACTTTTGGATACTTTAAGCCCGGACACCCAGTATTTGTTTATATATTCTTTTATATTTTGTATTATGATAAATTATTCGAAATGAACCCCAACGTTTCTATGAATATTGAATTTTTTTTGCAGACGACCTAAAGTTAAACCTTGTTTGTTTGGCCCAAGTTAACCTTTGAGTTTGACACCCTTGATGTAGAGTTTTTCAAATAGAAAGAGGATGCATTAGTTTTCCAGGAGTAGAAAATAAAATTATTTTTCCAAGTGTAAGAAGGCATAATAGTTTTCTCAGGTATAAAAAGTGGATGCAATTTGGGAATTTTTTGGCGATTTAAGGCTATTATTTTGGAAATAAATAGCATCTGAATCACAAATTTCAACCGGTGGCTATAAAACGTTTTCCTTACTTTCGCTGTTCTTCGCCAATGTTTGTGTGATCCTGAGCCACGGAGAACACTCGCAATTTGCAGCCCTTGAACTGAGCCCTTGTTGTCAGTAGATAAGGTAGAAGGAGGGTTAAGCCTGAAAAAAGGTAATGAAATTCATTCTTAGTTAATTTCTGATATGATTCTTAAATTTAATGGGAATTTCTCAATACATAAATTTACATAAACAATTGAAATCGTATCATTTTTTTTCATAGAATTTGATTCATTAGCTTAACTCAAGACTTTTCCGTTTCTGTATGAATGCCATGACTGACATTTTTTTTTTTATTTCTAATGTGCTGCGGATTGGTGTTTTACCATTTAAGACCTAGAACATTCCTGTGGAAGCTGGTATCTCTTTTTAGTGCTGCACCATATAGACAGATACCAATCACCGCAGGTAACTTTGATGTCTAGTTTCCTCCCAAGAGGGAGGCACCTGAGCTCTGACGATGCGAACCTGTACTAGGATTTAATTTTTCCGAGATCATCCAAGCCAAACAGACACTCTAGGGACCTTTTAACTTAACTCAGTAACGCAACAGCCCATAAGGGCCAAGGCCGACTGTGGTCATATCAGTATACGTGACCAGTCTGACGCGAAACCCCTAGTGTTAAGCGCCCAAGCAATCTTGGTAATTTATCGATCCACTGAAGGGATAAAAGGTTAAGTCGATCTTGCCCAGACCGGGGTTTGAAGTTCGGACCTGAGGTGTGGAAGAGCGATTGCACAACCACTCAGCCACTGCGCTTTAGGTATCTTTTACATGCCGTATAATCGTACGACATACTGCCGAAACCAACCAGATTAGCCCCTCCCATTTTCTCCTTCCACGTCCACCAATCAGGATGCTCGAATTCTATTCAGACCCCTCAACGTCAAGTGCCCGATACAATCAGTAAGGGACGGAGGAACGCTTCGAGTTCCAGATCCCAATGATGTCCAGCGACTAATCATACGACATGGCTGATGTCGATTTTCTGCATCATGAAAATCCACCGGCTTGGGCCGGGGTCGAACCCGCATCCTTGGGTGCAGAAGGCCAGCGACAAACCAACCACGTCACTTAGTCAGCGTCATGGCAGACATAAAAATAAGGATTTAAATACATGCATTTTTGGAATCATTTTACAATTTTTTTTTATTATTCAGTAGCTGATACCAGTTACAAAAATTTTGTTTAGAAACTGTTATTCAGTAACAAACTCACCTCCATCGTCGTAGAGCCACCAGACATCTATGATGCCCTTCTCCTGCCTGTCGTGGAAGAGGTTGGCCGTTTTCATCTGTTTGAAATCCTCATCTGCTTTGGACGAGATGACTATATATGGTAGTGGAACCCCATCATCGGTTGGAGTCTCTTCGATGACAGTCTCTAAAGGAATCTTGAGATCTAAAATACACGTAATTCGAAATGAGAAATCTGTAAAAATTTTGTATCCTTAGAGGAAACTTTTTTTCAGAGCTGAGATGTTATAAGCGATGTAGAAAATTGATATTGTTACGTAGTTATACCTCATACAAAAAAGCTATATTCATACACTTAGTTAAAAAAAAATAAAGCAAAATAAGGTTTTCTATTTGTCACGTAAAAATCAGTTAATGGATATATTTCAAAATTATAACAATTGTTTTTCGCCTCTTTATTTTTTCTTAAATTTTTGTAATAGAATTGAAGTTTTCGCACGCGGTATTAACATAACACAGCTAAAAAATAAAAATAAATTTAAAATATATACTAATATTATATATTTTAAATTGTAGTAATGGTACACTTTTTAATTCATGTCGACTATAAAATTTAGAAAGCAACAGAATTTTAAGAAATCACATTTTTTTACTAAATGAATTTCCAAGCGATTAGTAAAAATTACATTTTGACTTATTGTTTGGAAAAAGATAAAAGGTTTAATATTTTCTTCGTTCTGAGGTAATGAGCATTTCTAACTTCTTAATCAATATAGTGATAATTATAATTGATATGAAATGCGAGCTTTCGTGTATTTTTACAAATGAAGCCATTACATGCTTGAAAAAACTGTATAAAGTTGCAAATATTTTAAGACTTTCAACATCAAATTTTGCCATTGTTTACTTGTTCAGTAAAAAGGTTTGGTGATCTGTTAACTCTTCCAAATTTATTAATTGAATTATTATAATTACAAGGAAGATATTGATCTGTAGCTTTAAATTTTAATATGATTTTAATACTTCTTCATATATATTTGAATTTATTTTTCTTTGAAAGCACATAAAACATTATAAAAATTAGGTGCTACGTTTTGTAATATGGTAAACTGCATCATCTTAACAAGTCTTAAAACATTCATAAGCAATATTTAGGATAAAATATTAGAATCACATTGATTTATATTTGAAAATCGATAGAGTTATGGTAATCTTGAAAACAGAACAATAGTTGAAACATACCTTACTATTTCATTAATACCCAGGCATTTTATTTTACATTTATCTTTAGTCTGAGACAAAGTACACACATCAAAAGTAATGTCAGGAGTAGGGATTGCAATATCGGACCAAAAGTTCAATACTGGGGTATTTGGTATTTTTTAAATCTTAATACCGGGATACCGGTTTTAATATCGGTAGTAGAAATTTTAGAAAAGAAAGAAAGCACAGGCGTTTCTTTGTTTTATTAGAGAGTGTAATATGACAAAAAAATATAATTTGTAACTTATAAATTATAGCAGTATGTAAAGAAAGAATAACAAAAAAGGTAACAGAATGTCTTAGTTATTTATATATATCACAAAAAAGTATAAATATCACTATTCAAGCTGAGTTTCTATTATAAATTTTTGAAATGTGATCTTATAAAGCACTGCATTAATTGTCTTTGAACCTAGAATGTAATTTTGTGCAAAAACTCTTTATCGGCATCTACACTAGTTGGTGGTACTGTTAGTAATGCGCGATATACTTTTTCAAAATATTTTTCTCTAAATCCCTCATCTTCAAGTAAATCGATTTCTCGTCGGATAATTTTGGATATAGCTGTTTTCTGAATTGTATTTTGGTTTGTTGAAATTTTTTTATTTGTCGCTAATTCTAATTTTTGTTCAAGAGACAGTTCCTTTTCACTATCGACATTAGTGTTATTATCATCTTCGATAACTGTACCGAATTCTTCTGAATGTGGATAGGTTCGTGTTTAAAAAATTTTAAGAAAATTTACTATAAACTCGATCAAATTTGAATTGGTTAGTCTTTTTCCTTCTTTTTCACTTTCATTTTTAAAATCATTATAATTATGTAAATATCGTCTCAATTTCTATTTCGGTATGCCTTTCTTCTGTGCAATTTTTCAATGATATAATTCTTCAGATAGTGATGTGTGTGTGCTGTTCTTTCAGTGACTGCAACAGAAAATTTATCGTTGCATTAGCTGTTAATAAATTGGAATTTCTCCAACATAATGCCTCAACAGCCAATTTTATTGGAAATAGAGCTGATACAGTTCTGGATATTAAGTCCAATTCACTATCAAAAAAATTAATTTGTAAGTTTAAGTCAATCATTGCTTTTTGGACTGGATTTTTCAGTTTCAAAAATCGTTCCATTATTAGGAGTAAACTGTTTCAACTTGTTTTAGAATCCAATATTAACGTATGTTCTGTTTTATTTTCAGTTAGTATATATTTTTGTAACGAGGCATTTTTTGTAGGAGAACCTTTAAATATATTATTAATTTTTCGAACTTTATTAATTATAGGAAGTAATTCTTGATGAGTTAATATTTTATCCTCATTAGCAATATCTTCTTCTACAATTACATTGTCATTATCACTCTCACTCTCTTCAAAGTCGGAATCCGAAGTATCCCTTCCAAGGTCGGAATATTTTGAACCCTAAAGTATTATATAGAAATACAATGTGAATAGCAAATTCACCAATTTAAAAAATATCTAAATATTACGCACTTCCTTCACAACAACAACCTTTTTTTCACAGATGCGAATATCAGAGTACGCGAATCCTGCTCGTGTACAGTATCGCTAATAGTTTTAGCCCGCTTCTTTGGCTGATTCACATATTTTATCACTTCTCTTGATTGTACATTGCAACTTTATATTCGCAGTCTAATTAATATCGCCCGTTAGGGAGGCATAAACGTATACTACAAACAAAAACGTATACTATTTTGCAACTTTGACGATCACTGAACATGTAGTGGAGACAATTTAAAATATTTCTAGTAAATACCGTAAAATTGATAGTTAAACTTGTGAATACCGGTATTACAAAATTGTACAAATGGCTCAAAATACCGATATTCGGTATCCCGGTATTACAATCCCTAGTCAGGAGTTTAAGTGATGAGTTTTCGAGAGATCAATAGTACAAATCCTGATCTTTTCAAAGACTGTTCTGCGGAATAAACTGTAGTAAAAGCTGTAGTATCGAACTTAGTCTCAATCTTCTCAAATATCGTAGTTTAAAAAATTAGTTCAGATGCCATCTTCGTAATTAAGAAATATATAATCCACCGCTAAAAGCGAATGTGCAGCTCTAGCGCAACTTCGATAAGAATCGAAAAAATCGAATTGATTTTTACTACCACTCTTTAAGTGACTAAATTTTTGTGCTATTACTACTCATCTTAAATCACATACTCAATGCGAAATACACAATTCGATAAATCATGCTGCAAAATCGTGAAACCATCAGAGACCACTACGTGACCTTGAAGTGAAATATAAACTGGTTATTAACCCTGTGTGTGTGTGTGTAAGCGGTTTGCACTGCACTTAAAGTCTTGCCATTCTAGAGATGCTTAAAAAATGCACCACACATATTTTTTTGCTTTCAGGTGGGTTTCTCAAAAGCGGTTGAGCCGTATTTTTAAGAATGCGGCTCCGCCGCTTTTGGGAATTTTGCTTAAAGGCAGAAAAAGCATCTCTGGAATGGCGGAATTTTACGTGCAGACCGCTTGGAGGGTTAATAATTATTGATGCATTTTTTGATGTTGAATCTGACAATCTTTATTAACGTGTTTTCGAATTACCTGAGAATGGTTGCTTCTAACACTTGCGTAAACTGCACATATTTTTTTCAGAGAATGACTTCAACGATTACCATGGTTAATAAATCAAATCTAAGAAGAGAGTTTTGAGATTTTTAATCAAACTTTGAGATAATATCGCACCACATTGAACCATCCGTCGTTCTTCAAATGTGTTAGTTTAGATCGCGAAAAGCTGGAGGCACAAATAAAAGATTATTTACCCTGTTGAAACAGAATATGCAATCTCACCTGGTGCCTTAAGCGATGTTACGAGGTTTCCTTTTAGATCGAGAATCGGCACAATGGGCAATCCTTCTGGGGTTTCAAAATAAGAAGAGTAATCTGTTCCACCTTGAACTCGCAAAATGCAGAGGGACATGTGTGCGTCCACTACTTGGCTGCAAACATAAATTTAAATGAGTAAAAAAAAGAAAGTTTGCCAACTGTGTGTGTGTGTGAATTTGTTTTTAAATCATCAAAGAGAAAAATAAAACTAGTTCTAAAAAGAGCAGTTCGTTAAGAAAAATTTAAATGGTAAAATAATATGTTTAAGGTTCGAAAACGTGATTTTGCAACAGCATATAAATTGATAATATTTATGATATTTTGTATCACTTAGATTAGAAAATGTATATAAAATTGTTTTAAGAATATTATTACAATAAAAAATTATTTAAGCACAATATTTTGACAAAAAATGAACATAGAATGATCCATTTTCAAAATATTCTTCTTTTTTTGAAAAATGCTTCTATTATAATAATATTTTGCCTGTATATAGCTCAGACCTCTGCACAGAGGCTCAACTAGAAATTTTGAAATATATAACTTAGAAGTGGTTTTATCCATGTTTTACGACAACAGAGGGGAGAAATTTTAAGAAAAAAACGCCGATCATTATTTCAATTGGTGGTAACTCTGAAAATAATGTGAATTTTTCAAAAATCATAGTTCAGACTCTCTGTGGAGAAGTCTTTGCTTTATATAAGAAAAATATTATTATTTTAGAAGCATTTTTTATAAATAGAGAATATTTTAAAAAAAGGTTATTCTAAGTTAATTTTTAGCCAAAATATATTGTATTTAAATATTTTTTTTTGTCAAAATGTCCTTATAAAACAATTTTATATATGTATTCTAATCTAAGTGACACTAAATATCATGAAAATTATCCATTTATGTGCTTTTTTAAAATCACGGTTCCGAACGTAGTCGGATACCTTAAGGTATTATTTTTATATCAATTAAAAGTCTGAAGGAAGCTCCACATCCACAGTGTTTTGATACTTTGAATTCTGTTGATTCGTCTAACTGTGATGTCTTTTCAAGGATAGATGCTTTGTGACAGCACTGTGAACAATTAAACTCTTTGTTCTTACGTCAGCAATTTATTTATATAGCCTGTGTCTTCTAACACAGAAAGTAATGAATGCCGTGATATGATACACACTTAAAATTTACCTCAAATTAACTGAGGCTATCATATTCTAATCACAGTTTTCCGCTTTTTCAAAGTTCTAATTTCTTCAGTGTGAGAAAATTTTCTTCGTTTCTTACTCCTATAGTTTTTTCACTACTTTTCCTGCCTTTTGATAAATGAAATTCTTTTTTTGTTGTTGTTGTTTTGTCCCCACGTGTTGTATTTGAACTTCGATTGGTCAACCGGTATTGTCTAGAAACACTTCAAAATGATGTCACCTTTGACTCTCCTTCAATAGGGTTTATTTTGGGGGTAGAACAAATTACGAGCATCCTAAAACTCACTATATGCTGGGGTTTAGTTTACACATACAGGTTGTCCTGAAACTTAACGTCAAGTGGGTCACAGGTTGAACAAGGGGGAAGGTCAAATCACTTCTAGGGGAATTCCATTCCACTTGGTTAAGGTATCCGACTACGTTTGGAACCGTGATTTTAAAAAAGCGCATAAATGGATAATTTTCATGATATTTAGTGTGACTTAGATTAGAATACATGTATGAAATTGTTTTAAGGAGATTTTGACAAAAAATTATTTAAATACAATAAAGAATAACCTTTATTCATAATGTTCCCCTTTTGTGAAAAATGCTTCTATTATAATAATATTTTGTCTGTATATTGCTCAGACCTCTGTACAAAGGCTCAACTATGATCTGAAAAAATTCACATTATTTTCAGAGTTACAACCATTTGAAATAATTATCATCGTTTTTTTCTTAAAATTTCTCCCCTCTATTATCGTAAAACATGGATAAACCCACTTCTAAGTTATATATTTCAAAAATTCTAGTTCAGCCTCTGTACAGTGGTCTGAGCTATATACAGGCAAAATATTATTATAATATAAGCATTTTTCACAAAAGCATAACATTTTGAAATTTGGTCATTCTATGTTCATTTTTCGTCAAAATATTGTACTTAAATAAATTTTTATAGTAATAATATTCTTAAACAATTTTATATATATTTTCTAATCTAAGTGACACTAAATATCATAAATATTATCCATTTACACGCTTTTGCAAAATCACGGTTTTGAACGTAGTCGAATACCTTAAATGATTATGAGCACATTTTTAAAAATGAGGTAAACTGGCACCCTCCATTACATCATCAGATACTGTGACAACACTTTTCCCAATTTCATAGTGATTTTTCTCTAACGTCATCTTCCATAGCCATGCTATTAACCCTTTATCTACCGACGGTCCTTATAAGTACTACTCACTTTAAAATTACATAGAATAATCATTCTTACAAATTTTCTGACGATACTTATCAGGAATATTCTTTGAAATCCACTCTTCCAAGATATAAGGCGGCACGGGTTCTATGATGAGTATTTTAGCGGGAAAGGCGAATAGTTTTATAGCAGAAATTGTATTTTCAGCGGATTGCGAAGCTTATCATTTTTGTTCCGAAAAAATAGTTCATGTCAAAATTTAGGTGTCTTAATTTTTTTTTTTTTGTATGTTAATGATGACCTTAGAAAACAATTTGATTATTTATTTTAAGTGTATATAATTATATATAAGTGAATATAATAATATTTAAGTGCATATAATTATTATTGTGTATATAATTAATTTTACGGTTGAATATCTAATTAATTAATTAGTTCCAACGGATTAAATTTTCCAAAGTTGAGTATTTTGTTTATGTATATCCCTTAATTTTCAATGTAGTAATCCAAAAAAAATATTGCATGAAAAAAACTGCTGTAAATCCTAATGCGGTAGATAAAGGGTTAAACACAGTCACAAGTTGGGCAAAAAACTTCCAGTTTATTTAAAATTAATGTAATTGGTTTCAGCTGTTGTTTGAGAAAATGACACGTCACCTAACATTGACTCTACATTAAATGAAAAATATTACATAAAACCCCCTAAGCAAGCTATTCAAAAGATGGCGCACTTAGTTATGATTCCAAAATGATACGCTACTTGGTACTTTTCTATCCATAGTAATAATTGCTAATTTTCTTACCAAAATAATTTCATTTAAAGAAACTCAGTATTAAATGTAACTAAGCAATACAGTTAAAAATAAAACAGAAAACGCATTTTTGCTACACTATAATAAATCAAATGTTCGAAGTGTGTGTGTGTGTGTGTTTGCTTTCTAGACTAATGCGGGCTCTACATCTTTTTAAAAGTGATCCCTTGATGAGTAACTAGCGAAGTTTGTTTATTCCTCTGTTTCGGCAATCCTTTAGAGCAGCTCGGTCACATTTTCGATTGGCTTTAAAGAAGCTCATAGGCAAACTTTCAAATGCTATAATTTTCACGCGACATTACAACTAAAATCACTAGAAATTTAAACATGGTCATTACATGCGGACATAATAATGAGATAAAAATTTAAAAACAAACTATGATTATACAAAAATATTTACTTATAGATATTTGGTAATTAAATGAATTATGCATAAACATGAGTAATAATAGTTATTTCATAAGAATCACAAAAGGGGTAAATGATAATCTTACTGAACGATATCAAAGTAGTCCACCGTTTCTTTTATGTCACAAGTCTGCCAATTTTCTTTAAAACCCATCAGCAAAATATTGGGTCGCATCTTGCCGACTCCAGCAGTCTACCAAAAGAGTAAAGAAGATGGTTAAAAGAAGAGGAAGATTTTCTGCTGATACTGCTAAACAGATATAAATATTTTCACATGAAAAGATTTAAATCATTTTTTTTGTAATTATTTTTCACACTTTCTTGTGATTATTTATCGATATAGCTGACATGAATTACGCAAGAAGAATGAAGAAATAGTGATTATTTTAGAATTAATTGGTATAGGCTCACGAAGAACCGTTGTTTTTATCATATCTTATTTCTTATATCACCTTATAAATATAAGAAACAAAGTAAAGTAATATTAAAAGTTAAAGTGAATATTATAAACACACACATGAAAGGCGTTGAATAAATCTATAAAACCATCTGTTCCTTCTTTACTTTTTCTTAACCAGAGTGGCGAATGTTGTTCCGGCACCAGTTGATGACGTCAGAGACCAGAAGCGAATGGTTTTGCTACCTGAGGAAGTGCGGGAGGAGGGTTCCCTAGAATCCATTTCCCCTTGGTTCCGAGATGGACTCGTCTAGAAAAGGACATACACGAGGACCGGTTTTGAGGGTCCCGGCTGGAAGCAGAAGGCAGAAACGTGTCCTGGATGTAAGATGGTTTTTTAGATGTTCTTGTAAATAAAATGTACATATTTATATCTCTAGCCTGACTGTGAGTTTTCGTAACCAATACGCTACACCAGTTATCTGCGGCAACCCCGTTTGAGAACGCGTAACTATGTGTCTCACGGAAATTGAGCGATGACTAGTATACTCGTCAATCACAGAGTGTGTGCCACTGTTAAGATATTGGATAAAAAAGATCGGTTTATTTTATAAAATTGCCAATTTTATTACTACTATTTATTGTACTTGGGGTCTACATACGAAGCTATTCAGTAATTTTTTGGTCGTAGGTTCATGAGGTCGGCGATCCTTCCGACCGTAAGTTTTTATGGATGTCTATGAATTTTACTGACCATCAAAATTCTTGAACTCTGAGAGACCTAAACTCACTCTAATTTCTTTCTTTACTGACAAAATATTTTCTACCTATCTTGGCACTAAGGAAACTCTGAAGTAGTAGGGTTGATAAGTCCTCTTACCAGAAAGACTCCTTGCCTTTCCCTCCCCGATAAAATAAATAGGTTGCACAGCATTGGGTCATTTCTCTAATGTCAGCACATGGTACTAACATCAAACAATTGGCATTTACATGACTCAATAGCTAGATAACTTCGAGCCAGCAGCCATCAAGGGGCTCAGTACCTGGTCGGCGTCAAGCATTTGTCCCATGCTGACCCTGTCTGAAGGAACCCTATTATAAATCCACTTTCCGACTTCTTGCATTTGAGGCTTTTTAGGCTAACATCTAAAAAACATTATCATAGCACGTAAATAAATTTCTTATGCGAACTTATACGCCGTTTCAACCGGTGCGTACGGGAACGCATGAGTTCATCTTATATTTTTAAATTCTTTTTATTTATTTTTTTTACTCCGGTCGGCCTTAAAATATTCTAAACATCTTGAAATTTGAAAATATATTTCATTTTTCTCAAAAATTACAATTTAAATAGCCAATGGTCACTACTTTTTGCGCATAACGCATATATTCGTTATGACACGAAATCCTGCAACCTCTCTGGGAGGAGTATACACGTCAATCACATTAACTGGTTTGAGAAACCCTTAGGTTTCTCAAATCCTAAGATGTCTAGATATTCTTATTAAGTTTTCGCTAATATAAATTTCCCAGTTTCTTTTTTTTTTGTGTGTGTGTAGAAATTTTGCTTGTTTTGTGTTTAATTAAGATCCAGAGGTCGAGTGGTATCTTATCGCGCTTCTCCACCACAGGTCCGGGTTCTATTCCCGGGCTGGGCAAGGTTGACTAAGCCTTTCTTCCTACTGCAGGGGGTTGATAAATAAGTACCAAACTTACTTGGGGACTTAAAAACTGGGGGTCTCGCTTCAGACTCACCACCTGATCGGGACATCTGTTCACGCACCTCAGCACCCAATGGTCACGTATACTGGGATGGGTACAGTAGACCTTGGCTTTCATGAGATGTTGCACCACTGCGTTTCGTTTGTGTTTAATTAGATTTTTTCTACTTTTACATATTTACAGGACAATAATGCGTGGATTAGATTAACAATTATAGAATTTTAAGGATTGATATAACAAACTATTTTTTAATTATAAAATGCTTAAAAGGTATTTTAAGTAGCAATACATTTTGAAAATTTGAATGAACTTTGAATTGAAGACTGTGTTATTAAGGCAATGACTATCTCTAATTTTCAAAATTGTTTTTATACAATCAAGCAAAAAACGTTTCTAGGGGAAATTTACTGATGGTCTTCACTTGAAAATTGTTTGGGTTGTTATTTAAATTTCACGTGCATTTTGAAAAAACTTTTTCTTATTAAGATTTATTAATAAGACAGCTCATTACAGAAGATTTATCCTAGCTTTTTTTATGAAAAAAGATATTTGTTTTTTTAAATTTTTTTCTAGAAAACGTTTTTAAATATACTTTGTAGAAGAATACTTATCCACATTTCTTAACAAATTTAATTTAATTTCTTGCATATTATATGTGGATTTGAAGAGTAATTTAAGACATTCATTAATTAAAAAACGCTATACCTAACTTGTTTTTTAGTTTAATTCGGTTTATAACGCAATAAAAACAGGACAAATCCTGCTCAGAATTTTACTGAAAATAATTCTTTTCGCCCTGAAATTCTGACTTAAGGTATTCGACTACGTTCGGAACCGTGATTTTAAAAAGGCGCATAAATTGATAATTTTTATGATATTTAGTGTTACTTAGATTAGAATACATGTATAAAATTGTTTTAAGGAACATTTTGACAAAAAAAATTATTTAAATACAATATTTCGGCAAAAAATTAACTTAGAATAACCTTTTTTCAAAATGTTCTCCTTTTGTGAAAAATGCTCCTATTATAATAATATTTTGCCTGCATATAGCTCAGACCTCTGTACAGAGGCTCAACTATGATTTTTGAAAAATTCACACTATTTTCAGAGTTGGAACCATTTGAAATAATTATCGGCGTTTTTTTCTTAAAATTTCTCCCCTCTGTTGTCGTAACACATGGATAAAACTACTTCTAAGTTATATATTTCAAAAATTCTAGTTGAGCCTCTGTAGAGAGGTCTGAGCTATAAACAGGCAAAATATTATTATATAATAGAAGCAATTTTTACAAAAGGAGACTATTTTGAAAATGGTCCACTTTGTGTTCATTTTTTGTCAAAATATTGTACTTAAATAATTTTTTTATTGTAATACTATTCTTAAAACAATTTTATTTACATTTTCTAATCTAAGTGACATTAAATATCATAAATATTATCCATCTATACGCTTTTGCAAAATCACGGTTCCGAACGTAGTCGGATACCTTAAGCAAAATGAAATTTGAGTATTTTGATAAAGCAGATCTTTCAACTTTTCAGTGTTCTACCATTTTTTCCACATTTTTTCTTTAAGTAGTGGATTGAGCTACGCTTTCGCTTACGTATAATGTCTGAACAGAATCATCCTACCTGAATTAAGCTGGAGACGCCGTTTTCAAGAGAATTTGCTTCAATCAAACTGTAAAAGGCCTTGACTTTGCGTTCTTGCAGCCATTTTGAATTTAATTCTTGAATGATGCGGCGACTTTTCCAGTCTAGTGATTCCTATAAGAAATGACATTTATATTTATCTCATAGGAAAATTTTTCACACCGTTTGTTTCTCAAGCCTCTCTCCAATTGATGGATTAAGTGTTAGTTATATTTGCTTATGAGTGACGTATTGAAAATTTTGGGAATTTAGAATCGTAATTTATTGTGATCTTTAATTTTAAAACGCTTAATTTTTTTTAAAAAAACTGAAATTTAAATATTTATTTTAGAAATTATTACACTACATTGAAATATAAACGGAGTCAGATACAATAGTGTAAGATTTTTTCAACAAAACTTAACAATTCTTAAGATTTATCATTTGCAGTCGTTTCCTGTGAGCAATTTTATTCATTGAGAAAATTGTTACGCCATCTACTGTGCCGAAATATTGGCCATGCGAGGGCGCTGCTGTGCGCACCTCAGTATCAAATGTAAATATCGTCAATGTGTGTGTAACTTGATTTGTAGAGTGTAAGCCGCGTCACGGCAAATTCGTATCTAATTAAATATTACTATTATTAAATTATGTCATGGATCAACTTATTGCGGACTGTCTAACACTTGGATACACACTCATTTCGTTTCTTTATTTTGGAACATTTCGTTGGATAATTAAAACATTCGCTTAGTTTATATTTCGTATATCTACCAACAACGCTCTGTAGTTTCATCTGTAATTAAATTTGTGATATGTAAGAGTTGAGGTCTGTGCCCAACCATAAGCGTGTGCACGCATAAAATAGGCTAAGCGTTGTGAAAGATAGATTTTTTTTATCATACCACACACACAGATTACAGTCCACACAATACGACGAAACATTACTGAATTTAATTACTGATGGCGATACTGTGTGATGTTGCTAAATGACGTAATAAAAATAATTCCTTTTAATCAAAACACTCATACAACCTCTGACAATAAAGTTAGGTGAATAGTCCTGTAACATTAACGTAGATGAAATATTAACGAAAGTTACCTTACTGTCCTTCGAAATAATCACCTCCCATAACTATGCACCGCTGAGATCTGCTATACATGTCCTGGATACTTTGCAAGAAGTCTTCTTTTGAGATGGAGTCCACAAAAGCCCCGTCATGCTTCATTGGATTTCAGAAATATGGTCAAACACCTTTCCTTTTAAAGCGAGATTGAGTCGTGGGAATAGGAAGAAGTCAGGAGGTATGAGATCTGGCGAGAATGGTGGATGTTCAATTTGCACCGCCCCCTCCCCTTTTCGCTAGGAATTGTTTGACGATATTATATGTGTGAGGGTGAGCATTGTCGTGAACAAAAAACCATGAACCTTGTTGTGTGTACTGCGGTCGTACTCTGAGTAGACATTTCATGAAACAGGTTGAAACTTCCATGTATCTTGCAGCATTCATCATCCAGCTATCATTAGCACAGTTATAATCGACGATCTTTCATGATTAATTTACTTTCTCAATGTTTTCATCACTGACGGAGGTCACCGGTCTTTCGCTACGATGGTTGTCAGAAACACTTTCCCGGCCTTTTGAAAAACGGGCGAATCATTCGTACACACACTTCATAGAAAGTACTTGATCTTCATAAACACGTACCAAAATCGAATAAGTTTCTGTCGGTGTCTTGCCAAGCTTAAAACAAAACTTTAAATTGATCTTTTGTTTGTTCATTTTCCTGTTCTCAGTTAAGAACCAACGCACTAAACAAGTACTTTGTAAAACAAGTCTTACATGAAACACAAACGATGCTTAACTGAACTACGGTGAGGGCAGATGGTCAACACCTGCGCTACGCGTGTGCAGTGTTTTGTTTCGGCAGCGTTTCCAGATCGGTCGTTCTAACTTCATTCACCGACCTACATTGCCAGAGATTGTAATTTAAAACACATATTTCGAAGTGTTTTCTCTCTATCAATGTCATTCTAAGTTGTTTTTATAATGTTTAAGCTTGAAATTCTTCTATTTAAAACAGGAAATTTATCACACTTTTTATAAATTAATAATAATAAATAATCAAAAAATTACAATATAATAATAAATTTAGAAAATTTCATTGATTTTTGAAAACAGTTTCGGTTGAAAATAGTTGAAAGAAGAAATAAAGTATTATCTTCAAAGTTATTGAACTAGCATTCAATGTCGATTTTTATCCCATTACACTGACTTGAAAACTGATCTCTATCTTGCCTTCTTTTTTGAATTTATATCTTGAACTTTGGTTTTGACACACAGCACTGATATAAGCTTGTCTTGTAATTTCTCAACTAGTTCAGATGAGATTACTCTACACCAATAAGTAGAATTGGGAAATTTGCTTTTGTAATTGTATTACTTTTCATTTTCTACACAATGTTTTGCTATTCTCACGTAGGGTAGATATAATATCCTATTCTTTACTATGACTCGAATAAATTTCTTGAACATTAATTTAGTTTTCTAAAAATTGCTGGGTCTGTTTCGATAGCCGTCTGTTTGAAATGCTTCCTGGTGTTGTAATCAAGATTGTGAAAGGCACAAGCATTGCCTATCGTAATTATGAATCACTGGGATATGACGAGGTATATGTGAGTTATTTTTTTCGTCTGTCTCATGCGTATGCGTGAATTTTGAATTACATATTTAAAATGCATAATCTTCTCTTGAAAGGTCATCTTTGCTTCAGATTAGGAAGAATGATTTTGTTCGAGCCCTCTAGCAATGAGTTCAATACTCTTAACAACAAAAAACTATTTGTAACAAAAGATAATTAAACTACAATTTTATTATATATTAGTCGTGTTCAAATGAAAATGATTCGAAGTTTCGCATGCGAATAATTTTCAATGTATTTTCTTGAAACAAACGAAGGCGTACGTACCACGCACACGTGTACGCAAACATATTTGTGATAACTGCATTCGTAAGGACGTGGCATTCATTTAAAAATGGCTGCAACTGCGTTCAAAGCAGATCAGAAAGCTGTAATAGTTTTTAACACTGGAAAGGTGTAGGCCTGCGTTTACGACATTTGTTGCGCTACAGGGATGACGGTGATGACTTTGTGCAGCACATAGTGGCAGAGAATAAAACCTGATGCCACCACTTCCAGCCGAAAGTCCGCGAGCACTGGAAACATCCCGACTCACATAGGTCCTTAAAGCTCAGCAGTCAGCCGGAAAGGTGATGTTGACTGCCTAATGGGTCAACGATTTCACTCCGACGATGACGTAAAGGCTGCAGTTCTGAACTGGTTCCATGGTCAACCGACATCGTTCTTCGCGGATGGAATACGTAACCTTCCTGAGCAATGAGACGCCACGCCATCGCGCGAATCCTACGTATCTCATGGATATACATCCCGAATCACTTCCTCTTGAACCACCCCTTATATATAATTAATTAATGTAGGATATTCCATTTGTAAGAAGTTAGATCATATCACATTTACCGAGGTCGGCAATTCTAATCAAAACAGTATTCCACATCAACGCCATCTAGCGTCCTTTTTAAAAACGCCGACATGAACCTTTTTCGCCAGAGGCCCACTAACATTCGTTGAGAGAAGTCGTGTTTCGCGCGTCAGCGCATTTTCGTCCGCGCCAGGCGGTAAATCTTAATAGTACCATAACGAGTTCTATCATTCGTCCGCGCCAGGCGGTAAGTCTTATTAGCACCATAATGAATTCTATTTAATCTCAATTGCCTCCCTTAAAGTAATGTGATCTAACTTCCCTATTCTTCCGAAATATGCTTATTTAACTTTCCTATTTTGAAATATTCCCCATGTAAATACTCCCCTATAATTCTTAATAAATTGTTTAGTTTTCAACTAGTTTCTTTCTTGAACTATGTTGTCTACTTTATTTCAAAATTAACTAACACACCCTAAAACCCCTAGACACCACGCCATAAAAACCCCGCCATCTGAAGAATCCAATCTTTTTGGAAGATTTCGGTTGGATTCCCACATTAATTAAAGCAGAGACCGCAGGAGATTTAATTTCTTTCACGAGAGGGGCTATCTAATTTGTTTGAATACAAAGCCTTAAAGGTGAATGTCGAGTGAAAATGAGTGGCCGCGGTAGACTAGTGGTCAAGGTAACGGACTCATGGCCGGTGTGTCATGAGTTCAAGTTTAGAATTCAATTCAAGTTCAATTCACTGAAGACCTGCCGTGTAATGGAGCGATGCACGTTAAATCTGTCGAGAGCTCAAACGTCCTCCCGTTGGTGTAGTATGGTAGTTAGGAGAGGGGGGGGGGTGCTAGCTCAGGTGTCGTCCTCATTACTTGATCATAGTTTGAAAGTACGAGGTCCGTCACCAAAAGCCCTCGAGTTGCTGAACAGTGCGATGTTAATATTCACTCACTCACGTGAAAATGATTTTGAGTACTTTATTTGATTTGAATTTAATTTACATCGCACTGTGAAGCAACACGAAGGCTTTTGGCGACGGACCTCATGATTTTTGGCAACCGTCAAGTGACGAAAACATCTGAATGGCACTCTTTTCGCCAATGGGAGGACTTTGAAGCTGGACAGATTTAAGGAGTATTAACCCTTCCACTCGTTCTTCAGACACACGTGTTCGCCGCCACTCGTCTACCATGGTCTTCTGATTTTCAGTAAGAGAAATTTTTTTAAAGTGTTAAGAACTTCCATAGCACAGTACACAAACACGCGCACACACACACTTTTGTACCTTGAACGCTTAGAAATATATTTTTTCCTTTCAAGCAAAGTCAAGCCTTTCACAAATCAAATTAATTCATTTAAAATCAAAAGAAGTCATAAAAAACAGATATATGTCTGAAAATCAGGACTTATAGAATAATAAATCAAGGATATATGCAAAGAATATGAGGCAAAAAGCATACTTTTGTGATATGGGCACATATTTGCAGACCAATGTCTTTGGTGATGAGTCCGGCAAAGTCTACTAGTTGCGGTCGACTACATGTGTTTCCCGATAATACCAGAATAGCAGGTCTACCAAAAAAAAATAGTTAATTAGAATGTAAATCACGAAAATCAACTTTACTTAAAGCAAATAATTTTATTCTATAAGCTTTAAAAAGGAAAATAAAATAAATTTACCTGTAGTTTTTGACATGCTCTTCTACTCTCGTAAGTTTATTCAGATAATGTAAGGCGTTTCTATAGGAATATCCTTGGAATGAGGATCCCCAGTTGATTTCTATATTGCAAAATGTAATAAAATTCCATTCAAAATTCACTTTAATTTTATCAGATAAGAAGTAATTCAACAAGGATTGTTATAACATTTTAAATTGAACTAAAAGATCACATTCTGCAATACACAAGTTCTAGCCTCATTTGGTTATTTTTGGTAAATGTATAAATTAATGTCAGGAAAAAAGTCTACTAGAGAGATGCTTTACCTAAAAAAACTTTGCTTTTTTCGGACAACTTCTTAAAAAAATTTTATAAATAAAAGTTAATTTATTGTGGGAGATATATAAGACACAAGAAAGTAAACTCGTTAAGATAATCAGACTTACAATGGGTTACTGTGGATGAAAACAAGAAGGATTATTAACGAATGAACTAGACAATTTTTGATGAAATTTTCCTTTCATTATGTAATTTATGTGTACGACTCAGGTACTATTTACTAAAATTCTTATATTAATTTTATTTCTTGTAAAATAAAGTTATAATGACGAAACTCCGTAGAATTACCAATATCATTACAAATAATTCATAAAGAAAAAAAATCTTAAGGAAAAGGCAAACATTTCTTTTTTTAGGTATGAAATATATAACTGAATTGAACTCAGTGGCGCAACAGCCCATGAGGAGCAAGGCATACTGTGCTTATCTTAGTTTACGTGACCTTAGGCGCTGGGGTGCATGTGTAGATGTTTAGGTCAAGTGGTACGTCTGACGCGCGAAAACCCCAGTGTTCAGTTCCAAAGCAAGCTTGACACTCATTTATTGCCCCACTGAAAGGATGAAAGGCTGACTCGAACTTTCCCAGCCCAGGATTTGAACACCGGATCTGTGGCGTGGAAGTACGATACACTACCACACAGCCACTGGGATTCGATAAAGTGTATATATGTAATAATTTTCTTTAATTTCATCTAAACAACTTTTTAATTTGTAACGGTCCTGGCCTTCAAGATTCGCACGTAAATAATTAATTAGCTTACTCGCATAGCAGGATAATCATATATACGAGGGTGGTCTGAGAAGTTTCCGACCTAACAAAGAAACAAGACATTCTTAGTGATTTTTTTTTAAATTTTTCAACATAGTCTCCTTGTTACTCTACAAACTTCTTCCAGCGATGCTCCCCTCTCTGTAACCCGTCAAAATGACACTCAACATTTTTCTTTGCAAAATAATTGTTCACGAAGGTAATTGCCTCTTCATTTGACGAAAATCTCTGTCCTCTGAGCGCAATTTTTAGATGAGGGAACAAAAAGAAGTTGCTTGGGGCTAGATCTGGTGAGCAAGGCGGTTGGTCAAGCAGTTTAATCCATAATTCATGGATTTTCGCCATGGCAACCGCTGAGGTGTGAGACGGTGCGTTGTCTTGGTGAAACAGGATTTTCTTTTTCTACAAATGCGGCCGTTTTTCCGCAAGTTCTGCTTTCAGCTTGTTAAGTAATGGTGTGTAGTATGCTCCTGTAATGGTTTTTCCTTTTTAAAGATAATCGATTGAAATAACACCTTGACTATCCCAAAAAATTGTCGCCATCACTTTCCCAGCTGAAAAAACAGTTTTTGATTTTTTTGGAGCCGGTTCTCCCTTTACAGTCCACTGTTTGGACTGTATTTTTTGTTTCAGGCGTATAAGGGTGTATCCAAGTTTCATCTATAGTAATTAATCGGTGTCAAAACTCGGATTTACTGCGCCTAACTGTGCCAACAGAGAGTTGGAAATGTTCATTCGAACACGTTTTTGGTCTAACGTGAGCAAACGCGGCACCCAACGCACGGACAGCTTTCTCATGCCTAAACGTTGATTTAATATGTGACAAACACGTTCTTTTGGCATGCTCATACTCTCTGCTATCTCTCTTACTTGAATTCGGTGGTCGTCTAGCACTATTTGGTGAACTTTGGCGATGCAGTCGGTAGGTGCAGTATTTGGACGTCACGAACGTTCATCGTCTCCCAAGCTCTTATGGCCACGTTTAAATTCAGCTGCCCAAACTTTCACTGCGATAAATGATGGTGCAGAGTCTCTATACACAGAATCCAACTCATCTTTGATTTGCGCACGCGTTTTACCTTTCAAAAACATCTCGATAGTCTTTAGTAACAGCTCGATACTTGATTTTTGTCCATTTTCACAAAAACACTCACATCAACTCACTCAAACGACTATTACATAACAACTGCGCGTCCAAAATGGCTGAAACTTTGGTGAGTAACTGTCAACAGATGAACAACGAAATTCACTAGCTTTTATTGACAAGTGCTACCATCTTCACGTTGAGGTCGGAAACTTTTCAGATCACCCTCGTATAACCGTATCTACTAAAAATTAAAATCTCAGCTTATTTAAAGTAAGATATCATCAGAATCTATCGTACTATATCTTTCCACCAATCATAGGTTCCGTCCACGAAAATCGCGCGGATTCCAAGACCTCCTGTTACTACCTCATATAAAAGCCCCGAGATACTCTAAAAAAGCTGTTTCTCGTCTTCATAATCTTGTAACGCGTGTATGTCATATTTGTGCTTTTTATGTCCATATTTATTTTTCTATGTGCCTACATGTATAATAAACGGGATTAATCATCAACAAAAGACTGCCTAATCAATAACATCCATATTGCATCAACCATCTGTGAATAATGGCCATCGTTAAAGTAATCCTTAACAATATCCACGATCTTGTCATACATGTAAATTAGGATNATCATATATGTATGAAATAAATGTCACATATTGCAGTCACGTTACATAAAAAAAATGTAAAAATACTCATGACAAATTCACGAAAGAACAGCATACAATAATTGCTCACACAAGACTGTCAAAGGACTATGAACTATAAATGTCGCTCATGTGAATTATAGGCAAAGCTTGTATCTCCGGGAATAGTTGCCATTCGGCCATGAAATGGAAATATACCCAAGCTGCTAATATGACAAAACTGCGAAGAATGTTAGAATTTACAGAGACAGTGGCATAACGGAGAATATGAGGGCTCCCCTGTAAAGTCAAGCTTTGGGCCCCAAGCCTGACCTCACTAGACTGCAAAACTATAAAATAACACAGGTTTTTGGGCCCTCCGCCGCGCTGCCGGGGTTTCGAGGGTGTACGTTACGCCACTGTCTAGAGATATCCACTAGACGCAACAACCATTTATAAAAGGTGAATGTGGGAATGGATAAGTACAAGCAAGCATAACGACGTGACAATATTCAACTTTTGAAAAATGAAAGTGTGACGGCAATGGAAAATTTTCGTTGTTTACGGAGAAGCGTGGTACCAACGAAGCACCGTGTAGTACGATGGTCAATAAAATATGATTTGAACTTCTTCTCCCCTTCCCCTGGATAGGAGCCCATAATCAACATCGAAGCTATTTATCATGTAAACATGTTGATGAAGGAAAATAACCACACAAGGCAAGTTTCAATAGAAGCAGTCTTGTGCCAGTCAACGCGTTTCTTTTGTCGCTATATCTCTAGAGTTAACATAGGAGGAAAAACCTTTCACATGTGCAAACAAAGTTGACTGAAAGGGAGTGTTGTAAGGGAAAAGGGAATGCCAGATTCCTCAGTCCAATGATTGAGTTCGAAGAAGCAATAAAAGACTTTCGTTATTTTCATCACACAAGTTGTCGCGTGTGAAGAGCATAGATTTCCCGATATCCTTTTAGTTGAGTCAATTAGGGAAGAAGTGATTGAGGGGATGACATAGCAAGGAATGCCATTGAACAACGTGTAAAAGGACCCAGGCAATTTCTATTCAAAAATTGTCCCCGACTTTCTGCACTTTATGTTAGGTGCGGCACAAGTTGACTTGTATGAAAGGCTGTATGAACTGTATGAACTTGTATGAACTGTACATGCTCTGTCAACTACTGAGAACATTATCACTTGTTGACAGTGTATGTATAGTACATGTCTATCCGTTCTCACGATTATACACAGAAAAGTGAGGTATCATAAAGTTCGTGTCTAATGCAGTGCTTCTCAAACTTTCAATATATGCGCGATCCATTTTTCAATTATAATTTTCACGCGCTTTCTCTCTTTAAATACAACAACATTGTATTGAATACAATAATAATGTTCCTTTGACTCTAAAGCTACAATGCGGCTTTAATTATAAACTGCACAAATTATCAAGATAAGTATTAAATTTTGTGTATAATTTTGTATGTGGCGTCCATGGGAGTCAGTAGTAGTTATTAAACTTGTTCTTAGTTTGGTATAGATAAATTAATTATGAAATACATTGTACAGAGTACTTATAAATTTATAAGAATATTATATGATTGTAATTGTGTATTTTATTATTTGTTACGTCAGATTTTTTGTTTGTTTTGCTTCCTTTCAGTAAATAATTAATTTTTTTAAGTAGCCAATTATTTTTGAATTTTTGACATGCTCGCGCCGCCGTTCCATGCAAGATTATCACACCCCCTAGAGGGCACGCCCCACAGTTTGAGAAACGCTAACTTGATGGATTCCTTGACATTTTCATAACGAGTAAAAAAGACAGTATAAAGAATGTGATTAAAGGCTCATTCACACCAAAGCAGTAAATATTGTGCGCTGACGATGTAACACAATCAGAGGCCCTTGCAGAAGGGAATTAAGGACTTTGATTGGCTACATCTTTCTCGCTTGGTTCTTATTGCCTTGGTGTGAATGAGCCTTAAAACATTTCCATGGAATGGTGACATCCAGCGTCATCTACACCATAGAAGGTTCAATCATTTTCTGTGGCTGAAAATGTTGTATTCAGTTTCTGCAGTGGCGTAACGTACACCCCTGCATTGCGAGGGGGGGGGGGGCGGGATTCTAGGGAGCCCGAAGCCTGACTGACGCCAAGTACGTAAGATCTTGCAACCCTTTCTAAGATACGACTTGGGGCCCAAAACCTGACTTTACAGGGAGCTATAATATATTCTCCGTTACGCCACTGAGTCTCTGTTTGGTATCCAAATATTATTGAAGAGTGATGCTGAGGAAGAGTGGTCTTATCATTAGTTTTAATTCATTTTCGCTAGCGTCGAAATATTTCTATCACGCTTGGACAGTTATTTGAAAAATTAGGGTGATTAATTGTACTCTTTCTCGAAGCCTCATTAATTATGTTTTTCAATTACCGTAGTGTTTATTTCCCAATACAGAAATTGTTATTATTAAGGTGGTTTCTTTTTCACTTAAGCGACCCTTATCTTACTGACCGCAATTAATCTAGATTTCATTACATTCGGCCTTATTTCTATTAGGTTGACGTTATTCTAGATCAGTGATTCCCAAAGTGGTCTATATAGACCCCCAGGGGTCTATGACGACCTGAAAGGGGTCCACGACAGCAAGAAAATAATTTGGGGGTCCACGAGGTGTAAATGGGGGTCTACGACAGTTGTTCTCATTAAACCAGATCGTGAATTTAATTTTTTAAAAAAATTAGTCAAATGGAAACCAGATTTTACTTATTTAACACATTTCTTTACTAAATTTAACGAGGCTAATTTGCAGTTATGAGACAGCATACATTTTATTAAAACAAGGATCAGCATTTCTTGGCAGAATTAAGCTAAAGAATTATATAATATTGGACGTAGCGAATTTTCCATTTCTCAACTGATCACAGACAATCTGCCAGGAAAACGACGTTTTAACCTACGTTCAACAGTTAAATTCCCTTTATTCAGATTTTTAAACTAGGTTTGAGAATGCATTTATTTGGTAATTACCCCAGAAGGCAATGCATTCCTACGATCACATTGAAGAAAAAGATGTCATATTACAAGAGGAACTAATCGGAATAGAGGAAGCAACGGAGATCTTAAAGTAAAGTTTAGAAATGGATGTCAGCAATTTTGGCTTTAAAGAGACACACACACACATACCTGTTATTTATCTCGAATTATGGAGTATTGGAGAAAGTTTTTAATTGATTTTCCTAGTGAGAAGGAGTTTCAGGGCGGTTGTCGGCTGGATACTACTAACCGTGGTAAAAGTTAGGGTTAAACCTGACAAAATTGATGACAAATGTTGAAAATTTGTTACTGAAGCACCAGATTCATCCCTATCATTATAAACATTTGCTTTTTATAATCAGTTATTTTATGCTTCACTTAATTTTGAAAATAATTAACAACACATGTGTTTCTTAAACTTTAAACTCTATACTTCACTACAGTTAAAAATTTAAATCTTTTAAAGTAAGTTGTTCTGTACCAGCTGTCAAACACATTTTAGTTAATAAATTTACAAAAATTCAATATTACGTAAGCGGGGGGTCTACCCCAAACCGAAAAACATGGCAAGGGGTCTGTGAGACAAAAAAGTTTGGGAACCTCTGTTCTAGATCTACAAAACTGAACTAAACTCAGTGGCACAACAGCTCAATGGAGGGCCAAGCCCTACTGTGTCGTTCTCAGTTCTCATGAACATAAACACTGAGATGCACGAGCAGATATTCCGGTCAGGAGGCCAGTCTGGCGCGAATCCCCAGTTTCCAAGCAAGCTTGGTACTCATTTACCGACCCACTGAAGGGATGGAAGGCTGTGTCGACCTTGTCCAGCGTGGGGTTTGAACACCAGACCTGCGGCGTGGAAGCAGGATACGCTACCACTCAGCCCCTGAGCTTCTATTCTAGATCTACATAATGACTTATAATAACAGAAACGCTAGAATAAGAACGATTTCTTACCAGGACAAGTTTTTGCAATGTAGATATAAAGAGCGATTACTAGTACATCAGTGACTAGAGCAGTAATCCAATTCATAACAAACATGATGACTACACACAGAAGAGCTCCCAGAAGACTGAGCCACAGATTATAGTACCGAAAACCAGGTCGGAATCCTGTAATAAAACACACCAATGAAAAATATTGAGTTAGATCTTACAATTTTAAATAATATTAAGACTAATAATGCGTTTAAAATATAAGTTTATTACTCATTAATGGAATACTCTCAATGAGAGAGAGAGAGATTTTTATGAGCATCAAAGAAAATTATTAAAAGGATATTTATTTTTCTTAAAAATCTATTTTATGTAAGAAGTATAATGCATTTTTTTAAGTATTTTAATAGAAAACTGATATGGAAGTATTTAATTTGTATAAAAATAATTATTTTTAAAGCAAAGGATTAGACAGGGTGCAGACATTACAGAGGATGCTATTATATAAAGCTATAAAATAAGACTTCGTTCTTGTTGTTAATCATTGTATAAAGACACTTGCCGTTGTTAAAAAAAATATTTTTATTCGATCCCACTTTCAAAAAAATTTATTTGTACGAGTATTTAAAAACTAATTTCAAAATATTTCAAAAATTTCTGTATATTTATAACTAAATTTAAATTTTCTTTTTGAATGTATGTCCATAATTTCTTTTGTATTTCCAAATCATTTTTCACACAATTCCTACTATTAACTCACTCTCTCTCTATATATATATTTATTTATTTTTATTTATTTATCTTGGTGGAATTTTCAATCGTTAATAAAATATATCTTAAAGCGATCAATTGAGCTGAAATTTTATGTACATGATTATTTTGGATGACAATACAATAATTTAATTATGATTAATAAAAATTAACTGATTAAAACTAATTATTCAAAAAATTACAAATACAGCCCCGTTGACATCATTTTTGGTGACTTGTGTCAAAACTTGAAAAGGTTTTTTTTCTCACGTTTTACAGCATTCAGTTGAACTGAAATTTAGAGACACGACTGTTTTGGATGACAATACAATACTTTAATAAAAATTAATTACCACTTACTGTTGTGATTCTGTCATATGTATATACATATTTATATGAATTGTAACTATATTATAAAAAGTAGCTAAAATAAAATTTTTCGTTGTTGATCTAAGTAGGAATTGATTAAAAAAAAATTTTTTTTATATTACTTGTTATATACTACTTTTGTTGTTTTCTCCTTGTGCAATAAGAAATTATGTTAATTTCCCGGTATTAGAGCTGATTTTGTATTGAAACATGAAAACAATATCTTATGTCAATTAATTATTTATATAATTTGCATGCATTCTCTCCTTCTTTTTAAGGTGTTTGATTTAAATGGCATGTATACAGTAGTTGAGTGGTCATAGTTGCAAAATCGTAGCTGGTGTTGTCAAGGTGCGGGTTTGAGTCCTCGTGCAACTGAAGACTCGCTGTGGAAAAGAGCTGATACATATATGGGCGGTTTATTTTGAAAGTGAAAAAAGTCACATTTTGTTTATAAATTGAGATATTTAAGGGTTGGCATTTCACCATGTTTAAAATACTGATATACCCTTAATTAGCAAAAAATATATTCTTCGAATAATATTTCAATAATTCTTGAAATGATGCATATCCGGAGGACATAACCCGCGACCTATGGATTCGAAGCCGAGCAACATAACCACTGGCAAAAGTAACCACCACTGTCCGGAGACTGTTACTGACTTTTGTAGATGTGTGATATCGCTACAGTACTCCCCCACCGATGAGTCTGTGGATAGGCGAACGAACGAGATATTTGTCATGGACAGCGTGTGAGTTGTTGCGGTTGCGTCAAATGAGTCTGACGACTTTGTTCGCCGCGTCAAGTGACTCTAACGACTTTTTGATTGCTCTTCTGGCGGGTAGATGGCACCACGACAGATCAGAAGATTTGCGTTTTCCTTTTCAGCCCAGTTCACCTATGTCAGAGGCAGTGGCGCGCACACAAGGGGGGGGGGGGCCTAGGAATCCGGACCGCCCCCCCCCCAAAGCCCTTCATTTTTTTTCTGATTGATTAAAATTCTAAGTATATAGTACGTAAAATTTAATTAAGTATTTGCTATTAATGATTAATTTTATTAATTAATGCTAATTATTTTTTCAATAATTAGTTTTTTGTACCCGAAAATCGACAAAATCAAAAGGAGCATAATACAAGAATGGAGAACTTTCGAACCCGATATAGAAGCTATTCTGAATAGAAACTTATAAACTTGTTTTGATTAAAGGGTAAAAAAGATAAAACTCGAGCTATTTTCATAAGTATATTTTTTTTAATGCACAAAAAATAAATTTATCGTAATGCCATTGAATGTACAATGTTTTTGGTTAATCCTTGAGGGGTGTAAACAAACAAAAGCGATGGTTTGCCAAACCTCGGACATGCACATATAATTGGCAGTGCGAAAAGCAAGGGTTTTCTAAATCTAAGCCACAAATTGTCATTGTTTAACCTTGTGACTTATTAATGGTCATAGCAAATGTCAAGAGAATTGGAAATTGCAAACATTTGAATGGGTAGATGAGTCTGAAAGAATCATTGGGATCTGTGGTAGAAGTACAACTTCACCTTGAAGTTTGGTGCTCAAAATAGTGGCATAAAGAATATTGCCCATGATTTTTTTTTATGAATAATCGCGCGCCCTTACATAATTTTGGCGCATTTTTAGCTAATTGCGATATCGGACCGAACTGTGAATCTAGACCATTCTCGAATCCACTTGAACCCACACAAAAAATATCATCCAAATCGGTCAAGCCGTTTAGGAGGAGTTCAGTCACATACACACGCACAGAAGAATTATATATATAAAGATATATATATATATATATTCAGGTTCTGTCTATTAAAGAGTACACGAACAAAAATGTACGTATTATGTATTTTGTGTACATTATATAAAATAACTATTTGCGCATACAGATTTAATTTTTGTACTTATAGCACAATTTTTATAAACCGTTTCTATAATAATATAATTGAAAAATATACATCCGAAATATGATCAATTCGCCCTACGATGTTTTATTTAGGACGGAAATCTGTAGTAAACAGTAGAGATTCTGAACCAGTTTGTTAAATGTAAAAGTAACACGAGTACGAATCCCTTTATTATTTCTTACCTGGTGATTTAACGTAGGAAGCGTGGAAACAGGAGAAATTGATGAGGCCATTAGCCGCCATAAAAAAGTTGGAAATAATTGGAGCCACCGCATTTAAGTCACCTAGTGAAAAATATATCATATTTTTAAAAACTATAATTTTTTGATTAGTTTATAAATACCACTATTAAATTATTACTATTGAAAAAAACATCTACGATTGAAAAAATAAAATATATTTCAATTAAAAAGACTAGAATGCAGTAACATTAGATTCAGGACCTAATACAGTACTTTTAGAGAGAGATTTAAGACTATAGTATAACAATATTACTTTTATAATTTTTAGAAAATTTCTTTTTAGTAGTAACTATGAATAATATATAATGATAGCACTTTTATGTTTTATAATAGTTTCTGTTACTTATATAATAATTTACTTGGGGAAAACAAGCACACAATTTGTGAATAATTCAGTCTTCCAAATAAAAAAACTTACAGATACAATTTTTTTAACTAATAATAAAAAAAAATCATGTGAATATATAAACTAGTTAGGAAATGCCAGCATTTTTATTTGAATATATTAGTGATAAAAATATTTTAAAAGTCAAAGAAATATCTATGTGAGAAAGGAAAGACTGACAAATCGCATTTGGAGTCTACACAGTTTACTTAGAAAACTTCAACGGAAAAAAGATTCACTGAAAATTAAAAGCGAGTTTCACCAAGAATTTACCATAGCCATAATTTTATTACTTTTTCATTTTAACAAGTAATATAAAAAAATTTTTAAAGCCAATTCCTACTTAAGTCAACAAAGAGACAAACTTTATTTTAGTTACTTTTTATTAAATAATTACAATTAATATAAATATGTATGATATAATGATAATATTAAGTGGCAAAATAGAAAGTGATTTTCCTTGCAATTTTTCATTTTCCTTTCTATACATGATGTTGAACTATTTTTGTTTATTTGTTACTATTTATTCATTAATTAAATTTAATTATTCCAATAAAATAGTACAGTAAAAAAGAAATCATATATTCTCAGAAATTAGGCCATCCTTGGTGGGATTCGAACCCACGATCATTGGATTAGAAGTTCAACGCGCGATCCATTGCGCTACAGGGACACAACGAACGATTTTCCTTTTTATATATGGTTTTGGAATATTATTCTTGTTTGTTACTATTTATTAATTTTTTAATTAATGAATTAGTATTTGAAAAAAACTGTATTATAACATCAAGTGTCATCTAGTACAAGTTTAAAAAAATGCATTTGAACTTGAGTGGATAAATAAAATATATTTTTTTAACGATTTAAGTTATATATATATATATATATACAAAATTTTTTCACAATGTTGTTTAGATCATGAATACCCTTTTAACTTCTTCAGAACTTATGTTCATCACAAATACATTAATCGACTTGCTGCTTCTAAGTAAAATCCACCACACAACAATAAAATTTCAAAGACAACATGTTAGTGGTCTTGCTGTGATGATTATATCATAACACTCCTCTCACAGTTTACATCTTTTCCACACACATCTTGAACATCTTACGCATTTTTGACAACCAACCAAGTTAGAGCCTAGCAAATTTACATTTTTGACAATCAACCAATTCATAGCCTACCAAAATTGATTGTCATCTCTCTTGGTATCTATCTTTGCTGGCTAGTTTAAAAGATAGTTCAAAAGATGCGTTTATGTATATTCAGGTTTTTTAACTCGGTAAATAATTGCTTTTCATTAATTTCAAGACTCTTGATTCTCTTGGAAAAAGCTCTGTGAGTAAAGAAATTTTGTTAAATTCTTTTTTGAAAAATACTTTCCTTACGTAATTGTTTTATGATTTTTCTACTTTTCTTACGTAATTGTCTTAGGATTTTTCTGCTTTAATATTTTGGGAGAATTTGTTGCGGAATAGTAGTCAGTGGTTTTATTATACTTTCTGTGAGTTTTTATATACTTCGCACTTTTGTTTATTTTATTTGGTATTTCCTACCGAGTTGCAAAGGGGAAACGTTGGCGCCTTCAAACTAGTTTAACCCCACTTATTCGGTACTAAGTCCGAAATTGCTTTCTGACTCGCTAGGCTCTTTTTTGTAGTTCCTTTTTTGTTTCCTATAAATTCGATCTTCAAGTTTAGCTTTTATATGTTTCTATTTTTATTACGTTATTTCTTGTTATGTTCGTTATCTATTATTTCTTGTTTTTGATATATTATATAAATTTCTTTCATATATATATATATATATATATATAAATCTATTACAATTCTATAACTAAGCAAAATTTGAAATTATATGAATCCTAGAATACACAATCAAATTTCAAAATGTCTATGGCGAACATAAAAAGTAATAAAATTCCAACGTTTTCAAACAAAATGAAAAATTTATAAGATAAAATTTATAAAATATCCAAATGCAGCCTCGGACTTAGGACCGATAAATGGGTTTAAACTAGTTTGATGCCGATGATATTATATATACATAGGGAGAATGTAAACTAATAGTAGAAATTGAAAAAAGAAAGAATCTGATTCTTCAAATATCAAAAACCCAATAATGTAAAAATGTTCAACTTACCAATGACCGTGAAGACGACGGCGATAACGAAAGTCAGAGCCAATCCTCTTCTGGGGTCGTTATCTTTTCCGTAGCCCTTACCAAACCAGTTCAACCAAGGGATGATGCCGTCAACACACAGTGCCTTGTGAAAATGTGAAAAAAAAATGCATTATTTCTGTTTCCATTAAAATACTAAAATTTATTTAAAAAAATAAAATAATGAAATTGAAAATAAGCTATCGCATGACTTTTCAGGATATACGTTACCTTACTTTTACTATAAAGATAAATAAATCTCAGCCAAACTCGTCACCTTATAAAATCAAATGAGTGCATTCAGTACATTTGTTGCAAACATGACTGATGAATTAAATTATAAAATATATATTCATGTATACGATGGGGCAATTCCTACACTTTTCTTTAATGCCACTTATCCGTGAAAAAAATAGTCATTTGGAGGAAGGATTTCACTGAAATTGGTGGACAAATAATAGGTGTGACACAAGAAAAATCGAGACTGGTCTACTAAATCATTGTAAGTACAGGATCAGTTCTCCATGAAATTATCACCTTCAAAGTAGTTCCCTTCAGTATTCACATACTTCTGCTAATATCGGTAACAGTTCTGAAACGAGGTTTTTGGAAAGCCCCTCAGGAGATTCTCCGATTTTGCTTAAACCTCTTCTTGTAAAATGGGTTCCCTTTAAGTAAAATTTAACTGTAGGAAATAAAGAAAAGTTGCATGGATGCATCAGGTGAATAAGGAGGATTTATCATCACGGTAATATTTTTCCTTGTCAGAAAATGCTTGACAGATAGGGCCGTGTAAGCGGCTACATTGTCTTGGTTCAACAGTCACCCATCGCTCCCCAATTCTGATTTTTTTTTACCTCATTTTTTCACGAAGTCTTTTTAGCACTTCAATGTAGTAGTGTTGATTAACAGCTTGACCGCTGATGTAAGTAGGAACCCACTCATATCACGAATTTCGGCAATGTTTTGGTTTGCAATCGCTTACCTTGGGCACCCAGCACATTCAACATCTTCCACACTGTCCCTTCTCCCTGAAAAACGCTTATACCACTCAAACACATGTGCACGAGACAAAGTTTCATCTTCATAAGCCCCGGTTGAAACATGAAATGTTTTCGTGGCTAATTTCTTAAGTTTCACAAGAAACTTGATGTTGATTCGACTTTTTCGAGGCAGAATGTAGTTGCACGTGTTCACTCAGTGGCGCAATACTCCCAACTGACGTGATCGGTTTTGGTGAAACTGGGTACATGGATAGAGGAAGCGCGTGAAATGACGTTACTAAAGCAGTTGTTGCCAACTCCATTTTTTTTTCAAGCTACATACTTAGTATCGTTTTTTTGTGTCACACCTTTAAAACTCCATGATGGCCATACCATTTCCGTGAGAGAGTGTTTATTAACTTCGCACTATAAAGCAACACAAGAGCTGTGGCTGACAGACCTCATAATTTTGAATCGCAATCAAGTAATGTTGAGGACACCTTCTCCAAACTGCAACATCTCGCCAACAAGAAGACTCGCAGCCATGACAGATTTAACGTCTATCAACTCCTCTACAGGGCGGTTCTTCATTTGGATTAGGGCTAGAAATCACGACACGCAGGCCACAAGCACGGGATTATGACTACTAGACTACCGCAGGTCCCTCATACCGTTTTCTTTAATCAAGGATAAATGGAATTATTATTTTTCATTTACGACACACACCCGCCAAATGGGCATTTGTAGTTATTTGTGTTTGTATTTATCTATTAGAGCTCCTATGTCATAATTATTCTCATAAATTGTAAATATTTATCAAATCAAATATTGTCTCGCTTAATTCAATGAGATTCGAATTATTTTTAGATCGAACGAAACACTTATAGTTAAGTTTATGAATAAATTTAAGATATCCGACTACGTTCGGAACCGTGATTTTACAAAAGCGTGTAAATGGATAATATCTATGATATTTAGCGTCACTTGGATTAGACAATGTATATAAAATTGGGTTAAGAATAGTATTACAATAAAAAATTATTTAAGTACAATATTTTGACAAAAAATTAACTTAGAATAACCTTTTTTCCAAATGTTCTCCTTTTGTAAAAAATGCTTCTATTGTATTAATATTTTGCCTGAATATAGCTCAGAACTCTGTACAGATTCTCAACTAGAATTTTTAAAACGCATAACTTGGAAGTCGGTTAATCCATGTTTTACGAAAACAGAAGGGAGAAATTTTAAGAAAATACGCCGATAATTATTTCAAATGGTTGTAACTGAAAATAATGTGAATTAATCAAAATCATAGTTGAACCTCTGTACAGAGGTCTGAGCTATATACAGACAAAATATTAATACAATAGAACCATTTTTTATAAAAGGAGAACATTTGGAAAAAAGGTTATTCTAAGTTAATTTTTTGCCAAAATATTGTATTTAAATAATTTTTTTGTCATATTGACCTTAAAACAATTTTATAGATGTATTCTAATCTAAATGACACTAAATATCATGAAAATTATACATTTATGCGCTTTTTTAAAATCATGGTTCCGAACGTAGTCGGATACCTTAAAAAATAATTACTGTAAATGCTCAAATGCAACAAATAGTTGTTGGAAATGTAAATTCTTTATTGTGATAAAATGAGACTTTTCATAATACCTGTAAAATTCTTGGAGCACTGACGATGGAGACCAGAGCGGAAGATAAGGTGGCAGCGAAGATTCCAGCGTAGATAAGAGGCCCGAAGGCTGAAGACATTTTCATCACCTGCGTATGACGAAAATTAGAGTTACACTTTAGTTAGGAATACCTTCAAGCTAATCTTCATTCATTATTATTCAGCACACAACTCTAATTTTAAACATTAGAATAATGAAATATAAGCCACAAAGAGGTTTGAGATTTGCAATTATTTTGACAAAAATGATAGCTTGAGAATTTTAAAGTGTAATGGTACATTCTGCATACAACTATTTGTAGATTTAAAATTAGATATTACTAGATTTAGATAAAAAAATTTATAGAAAGGTTTACTTTTTTTCAAAACTTTAAGTACAGTGGGAAGTTGGAAGATATTTTCTTATATATGATTTTTATGTAGAGACTAGAAAAGAAATTATTTCAGGATATAGTAATCAAAAAGAAAAAAAAATCGATTTCGCCCCTCCCTAATAGGTATGTACACAAATGATGTATTAAAGAAATCCAATGAAAATTCTTGAAATAAATACTATTCACAAAATTTGAGAACCACTTTTATTTCAAAAAGCAACTTCATTTTCGAGCAATTTTATGTTTTGTGAGGCTGAAAAAATTTGCTTTCTTTGTATTCGCTTTTTTGTAAAAACCAAATCTGATTTTTTTTCATGATAAAATTCCTATGCAGTACTTTCAAATTCATATTAACACAACACAAATGTTTCATAAATTCACTTATGACAGTTTTCACGAGTTTGTGCGGGATTTATTAAGTGTTTATTTTATTTGGGTTTTTTCAATTCCTACTATTAGCTCACAATCTCTATATATTTATTTATTTATCTTGGTGGAATTTTCAATTGTTCATAAAATACATTTTAAAGCGCTCATTTGAGCGCAAATTTTATGTACATGACAATACAATAATTTAATTATAATTAATAAATATTAATTGATTAAAACTAATTATTTAAAGAGTTACAAATACACACAGTCACGTTGGTGACTTAGCGACCCTTTTGGCGACTTGTGTCAAAACTTGAAAAGGTTTTTTTCTCACGTTTTAAAGCATTCAGTTGAACTGAAATTTTATATACATGATCACTTTGGATGACAATACGATACTTTAATGATAATTAATAAAAATTATTTACCGCTTAATATTGTGATTCTGTCATACAACAATTTATAAATATGTCAATACAACATATTTATATTAATTGTAACTATTTAATAAAAAGTAGCTAAAATAAAATTTTTCTTTGTTGATCTAAATAGGAATTGACTTAAACTTTTTTTTTTGTGTTACTTGTTTTTTTTTGTAAAATAACAAAATAATTCTTAATACTCAGACAACCAATTAGTAAATTTAATGACCGATACCGACTTACTTATATCATCAATTTATGAAATCTGTGTAATGCATATTGTATGTGTTTCTTTTTCCTCCTCTGGAGAATTAATAACGTTCAATAATAAAGATATTTGCAATACGTTCGATATTTTTCAAAATATTACCAACCTACTCATTTGCTTAAGATTCAAAATTTCATATTGCATTTAAATATTGAAGGAGGCTGTTCAAATATTTAGAGATAAACAATTTTTAAGTTATATTTAATGTCTTTATTTTTAAACATCTTAAGTTTTCTCTTCATCAGTGAAATAAAATAAAAGTTTAAATTTATGTTTATTTTCACTCACTGAAATGGTAGTAATTTTTTTAAATCAATCTCAGCACTTTTCACGAGTAAACAATTTTAAGAAAATATGGTTTAAAGAACAGCAATTTCAAAATGACCGTAAAATTGCATCACACTATTTCAATACTTTATGACTAACGTTTTATGTATTTCAAAAGGAGACCACATTAAACGATAAAATATATTCTTAATTTATAAGACGAAATTTTTCAGTGCTGCTTTCTTTTTATAGCAGGAAGTTTATCATCACCTTTTGTCAAGGATTAAGCTTTGATATGCTTAAAGTTCTTTTATATTTACTGTTAATGCTAAAATTTGAAGAAATATTCTTAAGCTTTTACTATCATATTATTTTAAACGCTTCCAGTGAAAAAAAATTCAGTTGCTATCGTGTTTCAAGATAAAAATTAAATGATCAACTAAATATT
>BMAV01002330.1:289841-317529 GCA_019973955.1 Trichonephila inaurata madagascariensis
TTTTTGTTTAATCTGCAATTCACTTAAAATTAACTCATTAAAAACTTCTCTGAACTCAATCTGAATTGTTTAATTTTTTAATTCATCCGTATGAAGAACGAGTATACCAGCTATTAGTGTATAAGACAGAATGTTATGAAAACATTCCTAGGGTCTGATAATAAGAGAATAAAAGAACTATGAATAATAACAAGACAATTTATATATACCTTGAGATCTCCCGAGATGTTGGCTCCTGCCAGAATGCCAGTGACAGAGGGGAAGAAAACGGCAAATACACTGAAGAAAGTTTCTCCTCTGAAATCGGGTCCCATGTTATTGAGACCAACAACCACTGCAAAAGAGAAAATTCATTGAGTATCATAATACAACTCAAAGAGACAATTAATAATAACACCACAGATTCCATCAACATCACTGATTTTTGTTTGAATGGTTTATTTTATGCTATGAATGGAGAGATTGATTCCTTAAGACTCCTGTCTGCAAGCTATTTTGAATTTGTGAACGCAATGCTACTCCTTTAAGGCAGTGATCCGCAACCCCCGGTCCGCGGACCGGTACCGGTCCGTGGATCAATTGGTGCCGGGCCGTCTAAGGAACATTAAACTATTGCCATTTTATTTAAAGTGGTGCATTTTTCTCGGATTTGAGCAACTTTCCAAGGAAATCACTTTATATTCCACGTTATAAATTTATTTTATTCATTTTTGGTGTAACTATATTTCATTCTGAAGGCATATCTAAATGTAACTAGATTAAAATTGTTGAATCAAAACAATCAACGTGTGCCATCCTCAGCTGGCCTGGTTAAAATTATCAAAAGCTGACCGGTGCGCAGAGATAAAAAGGTTGCGGAGTACTGCTTTAAGGCATCCGACTAAGTTCGGAACCGTGATTTTGCAAAAGCCTGTAAATGGATAATATTTATGATATTTAGCGTCATTTAGATTAGACAATGTATATAAAATTGGATTAAGAATAGTATTACAATAAAAAATTATTTTTCAATATTTTGACAAAAAATTAACTTAGAATAACCTTTTTTCCAAATGTTCTCCTTTTGTAAAAAATGCTTCTATTGTATTAATATTTTGCCTGTCTATAGCTCAGACCTCTGTAGAGAGGCTCAACGAAAATTTTTGAAGTGCATAACTTGGAAGTCGGTTTATCCATGTTTTACGAAAACAGAAGGGAGAAATTTTAAGAAAATACGCCGATAATTATTTCAAATGGTTGTAACTCTGAAAATAATGTGAATTTTTCAAAAATCATAGTTGAGCCTCTGTACAGAGGTCTGAGCTATATACAGGCAAAATATTAATAGAATAGAAGTATTTTTTACAAAAGGAGAACATTTGGAAAAAAGGTTATTTTGTTAATTTTTTGCCAAAATATTGTATTTAAATAATTTTTTTGTCATAATGTCCTTAAAACAATTTTATGCATGTATTCTAATCTAAGTGACACTAAATATAATGAAAATTATACATTTATGCACTTTTTTAAAATCAGGGTTCCGAACGTAGTCAGATACCTTAAGGGAATTGTATTCTTCTTGAGAATATGAATAATAAGTAGTATGTAAAAAAGCAGACAACGAAGCTATGGTTGCAATTACAATTTTCTTCCAGTTTCTGAATATTTTTATATACGTTTTAATGACTTACGTAGTTGCGAGTTTGAAATCTTCAAGAAATATTTTCAGAAATCGGAGAAAAAAAATGTAATTTCAGAGAACTCTCTCTCTCTCTCTCTTTCATTATTTTTTGCTTTATCAGATGCACTTTATTGTATTTATCTAGGTTTGAAAAGGAAAGTAGAATGTCAAATAAATATAAAAATTACAGTTTTAAAAAACCTAAAAAACATCATTTTATAGTTAATCGAACTAAGTTGTAACTCAATCTTTTAGTCGCCAAATCTGGAAATGGGATCTGAAATTAGTCGCCATGGGCTGGATGGGATCTGAAAATGGGAAATCGTTATTCCTGATGATTCTGATCAGGGCAGTGAAATAAAATTATAAAATTATTGTTTTGTCATCGGTTCTTGCAAGTGAGGAAAGCTTCGAATTAATCTGATCTTTCAAAGTGGGCAAAAATTGAGTTCTAAGATTCCGTTACATGCAAGGGAAGCTTATAAAAGGGTGTTAAAAATAATGTACTCATTGAAGAAAGTACATCTTTATCAATGAGTTAGAAATCATTCGAAAAAAAGATTCGTGTAACCTTTCAACAGACTCCTTAATATAATATTTATTAATATAGAATTATTAATATTGAATTCTCAAAAACATTCTGTATCGTTGTGAAAAAAAGATAAAAAATGAAAGTTACTTAACAACTATTCGGTTTTCACGTTTAAGCGTTTGTGATAATAGAATTGAGGTGAATTTGAAATACTGATTTGTTTCATAGCAACGTAGCAATTGCATTAAATATGCAAAATAAAGAAATATTTCTTACTATTCCAGCCTAAGAATCCTTCTGCCTTTTGTTTGTCGTTGGGAGGAAAACAGGCGCCTACGAAATAGTCCATCATGGCCACAAGTAGAATGACTAGAAGTACCATTTGTGTCTGAAAAATGACCAAGAACATCAGATTAATGCATTTAATATACAAAAAATAGACGCAAGACCTACATGAAATACAAAACATAGTTTAAGCAAAAATATTAGGCAATCTTTAAATATCGCAATCAAAATGAATTTAGTTTTTAGATTCCTTTTGCAAAAGAAAACAAAAATTTATGCTATCCGAACACGTTCGGAGAACTTTTTAAAAAAATAGCATACTTAAACATTATAAATGTTTTTTTTAGGAATTAATACCAATAGATACCAATATTTAACTAAAGATATATATATATATATATAAATCTAACTTTATAAAAAAAACACAAATGAAATTTTAGCCATATTTTTGAAAAACTTCAAAGCAATTAGAGGAAAAAGTAACAGACCTATATCAGTAAAAATATTACTACAACAAATTAGATCCATTTATCTAGAGAATGTACAAAAATTTTAATGTTTTACTAAAATTTAAAAATTTTAGAGCTGATTAAGTAAATATTATGAAAAATATGACATTCTTTATGAGATCATTATTTAAATAACAGGCCCTAACTGGAAAAAATATTCATTCAATAGGAAATATTTTAGTATATTCTCTACTAAATAATATAAATATCGGGTTCAAAAAGTTTTATAGAAATACATTCATAATATTTTGAGTTATTAGACTCGCCATGATAGATTTTGAACAATTTAAATGCCCACTTCTAGTAGATTAAAAACCCACTTTCGGTTTTTCTAATTTTGTAAAATTGATTATAACTTGGTCTCTAGATAACGTAGAAACGAAACAAATTATGTTTTATAAACGATAGCTCTATTCATTAAAATAAAAAGCAAAAGCAAAAAAATACATGTTTTGACCAAATTTGGTCATCTTAACGTGTTTAGATAACTTAAGTGATTTTTTTAATAAAGAATCACTATTATACAATCTTAAACGACACTCTTTTGTACTCCAATAAAAGTTCTCACCTTATTTTCGAACGCCATTCCTATGCCGGTAATGGACATCATGAGAAGCAAACAGATGATGCTGGACAGACGGATGTCATTTACACTGCTAGGAAACTCTACAATGCCAGTGCCTACCTCCTAACAAAAGCGAGAAAGATTTTAATTTAATTTTATCATTAATGCTTCAAAAATTTACCAACAGAAAAAAGTTTGAGAGGGGAATATAATTCTTATTTTGAATAACTCATACTTAACCCCTTGCGCACCATGTTACCATTAGTGGATACATTGCTTATTTAGCCCATAACAATACTTCGAATTGAAGCTCGAGAATATTTTTTCCCAATAGGCTGCATTTTAGCAACTTAGCCTGTGCAGACACGGCAAGTCCCCAAATGTTAGAGCCATTTCAGAGTGGCACCATCTATTGGCGGCCTCGCTACCACAAATTTGAACCCTTGAATTAATTTTTAATTCAAGCTCTTTTCAGATGCTACATATTACCATGATTTAATTTTGCTGAGAGTACCAGTGCCAAATTGATACTCTACGGATCTTTTATTTGCCGCATAATCATATGACCTGCGTGCCTACGATTTTTGCATTCAGAAAATCTATCGACTCCAGCCGGGATTGAACCCACAACCTTAGGCTTACTAAGAGGGCACGCTACCTCTAAGCCTTCGGAGCCGACCAAGTTCGAGAATAAGAAGAAAGAAATTATATTTTAAGGGAATTTTTTCGTCCCCTTATTGTTACACTTAAAATGAACAATAAATTTACAACGGTTTAAAATTAATAGTAAAAATAAGAATAACTAAAATTTGTGTCAATTGTGTTTTTTTTTCCATTAGATTATATTTTTAGATATAAAATTATAAAGATACATACTTTTTTTTAAGTTTTTGAAAACAAATCAATTTTTGTTTATTTCTTTTTGATTTCTCCAAAAATGGTATTTTTCTGAAGCTTTGCAATACATGGCTGCTTGTATTTTATTTTACAATTATATCTGGCTCAAAAAAGTTAACTAATTTATTTTTAACTAGAATGGGTTTTAAATTTACGAGTCTTTGTATTTTAGCTCAAATATTGTTCTTATAATTGTCTTTTATCAGGAATGTAATTTGTGTACCCAGCTTAATATGGTGTTTCTCTTTATCTGAAATATACAGAAGTCGGAGCTAGGGAAAGAAGAGACTTCTTACATCCAATTTACGGATTTAACAGATAAAACTATTTATTTATCACAGAAAGCCAATATTTACAAACTGTTCCAAGTGTAATGATGTGATTCCAGTTTAAGACGCACCCATCCGCAATAGCGAATATATTGTGCAAACGGAAATCGCCAGTATTTTTTGTCACATCCAAGCTTCAAAAAATATTTGAACAAATTAACAGATTACCATATTTACACAAAAATATTTGAACTATGTAAATACATTACTATATGTGCGCGTGACATCTATTAATTTCAATTGCTTTATCCACAATTTATACCAGGGCTTCGAACCGGAGCTGAACCGAAAAACAATATCGGTTTATTTCGGTTCGATATATCTTCAGTCATTTTTCTACTGTAACCAACTTCTCAGTAGTTTCTAATTTAACACGTCAAATTTTTAATTATTATCATTGCATGTACTTTGCTTCTCGATTTCCTGTTTTGATGTTCACTAGTACTTTTCTGTTTCAGTTTTGCATTAAACTACTTGTAGAAGGCAGATTTAATTCATTTGAATGAACTAGATGATTTTTTTAAGAAATATATCAGTCTGAGATATATTTTTCGCATCTCAGCACGCGATCACGTACGCGGATGTTTGTATAGACTGTTCATATAGACAACCCTTCGTATCATACATGCTAGTTAATTATATCAATTTCCATAGTGTACCAATTAAAAAAAGAATAAAATATCTTGTAAATTTTGATAGAATTACATTTTTTCTTATGATAGAATTATATTTTTAGTATAAATAAGAACATTCATAAAATAAAATTATTCATTCGAAACTGAACCGAATCCGTTATTTTTGGTGGAACGAAAACGGGAACTGAACCAATATATTTTTCTTAGTTGAACAAGAACGAAAAAAATTACTGTTCGAAACCGAGGTGTATACAGATTTTTACAATCCTTAGGCATTACTTCCGCGTATATATTGATCTATTTTCTAGCTTTTTAGTTTTACGAAGTCAGAAAAATTGTATATTGTACACGTTTCATTGACAAAAATTTTTAAAAATGGCATTTAATTGTCAGTCGAATAAAGAAAACTATACGATATCTTGTCGAATAACAAAACATATTATTTTAATCACAAGCTGTAAAACTGAATTTGGATTTTAGAATATTTTCCATAACTTGAATGTCTCATCCGTAACAATCCTGTTGGGGGAAAAATCGTTTCCAATTCGAGGCTATTATTTTAGTTTAAATCAATTGGGAAGCTAAATAAATATGCTAATACTAAAGAAATTCCTTTTATTTAGCATATTAGATATAATTAGCTATTTTATGAATCATTATTATATCTTTTTCCGTTCGTTTAGTTAGTTAATTATTGGCAAAATTCGAAAATATGATAACCTGTTTCTCTGACGATACATATTGCGTAATTTCTTACACTTTTAGATTTAAATAGATACAAAGATTTCTCAGGATTCATTAAGAATTGAAACGATATTTAAAAAGTAAGCATGCCTTACATTGAGTATATCTCTGATGGCTTCTCCCGCTCCTATGATATACATGGCTCCAGAGACAGCGTTCGCAAGGAACAGGAGGATTCCAACGACACCACCAAATTCTGGACCCAAGCTGCGAGAAATCAAGTAATAGGCTCCTCCTAAAGTAAAGTACCATCTATTTTAATAATTCAGATGACAATAAATTTATTTGATTTAATAATCTTTATTTATTTAGATAACTTATGCGAGTTTTCTCTTTTTTAGTACCAATAGACCAATAGTACCATGATAAATATACCGTAAGACCCGGCGTATAACGCACACCTATACTTTCAAGCTGTATTTTTTAATTTTTAGGTATATTCACCGTATAACGCGCACCCCCTTTTTTACGAAAAAATTTGAAATGTACGTGCGCAATTTTCTTATGTTTTGAAGTCATTATTTATTGGATGAATCATTCCAGACTTTCTTTTGTAAAAATAATATACTTCTAGAACTGTACAACCCTTAAGCGCAAGAAGGGAGCGGCCGCGGGGACCGAATCAGCGCCATGGCTGGATTTTTCCCACGTTTTTCTATAAACATTGATTCCTTTCCCCCCTTTCATGTGATGTACGAGGCGGATGATTAATTTTGAAATAAATTAGAACAAGCCTGAGACTTATTACGCTCGCTGTCTGTAGTATATTCAATACTATGAATAATATTGAATACGCTTCAAACAGCGAGCAGTAAAGATGGGTCCTGGTAAACGAAGCAAAACACAGTGCCGGTTTCAAGATCTAAGTAATTCAATTTGCAAAAGAAAATGGAAATCATGCTGCAGCAAAGATGTTTGATATTGGCGAAAGCTTCATAAGGGAGTGGAAAAAAATGAAATGACAATAATTAACATGTCAAAGAAGAAATGTGCTTGCTTTAAGTAAAGGAGTAACGAAATGGCCTATTCTAGAAGAAAGTGTTGCGAACTGGGTCCTAGAAAATCGCCTGAATGGATTAATTGTTACAAGAAACAGTGTACGTTTATTCGACTTAAAATGGTCGAAAAAGAATGCCTTTTCATGTTATCCAACAATGAAATTTCATTAAGTATGTTATTTCTTTTAAATAAACAGTATTTCGATATTTAAGTTGAAATTTGTTTTGATACTCATTTTTTGAAAGCCGTCATTTTTATACTCGGTGTATAACGCGCACCCCTAAATTTCGATCTTGGTTTTTTGTGCTCAAAGTGCGCGTTATACGCCGTATTTTACGGTAATCATTTATTTTCTACTGAGTGCAAAGCTGGCATTAGGTTTGTGCTTGTAAATCAAATACATCCTTTTGTACCAATGTGCATTATTATTGTTCATAAACGGTATGTATTTTTAAAGGAAAGTTTTTCTATGAAAAGCAGAAGGTGGCAACAATGAGACGCATGATGATTGGCTGGAAACACGAGATTTATCACACACGATTGCATTTACCATGTGATTAATGACGCCACATGAATTTAGTCCGTTCTCACAAAATGATAATAAAAACTTTGATTCATCTTAAGTTGGTTAAATGTTCACGCGTGCATTGAAGTTTTGGCCAATAATGTACTTTTTACATAACAACTTAAAGGATATCTCGTTTTCTTATAGATATTCGTTTTCATAAATTAACTAATACTTATTTGACTGCGAATTTCTTTTTCTTCAGGAAGAGAAAATGTGAATATTGTTAGGTTAATTGTGTTATTTCGGAAAAGGAAAAAAAACTGACTATAAGGTCTTTTAGCCATCTTTCGTTACCTTGTAAGCATGCAGTTCCTTTAAGAGTTCATAATGAAAGTAGTTTTCTTCTAAAAAGCTCGTGAATCAAAGGAGACTTTGACTTACTGAGTTTTAACACTATTTTGTTAGATATTGTAATGAATTTTGTATAATGTCTTACAAAAAAATCTTTGCTTTATAATAATTAGACTTTGAGTACATAAAAGGTACTGTTCTTTGAATTCAATGCTGTGGAAACAGTAAGATATTTAACTTTATTTTATCAAGAAAATTTATTTTCTTTAAATTCATTAAAATACTCTGCTCTGGAAAATTTTTCCAGCCTGAACCCCCCCTTGTGAAGTCAATTATTTACTACTACTCACCTCCTTTTACATCTCCATTTGTACAAATGGCTGACATGGACAGAGTGGTAATCACAGTTACGACAGTTGATAGCAAGACAATCACAATGGCCAGAACTGTGGATAAAAAGAGAGTAAAGAATGAGTATTTTAGAATGTCTGCTGACAGTTTTATTCATTCTATATTCTAACTGTAAAGTGAAAAAACAGCTTAGACAGATTGAGTGATTATTAACGTCATTTAGAAGCAAGAAATAATATAATGGGTAGTGGCGCTGACTGCTGTCCTGTAGAAACCTGGGTTCGAATACCAGAGAAGGCATAGATGTTTGTAAATGTGCAATGCGTGAGGTACTTTGAATATTCGCCGAGCCACAAGTTATCTCGAGAGGTTGGTGTAAGAGAGATGAGAGGACCCCTGATCCCCCAGGGTATTTTTTCTCAAAAATGGGGGTGGGCACTTGCATGGTGTTCAAAGCTGCGGATAAAGACAGACGTAAAACTAGCCCTGCTCCTTGCCACGATGAAATTCATGCCCCTCGATCTGACACCGTGGTTCTGGCATTAGAAACACAATAACGGGAAAAAAGTTCTCCAAATGGTTATTAGATAGATTATTATACAAAATGGGCATGTTAAAAAACTGTGCAGATTTTTTATATTTCAAGTATCACCGAAAAAGTTTATTTCTATCTAAATGCTGAAGAGAGCGGAAAGAAAAATTTTGAAGCTAAATATTCAAAGTACTCTCCAAAGTATTCCCAACTTTTTCTCTCCAAAAAATCTTTTTAAATGAAGTAGTGATCATTTCAATAAATTCTTCTTTAGACTTGAAAAATTACTCCACCTCTAGTCTTTTGTGTAAAATTTTGAAAGCAGATAAGCTTAAAAGCATGGAATTTAGAAATAATTGGGATTAACATGATTTTTAAAACACTATAATATTTTCCCCGATGCATGCTGCTTCCAGTCGAAATTGCCTAATTTCGTCATAATTCTTTTCTTTCACTTTTTCAAAAAAATATTTTCTTTCATATCTAGCTAAATGGAATGTTCATATATTTTTAGTTATACATTTGAACTTTTTCCTGCAACGAGATTATATTCTTGCTATGTTAATTTTTTAAAAAATAAATTGTCATAGAGAAAAAAGGCAGTGAAAGTGTTTAGTTCTTACTTTCAATCTGTAATTTTTATTTCTTTTACTTATTTTATGCCAACGACTCCCAGAAGTATTACAAAATTTTGTAATAATCAATTATAAAAATAGTTCCTAAAAATAGTTTTTAATCTGATTATGCATCTTGACGTCTCGCAATATAACATCACGACGAGGGTTTTTTTTAACTTTGTAAAAGGATTAAATTCTATTTTAGCTTATTAAATCAGTACTAAAATATAACAATATTGGGAAAGAGATGAACTTTACTTATTCCACATTGTCCTGTCATCCACCCCATTCGGAGAAACAGCATCACTCCCCAGATATTCAGAAGGCATCGTATCTGTAAGATATATATATGAAATAAATAGATTGCAAGATGTTTTGGTTTGCAACTATAATGTAGAAAATGATAATTTTGGCAACTTTTTTTCTGAAGACCGCCAAATTATCAATATTTATCGTATGTTATTTATCTCCAGTTTATCCATATTAGGTAAGCATACGATAAATTTACTTGAATCACAAAGTATTTGGATGAAAATTATACACTGCATAAAAAAGACCAAAACAACTTATCATTAAATTAAGATTTCTTCTCATATGAACATAGTGGTAAAATTCTCTAGTTTATCCTCTAAAGAATTAACTTGTAGTGATGATTTGCTTAGTCAAAAGTAGGCGCTGCTGCATGATGGAACTGGGCTTTATTTTTAAGCTGGAATAAAGATGAATATGAAGAGACAAAGAAGAAGAGATGTTGATATGAGATTCATAAAAATCTATATCATGTATAGTTGTAAATAGTGTAGGGTGTTTTTAAAAAAAAGATAATAAAATACGGTTAATCCGGATATTGGATATGAAAAATATTCTATTCTTAGCTTCGAAGAAAAAGAAGGCACTAAATTATGCCAACGGAGGAGGTTTTCTGTATTGAAATCTAGAGTTCGGACATGAAAGCTTCGATAATAATAACACTTCTGTCAGTGTCAATTTAAGCTCATTTCGGGCCCTGGGCGCAGAAGATCTTCGAGCCCCCTTCGCACTGGCGGATCGAAATTTATTACAGAAAACCTGGGTAAGTCCAGCTTATCTGACCCTTCCACTCCATTCCGGGCCCCGGGCCCCTGGGTGCCCGCCTCAAGCGCCCAGTGGATAAACCGGCACAGATTCCTGTCTAATATGACAAGCAAGTTGGCGATAAAAAGAGTCAAAGATAAAAAAAAAATCTAAGTGGATATATAATGTTTATCTAAATTATTCAAACACCATTTGTCCTTATACATAACATTTGTTTATTTATTCCTAAATTTCTCAATGCCTTTTAGAAAATTAAAATTTATGAAAATAATTATTGAAATCCCTTATCACTGCTATCTAAATTTCAATGATTCAATTCGATAAATATAAAGTGAACTCAACTGAATTTGTTAATGAGGCTTTTGCTAAATTAATATGAATTTGTGCATTATATATCGGTTCTCTTTAAATGAAGCTCCTAAACTCTTGTGTGTGGTCTCAGTGGAAATACATAAATGTGACATTTTAAATGTAATTATAAGGAATCATTCAAGTAATAAAAAGTACACTTACATAAACCCCTTTGATCCATCCGAATTTTACAGCACCTTTGCCTACACTTTTTTCTGCTTGCGTGATTATAGGACGGGAGTCCTGAAAAGGGGAAAAAATATCAAATATTCACAAGAGAAACTATTCAATTAAAGAAAGGTTTTTTATATAGTCCAATGATGCACTTTTTTAAAAAATTTATAAAATATTTTAAAATTTTATTATTTTTCACTTATATACAGGGTATCCCATAAACAGCTCTCAAACTCTGCACAGCCTCCTTGTTGAAGGTACATAAAAAGTGCCCTAAAAATCCTGTACTAACTTGTACGATCTATAGCTTACGAGAAAAATACGGTAAATGATGATGAACGAATAATGGCTCATGATGGGCTCCGGCACATTTCTGTACTGCTGCACGTGATTAGCATAGTGTGACATACTCCGGCAACAGAATCAGACATGGGCATCCAGTTTTGTGGCCGCTACGATCACCAGATTTCTCACCGTTGAATTTTTTTTCCGATGGGCAACCTCAAGAAATCGGCGTATCGAGACGTTATTACTTCACAAACAAACTTAGTTATTCGCGTGCATACTGTTTGTACTTAGGTGGTGTACTGTGACATATGAACTCATTTCTTCTACGGCACGCTCAAGCCTCCCTTGATATGTACGGCGGACACTTAGAACATCTATAAATATTTACAAATACTTTTGCTGATGTGACCAATATGTTTTTTTCCCCCTTGCACCAGTTGAAACGTCACACTTTGTTTTTTGTAAACTATCGATCGTACAGGTACAGTTCCTTAGGTACTTTTCACATACTCCCAATGAAGGGAATTTGGCTTTTCAGAATTTTGTCACTATTTGTAGAACACCCTGTATGCAAAAAAGAACATCAAGAGTTAAACAGAATTAATTAAAACAGTTTTCCATACTTACAGCAAAATATCGAATCATTAGAGGTTTATCATTTATACATAAAACAAGTCAAAATTTTTTAAAAATTCTACTAGAAATCTTAAGGCTGTCTTCGGTTAATGCTAAATAGGATCAGAATTTGGAACATTTTTTTCATATATAAAAGAAATGAAGCATTAATAGGATATTCTGGCTTCCCTATCTTTTAGAGAACAGAATTTTTTCATCATTCTTCCCGTTTTTAACCCAGTTGATTCATTTTTTCTGGTATAAAATGTGTTTCGCGTTTTTTCTCCTATACCGTAATGTTAAATGGGCTATGCCTTCACGTATTATAACAAAAAAGAAAGTATTCAAGGAATATTTTGGCATTTTTAAAAAACACTATATTGTTAACAGAGGTATGAGTTATAATATTGCAAATTTCCATAGAAATTGAGGCATTCTTTCTGTCTGAAAATGTGTTTCGCGTTTTGTTCAAGCTCTCGTACTTTTACCGAAAACAGCCTTAAAGGAACAAAGATATATAAAAAAAATTAATAAAACAGAGATGTACATATAAATATCCCCCAGAAACAGAGACTTAAGTTTTATAAAAAAATGGGAGAACATTACATAATTCATAAAAAACAGAAAATAAAAAAATAAAAAAATTAATGATTAAATAAAAAAAAAGTACAGTTTTAATAACGACGAATAAGAACGGTTTACCTGAATGCATCTCATAATTTAAAATAAACATTTTGAATAAGAAAAAAAAATTTCGTTACAGCTAAATATGGGGTTTAAAAATGTTATTGATATATTTTCACTTTTTTTGAAAAGTTTCTTGGTTGTATAACCCGTTGTTATGAGGTATTACATTATTTGTTTTATATTGTATAAATTTAAGGATTATATACTTTTTCCAAACAAGAGTCTTTAAGAATGTAGGCTGTTGCTCAAGGTTATTCAACTCAAATGTAGGTCAAAACTATAAAAACGTGCGAGTATGTTCTTGAAAATACATTCCTCTCTTTGGTTTATGTTTATAGCGGAATTAAAATATTATCAAATTGGCTCTCTAGATTTTATTTACTTTCGAGTAAATATAAGTTTGTACTAATAACACCTGTTAATCTTTATTTACAGATTATTATGGTGTAACTTTTATGATCACATTCACTTCAAGTCGTAAATTCCTTGCCTCGAATCTTTTGTTTAAGGTAATAAAAGATTTTGTAGAGCTATATACAGGAATATCATTCACGATCGACTCATTTGACCGCTCATATTTCAAATATCAGATTTTTCTCCATCTATATTTCAAAAAAATCTGGAAATTATCAATATATTTATACAAGAATCGAAACATCCTTACTCATATTATAAACGTGAAAGTTTGTATGGATGTTGGTTATTCTTTCTCGGAAAAACAACTGAATAGATTTTAATGAAACCTTACAATAATATAGCTTATACATCCGAATAACATATGGGCTATAATTTATAAAGATATTGTGTGGTTTCCAAAATATAACCATAATTGTCAAGAAAGTAGGAAAAAATTTTGCCATCTGCAAAAAAGCCCGCAACAACATATATCTATCTTTTTTGTGTGAAGCAAAACTTTCCCTTTTGTTTTGTCTACGCCATACCTCAGTGCGCCCTCTCTTTTAATTTATTTCTTTGATCAGTGTAATCACTATTTTTTTTATTTCATAATAAAACTAGATTTCGAAGGGAGAGGTGGTGGCAAGATTTTAACATAAAATAAATACAACAGAAAGTAATATTACTGTATTACACTTCCAGATGTAAATTATTTACTTTATTTTAAGTGTTCATTACACAAGACTTGTAGCAATGTGTTACTTTTGCTGAGCAGAGATCAGTTTAGGAAGAAGTTTTCAAAAATCGACTGACAAGAGAGTTAAGGGGAGCTATAAATAAATAAAAATCCCTTTTATCAGCTATTAGATCTACAGACTTAAAATTTAACAAATATGTTTTTTTTCTCTTTCAGCTGAGATAAGCAAAAAGCTTCTTTTTTTTAGTTTAATTTGCCCTTCACGTAAAATTAACTCACTAAAAATTTCTTTATCCATCAATCTGTATTGTTTAATTTTTAAATTTACCCATGCGAAGAACTGGTATACCAGCTAGTTTTTAATAAATGAATTTATCGATTGATTGAATATTAACGTCGCTCTTAGAAGCTACACTAGGCCTATTAATAACCGACTAGTAATTTTGAATCTTGATCAAGTGATGAGGACAACACCGGAGCTAGCATTTCATTCTCCAAATATCCACACTATGCTAACATGAGGAATTATTTCGAAAGATTTAATGTGCATCACACACATTTCCCTCTGCACAAAGAGTCTTCAGTGGCAACAACGGTGGCCTTGAGTTCGAGACAACCGGATACCCCACGGGCCATTTTCAATTCCTACTATTAGTTCACTCTCTTATTTATATATCTTGTTCAAATTTTCAATCGTTAATAAAATACTTTCTATTCATCCATTTAAGTTCAAGTACATTTTTTTAAACTTGTAGTGGATGACACTTGATGTTATAATATAGTTTTTCAAATATTTTAACTCATTAATTAAATTAAAAAATGAATAAATAGTAACAAACAAAAATAATTGTCCAACAACATATACAGAAAGGAAAATCTTTCGATGTGTCCCTGTAGCGCAATGGGTAGCGTGCTAGTCTTCTAATCCAAAGGTCGGGGGAAGAGGGTTGAATCTCACCAGGGATGGTTTAATTTCCGAGAATGTGCTTTCTTTTTTACTATACCATTTTATTAAAATAATTAAATTTTATTGATGAATAAATAGTAACAAAGAAACAAAAAAGTCCAACACCCTATATAGAAAGGAAAATGGAAAATTGCAAGGAAAATCGCTTTTTATTTTGTCACTTTATATTGCGATTCTGTCATATGTATATACATATTTATATTAAGTGTAACTATTTAATAAAAAATAACTCTCTAAAATAAAATTTTTCTTTTTTGATCTAAGTAGGAATTGACTGAATTATTATTTTTTTATATTACTTGTTAATAAGTGAAGTCACATAAGAAAGTCAGTCACCTGGTGCGAGCTGTGCAGTGCCTCAAGGGTTGGTCTTGTGATGTACCCATGGGTAGTGAGGGAATTTCTGTAACTCTCCAATCGGGGAGCTGCTTCTGAATTGTAATCCACCAAGTGGCAGTCGGCATCTTTGAAAATCTCCGTAAAAATGGAATTGGCACGACTTGTCTTTCTTGAAATACCTGATGCTAGAAAGAATGGTAATAAAATACAATTGTTAATTAAGTATGAATATTTATTTTTCCTCATTATAATTAAAAAATTTTTTTATTGATTCAATACACGATTAAAAATTAAATCCTACGCGAATTTTAATCCATTCGGGATGAATTTTTCTTTTAAATGTTTAAGTTAGAGAAACACCGTCTCGTATATCTTTACTTTAAATAATTTAGGTAATTTGTTTCAGTTACATCTTAAACTTTACCTTCATAATGTTTTATGTGTTCTGTAACTCACACATTTATAATAGTGTCTTGCATTATTAATTTTAGTGTATTTTGAGTTTAAGTTAGCATAAGCGGATAATACGAAACACACACAGCTTATTATGCTCGAGAATGGGAGGATCTACTTGTAGTTCCTAGCCTCGAACCCACTGCTCGAAACTGAATAAGTGGGGTTGCCACAGATACAACTTAATTTTTGATTAAATGGACCTCATAATTTTGAATCTCAGTCAAACGACGAGGACGATATCTGAGTCCTTATGGAGATTGATTTGTACCTTAACCCGTCTACATGGCGGTGTTCATTGGAACCAGGACTTGAAGTTTCAATACACGAGCGTCGTGTTCATGGCCATGATCACTTAGTTACATTTTTACACATTTTTAAGAGTAAGAAAAAGACAGTCATTTTCCAAAGTTTATTTTTAAGTCTTAAGTGGTTACAAATTGATGTACCAATAAAGTTGAGACCGAGAGAGATTGAGAGTCATCAAGTATCAAACCACTATTAGTAAATGGCCCAGAAATGCTTATCAAACTGGAAAAATCACTAATAAAAGAATGTAACCTGATGTGAACTAAATATGGCCCCGTTTACATGGACGAAAAATACCGGCAAAATGCAGGGTCGCATCCTCTTTGCACCCGTTTACATGACGACCCGGCAAAATACCGGGTCGAAATGCAGGTCTGTTTTTCGTTCCTGCTTTCGACCAGGAACTCAAACGCTTCATTCCGGGAGACTATGCTTATCCACGAAAGATTATCCACTAAAGCAGCGTTTCTCAAACTGTGGGGCTCGTGATAACTCTGCGAGGGGGGCGCGAGCATATTGAAAAGTCGGAAAAAAAGCTTATTTTAAAAAATTATTAATTTACTGAAAGTAAACAAACAAAATACATTCTAACATAATAAAAAATAAATACACATTTACACTGGTATAATACACTTATAAATGTATCAGTACTAAATAATGTATTTTATAATTAATTTACCAATGACCCCATGAGCTTGTCATATATAAAATTAAAAACAAAAATTAACACTTATCTTGATAGTTTTTTTTGTACTGTTTATAATTTATCTCTTAGCTGCCAATTAAAAGTTACGCGATTCACTCCCCAATGACAATAAGTAAATCCTTCACAAACACTGTCAAGGTCCTTTTATTGCGTTCTAAAGCCTTCGGAATAATTTTATGGATAGTAGTGCACAGAAAAAATCGTACTTCGGACAAACGTATATATACGTCCGGGATAACTAATGCTGTTGCTGAATGAGACGTTTATATACGCCGGTTGCAAGAGGTTATATTTGTATTGTAGTTTTAGCATCAAGTATAGTATTATTGAATTAAATATATTGTTATTGTATGGAAGGGGCGCGATGAAAATTATGATTGAATATTAGGGGTCACAAGTATTAAAACTTTGAGAATCACTAATCTAAATCCTTGCTTTCCAAAGCAGGTCACACGCTCCACGGGGAAAACGTGTAAACCGTGCGGTTCTGGACGGCCTCTTTTTTACGTAATTTGTTGCAACTTTTAATTCTTTGCATATGTCAGCTTGGGAGTTATTACAGGGGACACACTATGGCAGAAATTAACCTCAACAAAAGTGCTAAAAAGGATATTTGTGTTTTAATGGCATTTTTTAGAGGGATTAGAGAGTAGAATGATAAAGAGAAAGAAATTCTTTTTCTAAAAGAATGTGGAGAACTTGTGGTTATTTGATTTCTGAACTATTTATTTAGCTCCAGCATTTATATATATAACACGAAAATTGAAGAGCCTTTATGTTTTGTGTTAAAACAGCAAAAATGAACGATATCTTCAGTTTCGAATTATTTTGTAGTTCCTTAAGTTTAATGCGGACGTGTAAAATAAAACAACAAAAATTATTGCGTTTGCTATCGTTATTTTTTTTTTACTTTTAATATTATGTGCGTAAATATCCATCATTATCACTAGTTTCTTACAGTATTTTTACATGTTGATTAAAAGGATTAAGTGTGTGTTTTCTTAGTTCGATTGCAGGATAATCTTTCAAAAACATTTTCGATTAACGTTGTTATTCAATGAAAAAATTTATTTGCTCCTTATTGAAAAAAGATTTCTCAGTTGCTTATAAAAACCAATTGAAGTTCATTTAAAATAAAGAATATTAAAGAGAGCTCTAAAGGACATCCACACACAATGATTCTTTACTATACGTAAAAGAATTCTAATAAAAACAACGATGTGCTTGAAATTGAAATAAAATGTGGTTATAATATTTTATATTGTGATGCATTTGTGATGATTTATGTGTGAATTTTGCTTTGTGGTTAGCAATAAATGAGGAAATCTACAATTGTGAAATATTCAGTTTGTATTGCTTCAAATGTTCAAGAAGTTTCAAAGAAAATATGTTAATTGGTAGGCTTATGTGAATGATTTATCGTACTAGCAACTAGCTTCAATAATGTTATATGCTGTATGATTCCAAATCTTTGTTTTTGGAAATGATTTTAGAAGTTTAAATACTTATATAATGTGATATATTATAATTATTACTAATTAAGACACATAATTCTCAATATTTTTATTACCAATATAAGACTACTTTTTAAATATTTCTGTTAAGTTAGAATAAAGCTGTATTTTTCGTTATCATTTCTAGTCATTTTAGGGCCCCGGTATCCAGATGTTTCTAATAACGAACTCGTGACCGGCGTTGTTGAATTGCAGATTCAAGTCCTGATGTTTCTGAACATCTTCCTTGTATAGAAGTTGAGGTGCGTTCAACGCGTCGATGCTTTAAGTCCTTCCGTCGACGTGTTGTGGAAGTTTTGGTAGTGGGGTACCATCAAGGCATGTCCATAATCACTTGGCTTTGTTTTAAAATTAAGAGGCCCTTCGCCAACGGCCCAAGTGTAGTTTCCAAGTTTGACGTTATTTAGGTCTCATTTCTTAATCATGCTCACTGCACAATTTTGGTCAAGCCTTTTTTGATATTGATTTATAAATATTTTTATTTGAATTAATAGAATTTTTAGAATGATTGCATGTTTAAGAAGCAGTGAATTAATGGAATATAGATTTTATTCAAGATGGCCCCCTCACATTAAAAGAAAAACAAGATATGAAGAATAAAAAAAATATTACTGAAACTTGATGAAGCAACTGAGAACTTTAGAATTATACAATCATTGAAAATGCTTTAAAAATGGAATAAGGAGAAATTTACTTACATTTTCCATGTAAAATGGTGATGAAGAGTATGAGTACCAGGATAAAAAAAATGAATATGATGAATTTCAAAATGCCGAAAGAAAACGAAATTAAAAAAGGAAGCAGTAAAAAAAAAAATAAATAAAAAAATAAACAATTTGAGGCCGAAAGAAGAATTAAATATTAAACAAATTATCCAGTTTATTGTGGGATAACAAAAAACGTTTGAAATCATTTATTAAAAATAAAACAGTAGAAATTGCAACCTGTTACCATTAAAAGAAAAACTCTGTCTGACAGATTTGCTCTAATGTTAGTTTGGATTCACATCGTAAGATCCACGATAAAAAAATTCGAACGCCCATTTTATTACTTTTATGAGAAACAGTTTTGTTACGTCTTTACCAGATTTATCCCATTTCCCATTGAGCGAAATCAGTAAAATCTTAACTAAGGTTTAAAAAAATAAATTGAATGCCTTAAAAAAAATAAAATTACCAAACACGAGCGAATTTGGTAAACATATTAATCCGTAAGAATTTAGCTCGAAACTCTCATACTCTTTGAAAAATTTAATTCTTGTACTTACCAGTAATTCCTGAGATATCTTATTATAAAACGGAAATTACAAAAATAGAACATTGCAACAAAACAGTGCCCAATATAGAAATGGTTAATTCTTTTTAAAAAATTGAATTGCTTAAAATTAATAATAGGGTTACCCTATATATATATAATAAAAGTATACATAAAAAAATTATAAAATAAGAATCATACTTAAGCACTACAGAAAACATATATATTACCAAACGATAAAAATCAGTATAACCATATTGCAATGTTATCCCTAAACTTGGCGAAAATTTGAAACAATTTGGCGGGTAACGAATATTAAATTGACACTTTTAAGTTCACAATTAAAACCTTCGCTATACGTATGTTACTAAATTTGTTATACTTTTATAAAAGCTGAATATGCATATAATGAAGAAAAATGTTTTATTTTTTCTTTTCTAAATTGTACCCAATATTTTAAAAATAATTTTATACATATGAAAAAAAGTTTAGAATTTTAAAAATTGCTTTAGAGGTTTTATAATTTTTTCAAGGGGAAATTATCCAGTGATTTTCATCAAATAATTCATTAACTATAGTTTTGCATCATTTCATGTATATGTGAGCTTAAAATATTTTGTATATTTAAGTAAAGATTTTTTAAAAAAAATGTTTTAAGAAAATTATCTTTTTTTAAAAAAAATATGTATTTCGAGATACTAAATGCATGTCTAACTAAAGCGAAAAAAATTTTGAGCTAAAAAGTTGTTTTTACAGTTCTAGAGAATAACTTAAATTATCATTTTAGGCATACAAAAACTCCAAGCTCTATTAGAAATATTAAATATGCATACAAAATCGCAAAACGGAATCTAAATTTTTATTATTTCACTGTTTCTAATATGACCTGAAAACCTTACAAGCTTGAAAATTTTGAAATGAAATCTGATTGTACGGATTTAAATATTTCGTTTCTACTTAATTAGGTTACAACCTCTTTTTCTTAAAAACATGTTGATGAAATTATAGAATAAATCTCTACTAAGATGCATCAAAAACTGAGTATTCATTTGAAACTGTCTAAAAATAACTAAAAAAACAAGTTCAAACTCACTAATACTGTACGATTGCAATTACCGATTATATCTTTAAAGCCTTTCTGTGTGAAAACGGTGGAATAGGACGTTTTTATTGTTTTAATATGGTTTTGCCCTGTTTTAGAAAACCGTCTTCGCTTGGGGAGCTCACGTTTTAATTTTATCCGTATACCTTTACACTGTCTTTGGACACCGTCCTTTCTTAGGATGCTGACGCATAGCCTTACCTTGCCTACAGACACCGTCCTTGTTTAGGATACTGATACATAGCTTTATCTTGTCTACAAACACCGTCCTTGTTTAGGATACTGACGCATAGCTTTACCTTGTCTACAAACACCGCCCTTATTTAGAATACTGATGTATATCTTTACCTTGTCTACAAGCACCGTCCTTGTTTAGGATACTGATGCACAGCTTTACCTTGTCTACAAACAACGTCTTTGTTTAGGATACTGACACATAACTGTACCTTGTCTATAAACACTGTCTTCATTTAGGGAAGTTGACGTTTTTATAGTATCAACATAGCATTATCCTGTCTTAGGACACCGTTTTCACTTAAGAAGCTAACGTTTTTATTGCATAGACATCGCTTTATTTTGTCTTAGGATATCGTTTGCGAATAAATTACTGAATTGCTCATGTTATCAATAAAAAATAAACTCAAATTATCTTTCAGTAAATAAAGTGAAAGTAACCACGTTTGATATAAAGAATAATTGTAATTTCCATCTTTTTTATACTTTCAAATAATAATTTATAATTAAATATTAATTACCTTATTTATAATAAGTATATTTTTAGCCAAAATATTATCTTTAAGAAATGTCTGGAGTAAAATTTTAAAAGTATATATTTTTTCTTCGATTTTAAAAGCAGTTTAAATATTTTTAAAAAACAGACACGTTATTAATCCCAGTAAAAATTTCGTCATTTCTTAACTTTTTCAAATAATTTGTTAGAAAAACTTAATTGTTTAATTTTTGAACAGGTGTACTCTAATTCAAAATTATACTAAAGTAAATTGAATATCGGATTTTTTTGTATATTAAAGATTATACATACTCCGTATCAATATCGAGAATAAAGGTCAGTTTAAAAACTGCATGGTAAAAAGAAAAGCAATTCTTAGATATAAAGTATACTTGAAATTATACTCATATGGTAGCTCCTAGAATTGATAATTCAACAGATAATTCAACATTTTTGGTTCCGATGGGCCTATAATAGCTTGTAAATGAAAAAAAAAGGAGTTTAATCCCATGAATTTATTTGGAACAAGAACTCCTCCACCTCCATGCTTGAGCATTGACGTGAAGGTGTTCTGGTATGGGGGTGTAAATTGGCCTCAAAATTAGGTAATTTGGTGTTTTTTGATGGTATTGTGAATCCTGAGTTCTATTTAAATATTTTAAAGAGAAATTTTAAATTATCCGCCCGAAATTTGGATATTGGAGACTACTTAATATTTTAACAGGGTAATGACGTCAATCGCACTGCTCTAAATGTACGCCACTGGTGTCTATATAACTGTGTGTGTTCCCAAATTATGAAAACACTTCCTCAATCACTCTATTTACCCTAGTAGAACATATCTGGAGAGATTTTTAAGTAAAAAAAAAGAAAACATGACAAAGAAACACAAAATGTGGAGTTATAACAATAATCACAGAAGAATGGAGGAAAATCGATGCAGAAATTACAAAAAACTTATTAAATCTATACCAAGACGCTTAAAAGTTGTTGTGGACACTCAGAGATGTCCTACTAAGTACTAAATTAAGAAAGAAATACAATATTTAAAGCTAAGTTGAGATTTTTGTTAAGTGTACGAAAACTTCAGTGGCGTAATTTTTAGTAGCTTTTTGATTATTATTTTTTCTTTAAAAAATAGTTATACAATTTTTAAAAAATTAATTATGTCATTCCATTAAGAACAAGTTGCAGATATCATAAAAAAATTACAATTGCAATATATTAATTTGTATTAGTCGAAAACATTAAATTTGATAAGAAATTGCAAGTGTATGAACACTTTTGTGAACCACTGTATATGACCAGGATAATTAACGTTTTAACTGTGCGAGACGTATATATACGCCAATGATACTTAACAGGTTAAAATCGTATTGTAGCTTCAGCGTCAAAGTGTAGTGTTACTAAATTCATCAATTGTTATTGTATGGAAGGGGGGTGCGATGGAAATTCTGATTGAATATTGGGTCGCAAATATTGAAAGTTTAAGAAGCACTGATCTAAAGGAATGGGGTATGATAACACATAGAGAAAGTTTGGACTCTTACAACCTTTAAGATGCAGGCCTTTAGGAAAAGTGCAAGAAAATAAATTAAACCAAGCTCTCTTAAAAGGTTTATTTCAAATTCTGCAAGAGAATTGGGTTTGAGTAGTTTATATAGGTTTTTCCCTTGCATCTCTATTATCCTGATAAAGGAAGGCTCAAGTTCAATATCTTTATCATCTTCTGAAAAAGTTGATTTGTGAATTGCTGAAACAAAATTTATTACTGAGAAGATTTAGTTTTATATCAAACGAATACTTCCATACACACTGCATAAAAAGCACACCAGTAGGCTAATTCTTGTTTGATAAAAGTAAGAGACAACCAAATCTTCCTAACTTTAAATAGAATGATGCTGAGGTATTTTTTTGCAATTTGTCGGTATTATTTTATTTAATATAAGGCTGACCATATGAAAAATTCAACACCATGAAAGTGGCATCCAAACCACTCGAACTTTTCCCTGTGTTATGGGATATTCGAAGGTCTAGCCTTGCAATGCAGACACACGTCATGGGCACCTGTAGCGCTATTAACAACGGATATCTAAAAAGAAAACAGAATGTCTTTGAGAAGTACTGAAACTGCTTTTTTTTGCAGTTGTTTTGGGTGAGAAGTTTCATTTTACTTTGAAGAAGAATATGATTGTCATTCAAGCAGGTTTCTGATTTATGTCGAGGAGTAATTTTTCCTCTAAAGAACGCAAATAATCTTTCTGTGGAATAGTGTTCATGACGAACGTAACCAAGTAACAGGAATATAGATTTGTAATTGGTGGATGGAGAAGAAAACGACTGACCTACTGTATCAGCCTCGTCGCACCACAACACATAATGACAGGCATATTGGGCGAATAGCAGTGATAGACCTTTCTGCCACAAAAGCAACCATATAACAACAAATAGGGTCTGTTGTATAACTATCCAAGTCCGCACGAACCATGCGGCGTCATTTGCCGTGCAAGGGAATGTCTATAAATCATCTATTGTTACGACGACCTTTGTCTCAAAACCATGGGCGTTTGCGTTTGTAATGGTGTATTGAATAGTTAACATGGACAACTGAATAGTTCGACATTTTCTTTACAGATCAATCAAGTCTTTTGCCTGTAACATCACAAAAGTCGGATTAAAGCTTAGAGACACCGTGGAGAGATGTTGCTTAGCTATAACATTATGCATCGCTATATCAATCCTGGTATAGGGTTGGGTCCTGAATTCCATTCCCAAATCCTCCTAATATGCATTGCTGGTACAACGACCATCACTATATCACTGAAGATTTAGAGTATTTTGTTCTTATCTTTAGAGCTTACCTGCGATCACTTTTCAACAAGATAATATGCGACTGCAGGGTATATTCTAGATTTATCTTTGATCCAGTGGATTGCTTTGCAGCCTTGGCCTGCTTGTTTTTCGGACCTATCGAACACTATGGTCGATGACTGGAGAACAACTTAACTTGGCATACACCCCTTACTGTTGTACTAGATCAACTTTAGAAATATGTGCAAGTAATATAGGCTGCCATTAGTGGTGTAACGGAGAACATTTGGGCCCCCCTGCAAAGTCAGGTTTTGGTCCCCTAAGTTGGATCTTACAATGCATATAATACTTGGCGGAAATCAGGCTTTGGGCCCCCTAAAACCCTGCCCCCAGAAATGCGAGGGTTGGGGAGGTGTACGTTACGCCACTGGCTGCCATACCTCAATAAGAAAATTCAAAGCTTCTTTAAATCAATGTCGAGGCGTGAAGTAACATTTATTACCAGACGAGGGACAACACTCAATACAGATTTCATCGTCTTCCCATATCGTAGAAAGCTGCATTTTCATTTATTTTGAATTAGTATTACGTTTTTCTCTTTGGCTTTTTTTGATTTATATCTTAATACTTTGATATCTGTTGTCTCTTTAGGTGTTTCATTTTGAATAGTCATCAGTGAGTAAAAGAAATAAACATCGGTACTTGAGAATCATGCCGTCGGCTAATTTCGCCAAACGAAAAGACATCGCCAATTAAAAAATTGGTGCTAAACTCTCTGTCATCATTATCACTACTGTGTTCTAACGAATGGGGGAATGGTTTTCACTTTTAGCTGTATATCACGGTATTTGCCTAAGTCTTTTGGTTTGACAAAGTTAGTCGACGGTATAATAAATACTTAAATACTAAAACATCTTAAAGCATAATCTCGTGTTTCTTGTACTCTTTGTCCCGAAGTTTCAAACAAATTTATTAAAGAGATGACTTACTTTCGAAGCTATCTGGCACGTTAAGCGAAGAAGATCTACGGCGACCCGGTACTACGACGGCCAGGAAATCTTGTACGCTCAGTCGATGTTGTGGTCTGCCAGAAGAGTTAACAGCCAGCTTTTCGTCTGATTCGAAAGCCTCATTTTCGCAGCCGACAGTTATCACCTTAAATCTGTTGGGAGGACTCCCTGTAACATAAACAGAACGTAATAACTAAAATATTTAACATAAAGAATGATTTTATGAGATACGATAAAACATTAAAGCAGTGCTTCTCAAACTTTCAACATTTGCGACCCAATTTTCAATCATAATTTTCAGGGCCCCCCCCCCTCCGCACAATAACAATGTATTGATTGCATTGATAATGCACTTTGACGCTAAACCTACAATACGACTAAAATTGGAAACCGCATAAATTATCAAGATAAGTATTAAATTTTGTAAATGACAAGCACATGGGAGTCACTAGTAATTTTTAAGCTTGTTCTTAATTTAGTATTAAATTGTAAAATACACTGGGCAGTACACTGTTACATTTATAAGTATATTATATCAATTAAATGTGTATTTTATTCTTTATTATGTCAGAATATATTTTGTTTTGCTTCCTTTCAGTAAATTAATTATTTTTTAAATAATCTTTTATTTTCGACGTGCTCGCGCCCTCTACGTAAGGTTATCAAGCTTCCTTGGGGAGGGGCGCCCCACAGTTTGAGAAGCGCTGCATTTACGAATGCAATGTTTCAAGTGTTAATGCTTAGTGACAAAAGTGTAACTGAAATTTGATATCACAATTTATCCAGCTAACATTTTTCGTATTTAAATAAATCGCGAAACTAGATTTTAATTCCTCTAATTCACATTAGCTAAAATTTCACTGAGACTCGTATTTAAATGAATTGAAATTTTACTTCATCACATGATTCAGAATCCCTTAATTAGAAAGAATTTGTCTTAGTTGACACCTAAGTTTTAAGCACCATTCAAAATTACCGATAAGAATCTCTCTAGTTTTTAATTACACTTGAAGCAGTTTTTTTATTTAAAAACTAGTACTTCAAATACATGATAATGAGTGAGTGAATATTAACTTCGCACTGTTCAGCTACACGAGGGCTTTTGGCGACGGACCACATAATTTTGAACCATGGTCAAGTGACGTGAACGACACTTGAGCTAGCACACCCTCTCCTAACTATCACACCAACGGGAGGACGTTTCAGCTCTCGACAGATTTAGCGGACATCTCTGTCCTACACGGCGGGTCTTTAGTGGTACTGGGCTCGAACTCGTGACAAAGCCAGTCACAATCCGATACCTATACCACTCGGCTACCGCGGCCACAAATACAAGATAATAGTTAACACACCAGAGTAGTTATATGAAATTAAAGTATTTTTCAAGTTAAGATATCAAATGACAGAAATAGAATTTATGGTTATATTAAGCACTAGTTATGTATATACGTAGACTACGGTTTTTTTTTAAAGTGCGGTTGTTTCGATAGCAAGCAAAAATAATAATAGTTTTTAAATAATAAAAACTAGGTGGGAATTTGTCATGGAGGGGGAGGGGCATCACAATATTTTAAGAATTCTAATGTATATTCTAAATATTATACATTAGAAGTGAATTTCTTCAATGTTTTTTTTTTTTTTTTTTTTTTTTGTTATTGTTAATGAGAATGTGTATATTATTTCCTCGTACATTATAATACATATTTTCTTACATTGAGTCATAATATGCATGTATATATTGAATAAAATACAATTATTATTTAAAAAAGGATTAAAAACTATTCAAAGCTATAGACATTACAAAAAGAAAAAAAATTTAATTTCTTGACTAATAAACATTTAATATTTAAAATTTTTTCCATTTGCATAAAAAAATATGAAAAACAATTCATAATCTTCAAAAGTAGACTTAAGATGGTTAGAATTCTTCATTGGAAATTTAACTTTAAGAAATATGAAAAACTAAAAATGACTCTATTAAGAAAAATAAATTCTTTTTAAAAATAAGCTCACACACACACATTTTTTAAGATTTACACCTCTCTTTAAATAGGATTTAATGAATGGGAAACTATGTAATACAGTAATTGAAGATAAGTTTGATATTCAAAACTGAAAATAATTTTCGCCTAAGATAAAAGAAATAATTGTTTAAATAACTTTTTTTCGTAAATATTGAAAAATATGAAATGCGCATGGTTTTATAGAGTTGCAAAAATAAACTTTCGTCAACCTTTTACCAATATCTGGCTTAAATGTAATGACCTAGTTGTTTAATTCAGCTTCTCTCTCAAACTGTGGGGTGAGTCCCCCAAGGGGGCGTGATAACTGTACAAGGGGAGGGCGATCATATCGAAAAGTCAAAAACAACAGATTATTTTTAAAAAATATTAATTTACTGAAAAGAAACAATACAAAGTACATTCTGATGTAATAAAAAATAAATACACATTTAAACTCATATAATACGCTTATAAATGTATCAGTACTGCGCAATATATTTGATCATTAATTCATCAATACTATGTTAAGAACAAGTTTAATAATTACCAGTGACTCATGGGCTTGTCATATATAAAATTATATACAAAAGTTAACATTTATCTTGATAATTTGTGAGATTTGTAATTAATCTCTTTACTGCCGATTAAAAGTTACGCGATGCGCTCCTCAATCCCACCGTTTTTCACGTAGGCA
>BMAV01002330.1:356253-413211 GCA_019973955.1 Trichonephila inaurata madagascariensis
TCTGGTCTCCTCCTCAGCCTTGAGTCTGGTCTCCTCCTCAGCCTTGAATCTAGCCTCCATATCTTCCTTATACCTTGCGTCTCTTATTCTAGTCTCGTTCTCTGTTTTCCGTCTCGCTTCTATTCTCGAGAATTCCAATTCTTGTATTCGCTCTAAGCGGCGTTCTTCAGCTCTCTTTCTGAGATCTTCTATCTTGTGATATGGTCGTTCTATGGCTACCATATCTTTGATTGTCAGCGTGAATTAGAGGTGTGGGATTCTCGAAATGAATCGACATTTTAAAATTCTTAAAATATGACTTTATTAAGAATATAACTTAAATTTCTAATAAATTCGATAAACTTATATTAAGCGAGAATAAACCCAACACACACAGCTGTAGTTAAACCTGATCGCGTAACTTGGATCACTTATCTAAATAATTATATTATCCGCTTACTTTCAATTCTGATAATAGTACAAGTCCTAATATCAAATAATCAGTCCTACCTTGATTCGAGCTAAGGTTCAATCACTGTTGAGAGACTTTTAGGCGCGCGTGCAATAGTTATGCACCTTGAAGTAATGGCTAGAAATCTTGGTAATCTTTTGATAGGCCGTTAATTCACACTTCTATCTCTTCTAAACATAACTTTCTCTAAATTGCCATCATGCTTACTAAAACTTCTGTTCTTTTAAAAGCTATCTTATTTGCATTTTACAATTGCATTTCACTTCTTGGATCTGGGTTGGAAAAGATTTGCCATTAATCTTGGCCGTCAAAGAACCCAGAGGTTATGTTACAGAAAAGACGCGTGAGCCCGTCACAATCTCCTTTCTATACTCTTCTTCTTTCTTTCTATACTCTTCCATTTTCGTTCTATGTTTTTCTTCTCTTTTCCTGCGCTCTTCTTCCTCCATTCTTTATCTTAGTGTCTAAGAAATCGCAGACGAATTCTTTGTCTTATAAGTACGCTTTACATGACGAAAATTTCTGTTTAAACTCCAGAATTTCTAGATCAGAGTCAACAGTTTCTCCCATTTCACACAAAACCGTTATCAAATCTTCTTTTATCGCGTTTCCAAACATTTTTTTTTTCTCTGGTTCTCGAAAGAGAGCGTGTTGTAATAACTTTATTTCCTTCTTAATAACTCTTCCCACATCAATCAATATACACTTACTTAAATCTTGATTAACATAATTTCTTAATTACATATATCATCTCTTTATTAAATACTACAATCAAATTACGACCAAACTACAATCAGGGGCGGCTCTAGGCCCGGACAATCTGGACCCCTGTCCGGGGCGGCAAATTTTAAGGGCGGTATTTGGATTGAATTTGAAAAATATAAATATTTTTTTTGTTACAAAGAATTTGATATATTTTCTGAGATATTATTGGGTGTGAATATTTTATTGCATTTAACGCGCATCTTATTTTGTTTTATTTTGTACTCTGTATATTTAACGATAGTTTTTTTTTTGTGTTTAAACTTGAAGGGTTTGAGGCGGGAGTATATATTAAAGCATTAAATTTAATATATATGTTTACACATCTTTCACTTGTAAATTTCTCCCCATCCCGGAGTGAGGTCACAACGGATATTCCTTTCACCCTTACGATGTCCGGTGTGAGCTATCGAAAAGAAGACAAGGGTAATGAAAGGTTCTGATAGATAAAGAGCTACAGAAGATGTTTTTAGTCCTGAATGTAGTTACTATAAGTTAAAACAAACGCTTGTGATCCCCACCATCAGTAGACTATTTTTCGAAGAAATTGGTCGCTGAAATTGATGATTACATTTCACTCGTTTGATATAATAACAAGTAATTATAGTCTTCATTTCGAATTGTCTTGAATCTTTTAAGACTTAAAATAATATTTATATATGTATAACATATATATATATATAGAGAGAGAGAGAGAGAGAGAGGAGGGACATTGGAGACAGGGGAGGCATTTTCCATTTTTGTCCGGGGTGGCAAAACTGCTAGAGCCGGCCCTGCTACAATGTCCATCGTTTCTCAAATCAATCACAGTCCTCCGTGTTAAGACATTCCCAAGAAACTCTATTCTTGGTACAGCAAACCGCATGCCGCACAGTGGGCAGTTTTCCCAATCTGACGCACGGAAATTATTTTATGGCTTTAAAGTCTTCATAATGATCGAAAATCATAGTAATTAATGTAAATGAAAAAGGGAAACCATCTTTGAACGACTGTTTACATAAAGGCGTAAGCCTTATTGAACTAATACCTGACATTTTAGATCGTTTTAGAATTTATCAATTCGGAATTGTAGCCTATATTGAAAAGGCTTTTTTGATGTTACCTGTTGCACCGAAAGATAGAGATTATCTCAGATATTTTCCCCCATGCAATGAAAGACAATTAGTGTACAGCAGCGTTTCTCAAACTGTGGGGCGCTCCCCCCTTGGTGGTCGTGATAACTCTGCGAGGGGGGCGCGAGCATATTGAAAAGTCGGGAAAAAAAGCTTATTTTAAAAAATTATAATTTACTGAAAGTAAACAAACAAAATACATTCTAACGTAATAAAAAATAAATACACATTTACACTGGTATAATACACTTATAAATGTATCAGTACTAAATAATGTATTTTATAATTAATTTACCAATGACCCCATGAGCTTGTCATATATAAAATTAAAAACAAAAATTAACACTTATCTTGATAGTTTTTTTTGTACTGTTTATAATTAATCTCTTAGCTGCCAATTAAAAGTTACGCGATTCGCTCCCCAATGACAATAAGTAAATCCTTCGCAAACACTGTTCGTACTTCGGACAAACCTATTTATACGTCCGGGATAATTAATGATGTGGCTCAGTGAGACGTTTATATACGCCGGTTGCAAGAGGTTATATTTGTATTGTAGTTTAAGCGTCAAGTATAGTATTATTGAATTAAATATATTGTTATTGTATGGAAGGGGGTGCGATGAAAATTATGATTGAATATTGGGTCACAAGTATTAAAACTTTGAGAATCACTAATCTAAATCCTTGCTTTCCAAAGCAGGTCACACGCTCCACGGGGAAAACGTGTAGACAGTGCTGTTCTGGACGGCCTCTTTTTTACGTGATTTGTTGCAACTTTTAATTCTTTGCAAATGTCAGCTTGGGAGTTATTACAGGGGACACACTATGGCAGAAATTAACCTCAACAAAATTGATAAAAAGGATATTTGTATTTTATGACATTTTTTAGAGGGATTAGAGTAGAATGATAAAGAGAAAGAAATTCCTTTTCTAAAAGAATGTGGAGAACTTGTGGTTATTTGATTTCTGAACTATTTATTTAGCTCCAGCATTTATATATATAACACTAAAATTGAAGAGCCTTTATGTTTTGTGTTAAAACAGCAAAAATGAACGATATCTTCAGTTTCGAATTATTTTGCAGTCCCTTAAATTTAATGCGGACGTGTAAAATAAAACAACAAAAATTATTGCGTTTGCTATCATTATTTTTTTTTACTTTTAATATTATGCGCATAAATATCCATCATTATCACTAGTTTCTTACAGTATTTTTACATGTTGATTAAAAGGATTAAGTGTGTGTTTTCTTAGCTCGATTGCAGGATAATCTTTCACAAACATTTTCGATTAACGTTGTTATTCAATGAAAAAATTTATTTGCTCCTTATTGAAAAAAGATTTCTCAGTTGTTTATAAAAACCAATTGAAGTTCACTTAAAGTAAAGAATATTACAGAGAGCTCTAAAGGACATCCAATGATTCTTTACTATACGTAAAAGAATTCTAATAAAAACAACGGTGTGCTTGAAATTGAAATAAAATGTGGTTATATTTTATATTGTGATGCATTTGTGATGATTTATGTGTGAATTTTGCTTTGTGGTTAGCAATAAATGAGGAAATCTACAATTGTGAAATATTCAGTTTGTATTGCTTCAAATGTTCAAGAAGTTTCAAAGAAAATATGTTAATTGGTAGGCTTATGTGAATGATTTATCGTACTAGCAACTAGCTTCAATAATGTTATATGCTGTATGATTCCAAATCTTTGTTTTTGGAAATGATTTTAGAAGTTTAAATACTTATATAATGTGATATATTATAATTATTACTAATTAAGACACATAATTCTCAATATTTTTATTACCAATATAAGACTACTTTTTAAATATTTCTGTTAAGTTAGAATAAAGCTGTATTTTTCGTTATCATTTCTAGTCATTTTAGGGCCCCGGTATCCAGATGTTTCTAATAACGAACTCGTGACCGGCGTTGTTGAATTGCAGATTCAAGTCCTGATGTTTCTGAACATCTTCCTTGTATAGAAGTTGAGGTGCGTTCAACGCGTCGATGCTCTAAGTCCTCCCGTCGACGTGTGGAAATTTTGGTAGTGGGGTACCATCAAGGCATGTTCATCATCACTTGGCTTTGTTTTAAAATTAAGAGGCCCTTCACCAACGGCCCAAGTGTAGTTTCGAAGTTTGACGTTATTTAGGTCTCATTTCTTAATCATGCTCACTGCACAATTTTGGTCAAGCCTTTTTTGATATTGATTTATAAATATTTTTATTTGAATTAATAGAATTTTTACAATGATTGCATGTTTAAAAAGCAGTGAATTAATGGAATATAGATTTTATTCAAGATGGTCACCTCACACTATAAGAAAAACAAGATATGAAGAATAAAAAAATATTACTGAAACTTGATGAAGCAACTGAGAACTTTAGAATTACAATCATTGAAAATGCTTTAAAAATGGAATAAGGAGAAATTTACTTACATTTTCCATGTAAAATGGTGATGAAGAGTATGAGTACCAGGATAAAAAAAATGAATATGAAGAATTTCAAAATGCCGAAAGAAAATGAAATTAAAAAAGGAAGCAGTAAAAAAAAATAAATAAATAAATAAAAAAACAATTTGAGGCCGAAAGAAGAATTAAATATTAAACAAATTATCCAGTTTATTGTTGGATAACAAAAAACGTTTGAAATCATTTATTAAAAATAAAACAGTAGAAATTCGCAACCTGTTACCATTAAAAGAAAAACTCTGTCTGACAGATTTGTTCTAATGTTAGTTTGGATTCACATCGTAAGATCCACGATAAAAAAATTCGAACGCCCATTTTATTACTTTCATGAGAAACAGTTTTGTTACGTCTTTACCAGATTTATCCCATTTCTCATTGAGCGAAATCAGTAAAATCTTAACTAAGGTTTAAAAAAATAAATTGAATGCCTTAAAAAAAATAAAATTACCAAACGAGCGAATTTGGTAAACATATTAATCCGTAAGAATTTAGCGCGAAACTCTCATACTCTTTGAAAAATTTAATTCTTGTACTTACCAGTAATTCCTGAGATATCTTATTATAAAACGGAAATTACAAATATAGAACATTGCAACAAAGCAGTGGCCAATATAGAAATGGTTAATTCTTTTTAAAAAATTGAATTGCTTAAAATTAATAATAGGGTTACCCTAATAAAAGAGTATACATAAAAAAATTATAAGATAAGAATCATGCTTAAGCACTGCAGAAAACATATTACCAAACGATAAAAATCAGTATAACCATATTGCAATGTTATCCCTCAACTTGGCGAAAATTTGAAACAATTTGGCGGGTAACGAATATTAAATTGACACTTTTAAGTGCACAATTAAAAACTTCGCTATACGTATGTTACTAAATTTGTTATACTTTTATAAAAGCTGAATATGCATATAATGGAGAAAAATGTTTTATTTTTTCTTTTCTAAATTGTACCCAATATTTTAAAAATAATTTTATACATATGAAAAAAAAGAAAGTTTAGAATTTTAAAAATTGCTCTAGAGGTTTTATAATTTTTTCAAGGGGAAATTATCCAGTGATTTTCATCAAATAATTCATTAACTATGGTTTTGCATCATTTTATGTATATGTGAGCGTAAAATATTTTGTATATTTAAGTAAAGCTTTTTTTAAAAAAAATGTTTTAAAAAATTATCTTTTTTTAAAAAAATATGTATTTCGAGATACTAAATGCATGTCTAACTAAAGCGAAAAAAAATTTGAGCTAAAAAGTTGTTTTTACAGTTCTAGAGAATAACTAAATTATCATTTTAGGCATACAAAAACTCCAAGCTCTATTAGAAATATTAAATATGCATACAAAATCGCAAAAACGGAATCTAAATTTTTATTATTTCACTGTTTCTAATATGACCTGAAAACCTTACAAGCTTGAAAATTTTGAAATGAAATCTGATTGTACGGATTTAAATATATTTCGTTTCTACTTAATTAGGTTACAAACTCTTTTTCTTAAAAACATGTTGATGAAATTATAGAATAAATCTCTACTAAGATGCATCAAAAACTGAGTATTCATTTGAAACTGTCTAAAAATAACTAAAAAAACAAGTTCAAACTCACTAATACTGTACGATTGCAATTACCGATTATATCTTTAAAGCCTTTCTGTGTGAAAACGGTGGAATAGGACGTTTTTATTGTTTTAATATGGTTTTGCCCTGTTTTAGAAAACCGTCTTCGCTTGGGGAGCTCACGTTTTAATTTTATCCATATACCTTTACACTGTCTTTGGACACCGTCCTCTCTTAAGATGCTGACGCATAGCCTTACCTTGCCTACAGACACCGTCCTTGTTTAGGATACTGATACATAGCTTTATCTTGTCTACAAACACCGTCCTTGTTTAGGATACTGACGCATAGCTTTACCTTGTCTACAAACACCGCCCTTATTTAGAATACTGATGTATATCTTTACCTTGTCTACAAGCACCGTCCTTGTTTAGGATACTGATGCACAGCTTTACCTTGTCTACAAACAACGTCTTTGTTTAGGATACTGACACATAACTGTACCTTGTCTATAAACACTGTCTTCATTTAGGGAAGTTGACGTTTTTATAGTATCAACATAGCATTATCCTGTCTTAGGACACCGTTTTCACTTAAGAAGCTAACGTTTTTATTGCATAGACATCGCTTTATTTTGTCTTAGGATATCGTTTGCGAATAAATTACTGAATTGCTCATGTTATCAATAAAAAATAAACTCAAATTATCTTTCAGTAAATAAAGTGAAAGTAACCACGTTTGATATAAAGAATAATTGTAATTTCCATCTTTTTTATACTTTCAAATAATAATTTATAATTAAATATTAATTACCTTATTTATAATAAGTATATTTTTCGCCAAAATATTGTCTTTAAGAAATGTCTGGAGTAAAATTTTAAAAGTATATATTTTTTTTTCGATTTTAAAAGCAGTTTAAATATTTTTAAAAAACAGACACGTTATTAATCCCAGTAAAAATTTCGTCATTTCTTAACTTTTTCAAATAATTTGTTAGAAAAACTTAATTGTTTAATTTTTGAACAGGTGTACTCTAATTCAAAATTATACTAAAGTAAATTGAATATCGGATTTTTTTGTATATTAAAGATTATACATACTCCGTATCAATATCGAGAATAAAGGTCAGTTTAAAAACTGCATGGTAAAAAGAGAAAAGCAATTCTTAGATATAAAGTATACTTGAAATTATACTCATATGGTAGCTCCTAGAATTGATAATTCAACAGATAATTCAACGTTTTTGGTTCCGATGGGCCTATAATAGCTTGTAAATGAAAAAAATAAGGAGTTTAATCCCATGAATTTATTTGGAACAAGAACTCCTCCACCTCCATGCTTGAGCATTGACGTGAAGGTGTTCTGGTATGGGGGTGTAAATTGGCCTCAAAATTAGGTAATTTGGTGTTTTTTGATGGTATTGTGAATCCTGAGTTCTATTTAAATATTTTAAAGAGAAATTTTAAATTATCCGCCCGAAATTTGGATATTGGAGACTACTTAATATTTTAACAGGGTAATATGACGTCAATCGCACTGCTCTAAATGTACGCCACTGGTGTCTCTATAACTGTTCCCAAATTAAGTAAAAAAAAAGAAAACATGACAAATAAACACAAAATGTGAAGTAATAAAAATAATAACAGAAGAATGGAGGAAAATCGATGCAGAAATTACAAAAAACTTATTAAATCTATACCAAGACGCTGTGACGTCTTCGATTGGGGTGAACCTCACCCATCTATTCATGCGAAGTTTTATGGCCCCAAACAGACGTTAGGTGACACGAGCACGTGGCTATGGGGGTCATTGTGTATTGAATGACCTCGGACAAAAGCCGTCATCCATTCTGGAAGTTACCATAACCAAAGAAAGCCGGTGACAATAGGTTGACGTATAGGCGAAGCCTGTATGAAAGCCGGTGCCGAGAGGAGAATGGGGCTATAAAACCCAGGTGGTGTAATGAATAAGAGTTTCAGAAAGATGAGAATTATGGCGCCCTTAGATTCCAGACAGACCTGGAATGTGTTTGTGTTTGTGCACAAATAGGAGACGAATGTGGCCCGGGGACGAGGGCAGACTTTTTTTTTGGCCTGCCAATGAGGAAGACGAGGGGCGTGTTGTGGACCTGCTCCTGGTGTTTAAAAGGGGTTGATTTTGAGGAGAAAGGGACGGACGGAGAGGAATAAACTTGGAGAGCCCTGGATGGAAACAGAGAGATAGAGCCCTGGAGTGAGATAGAGGAAGCCCTGGATGGAGTAAACTGGTTAACCAAATCTTCCAAACTTTAAATAGAATGATGCCGAGGTATTTTTTCGCAATTTGTCCATATTCTTTTATTTAATATACAGCTGACCATATGAAAAATTCAACACCACGAAAGTGGCATCCAAACCACTCGAAATTTTCCCTGTGTTATGGGATGTTCGAAGGTCTAGCCTTGCAATGGAGACAGACGTCATGGGCACCTGTAGCGCTATTAACAACGGATATCTAAAAAGAAAACAGAATGCCTTTGAGAAGTACTGAAACTGCTTTTTTTTGCAGTTGTTTTGGGTGAGAAGTTTCATTTTACTTTGAAGAAGAATATGATTGTCATTCAAGCATGTTTCTGATTTATGTCGAGGAGTAATTTTTCCTCTAAAGAACGCAAATAATCTTTCTGTGGAATAGTGTTCATGACGAACGTAACCAAGTAACAGGAATATAGATTTGTAATTGGTGGATGCAGAAGAAAACGACTGACCGACTGTATCAGCCTTGTCGCACCACAACACATAATGACAGGCATATTGGGCGAATAGCAGTGATAGACCTTTCTGCCACAAAAGCAACCATATAACAACAAATAGGGTCTGTTGTGTATAACTATCCATGTCCGCACGAACCATGCGGCGTCATTTACCGTGCAAGGGAATGTCTATAAATCCTCTATTGTTACGACGACCTTTGTCTCAAAACCATGGGCGTTTGCGTTTGCAATGGTGTATTGAATAGTTAACATGAACAACTGAATAGTTCGACATTTTCTTTTCAGATCAATCATGTCTTTTGCCTGTAACATCACAAAAAAGTCAGATTAAAGCTTAGAGACACCGTGGAGAGATGTTGCTTAGCTATAACATTATGCATCGCTATATCAATCCTGGTATAGGGTTGGGTCCTGAATTCCATTCCCAAATCCTCCTAATATGCATTGCTGGTACAACGACTAGCACTATATCACTGAAGATTTAGAGTATTTTGTTCTTATCTTTAGAGCGTACCTGCGATCACATTTCAACAAGATAATATGCGATTTCAGGGGATATTTTAGATTTCTCTTTCATCCAGTGGATTGCATTGCTGCCTTGGCCTGCTTGTTTTTCGGACCTATATAACACTATGGTCGATGACTGGAGAACAAATTAACTTGGCATACACCCCTTACTGTTGTACTAGATAAACTTTTTTTAGAAATATACGGAAGTAATGTAGGCTGCCATCAGTGGCGTAACGGAGTACATTTGGGTCCCCCTGCAAAGTCAGGTTTGGTCCCCCAAGTTGAATTTTACAATGCATATAATACTTGGTGGAATTCAGGCTTTGGGTCCCCTAGAACCCTGCCCCCCCCCAGGATTGCGGGAGTTGGGGGTCTACGTTACGCTTCTGGCTGTCATACCTCAATAAGACATTCAATGTCGAGGCGTGAAGCAACATTTATTACCAGATGAGGTGACAACACTCAATACAGATTTCATCGTCTTCCTCACATCGTAGAAAGCTGTATTTTCAATTATTTTGAATTAGTATTACGTTTTTCTCTTTAATAAATTTGGCTTTAATTTATATCTTAATACTTTGATATCTGTTGTCTCTTTAGGTGTTTCATTTTGAATGGTCGTCATTGCATGAGTAAAAGAACTAAACAACGGTACTTAAGAATCATGCCGTCGACTAATTTCGACAAACGAAAAGACATCGCCAATAAAAAAAATGGTGATAAACTCTGTCATCATTATCACTACTGTGTTCTAACTGGGAGGAATGGTTTTCACTTTTAGCTGTATATCATGGCATTTGCCTACGTTTTTTTGGTTTGACAAAATTAGTCGAGGGTATAATACTTAAGTACCAAAACATCTTAAAGCATAATCTCGTGTTTCTTGCGCTCTTTGTCTCCCGAAGTTTCAAACAAATTATTAAAGAGATGACTTACTTTCGAAGCTATCTGGCACGTTAAGCGAAGAAGATCTACGGCGACCCGGTACTACGACGGCCAGGAAATCTTGTACGCTCAATCGATGTTGTGGTCTGCCAGAAGAGTTAACAGCCAGCTTTTCGTCTGATTCGAAAGCCTCATTTTCGCAGCCGACAGTTATCACCTTAAATCTGTTGGGAGGACTCCCTGTAACATAAACAGAACGTAATAACTAAAACATTTAACATAAAGAATGATTTTATGAGATATGATAAAACATTAGCACAGTGCTTCTCAAACTTTCAACATTTGCGACCCAATTTTCAATCATAATTTTCATCGCACCTCCCCTCCGCACAATAACAATGTATTGATTGCACTGATAATGCACTTTGATGCTAAGCCTACAATACGACTAAAATTGGAAACCACATAAATTATCAAGATAAGTATTAAATTTTGCAAATGACAAGCACATGGGAGTCACTAGTAATTTTTAAGCTTGTTCTGAATTTAGTATTAAATTATAAGATACATTGGGGGCAGTACACTGTTACATTTATAAGTACATTATATCAATTAAATGTGTACTTTATTCTTTATTATGTCAGAATATATTTTGTTTTGCTTCCTTTCAGTAAATTAATTATTTTTTAAATTATCTTTTATTTTCGACGTGCTCGCGCCCTCTACGTAAGGTTATCAAGCTTCCTTGGGGGGCGGGGGGGGGGCGCCCCCCAGTTTGAGAAGCGCTGCATTTACGAATGCAATGTTTCAAGTGTTAATGCTTAGTGACAAAAGTTTAACTTAAATTTGATTATTTTTTGACATCAGTTTATCCAGTTAGCATTATTCGTATTTAAATAAATCGAAAAACTGGATTTTAATTTCACTTCTCTAATTCACATTAGCTAAAATTTCACTGAGACTCGTATTTACATGAATTGAAATTTTACTTCATCACATGATTCAGAATCACTTAATTCGAAAGAATTTGTCTTAGTTGACCCCTAAATTTTAAGCAGCATTCAAAATTACCGATAAGAATCTCTCTAGTTTTTAATAATACTTGAAGCAGTTTTTTTTATTTAAAAACTAGTACTTCAAATACATGATAATGAGTGAGTGAGTGAATATTAACGTCGCACTGTTCAGCTACAGGAGGACTTTTGGCGACGCGGACCATGTAATTTTAAGTGACGTGAACGACACTTGAGCTAGCACTCCCCTCTCCTAACTATCACACCAACGGGAGGACGTTTCAGCTCTCGACAGATTTAGCGTACATCGCTGCCTTACACGGCGGGTCTTAAGTGGTACTGGGCTCAAACTCGTGACAAAGCCAGTCACAATCCGATACCTATACCACTCGGCTACCGCGGCCATAAATACAAGATAATAGTTAACACACCAGAGTAGTTATATGAAATTAAAGTATTTTTCAAGTTAAGATATCAAATGACAGAAATAGAATTTATATGGTTATATTAAGCACTAGTTATGTATATACGTAGACTACGGTTTTTTTAAAGTGCGGTTGTTTCAATAGCAAGCAAAAATAATAATAGTTTTTAAATAATAAAAACTAGATGGGAAATTGTCATGGAGGGGGAGGGGCATCACAATATTTTAAGAATTCTAATGTATATTCTAGATATTATACATTAGAAGTGAAATTCTTCAATGTTTTTTTTTGTTGTTGTTGTTAATGAAAATGTGTGTATTATTTCCTCGTACATTATAACATATTTTCTTATATTGAGTCATAATATGTATGTATACAGTGAATAAAATACAATTATTATTTAAAAAGGATTAAAAACTATTCAAAGCTATAGACATTACAAAAAAGAAAAAAAATTAAATTTCTTGACTAATAAACATTTAATATTTTAAATTATTTCCATTTGCATAAGAAAATATGAAAAACAGTTCATAATCTTCAAAAGTAGACTTAAGATGATTAGAATTTTTCATTGGAAATTTGACTTTAAGAAATATGAAAAATTAAAAATGACTCTATTAAGAAAAATAAAATTGTTTTCAAAATTAAGCTCATTTTTTAAGATTTACATCTCTCTTTAAATAGGACTTAATGAATGGGAAACTATGTAATACAGTAATCGAAGATAAGTTGGATATTCAAAACTGAAAATAATTTTCGCCTAAGATAAAAGAAATAATTGTTTAAATAACTTTTTTTAGTAAATATTGAAAAATATAAAATGCGCATGGTCTTATAGAGTTGCAAAAATAAACCCTCGTCAACCCTTTACCAATATCTGACTTAAATGTTATGACCTAATTGTTTAATTCAGCGTCTCTCAAACTGTAGGGCGAGCCCACCCCCCAAAGGGGGGCGGGATAACTGTACAAGGGGAGGGCAATCATATTGAAAAGTAAAAAATAACAGATTATTTTTAAAAAATATTAATTTACTGAAAAGAAACAAAACAAAATACATTCTGACATAATAAAAAATAAATACACATTTACACTGATATAATACGCTTATAAATGTATCATTACTGCTCAATATATTTTACAGTTCATTTAACATTGCTAAGTTAAGAATAAGTTTAATAATTACCAGTGACCCATGGGCTTGTCATAAATAAAATTATATACAAAAATTAGCATTTATCTTGATAATTTGTGCGGTTTAAAATTACCGTAAATCCGGCGTATAACGCGCATCTATGCTTTCAAGCTGATTTTTTCAATTTTTAAGTATATTCGCCGTATAGCGAGCACCCCTTTTTTTACAAAGAAATCTGAAATATTTGTATAGATTGCTTTTATGTTTTAGTCATTTATTCGAGGTATTATCCCAGACTTTTAAAAAAATAGTATACTTCTTGAACTGCAACTTGTAGTACCTGGTGTTGATGGATGAATGAAGGCATATGAGCTTGGATATGATATTACTCTTTCAACGAGAACTTCGTTGGGAGTCGTGTATTTAGTTCTATTTGTCAGAGAAATAATTTATGTCTATATTTTTAAGTTCATATTAGTAGTCTCTCTCTCTTTTATCCTGGTGTATTTGCCAATGAAAAAAATCAGTTGATGGATTTAATGAGTAGCCTTAGAACCGTAGAACCAGCTAGGGAAGGGGTGGCGAACCTTTATCGATCAATGTGCCATTTTTTTCCAAAGAAGTGTCTAATGACGTATAGACGTGCCGTTAAATAATTTTGACTTGTGATTATTGGGAAAATAATAAAACTAAATACGAATAACACAAAACTCTATTCAGTACGAAAAAATACTTTTTGCGCTGCATAGTTATAAATGTTTTAGTTATTCGTCTAATTCAAATTAAAGTAACTTTAGTGTGACTTCTGTTGTTGCAGATTGGATGACAAATAACTTATATTAGAATTGTAAGATGTTATATATACTTTTTGTATAGAATGCATATACTGTGAATTTGAGTCATCTGCCAAACGGTTTCTTAGCAATTAATTATTTTTGCTGTTTGTCACTTTGTTTACAAGAGGGTTTGTGATAAGTTTCAAAATACCGTTTTACAGACGATGTTCTGTATACCACTGTTCCAGAACGTAAAACACATACCGCTTGGTCGCCTTTATTAATAATGCCATGTTTCTCGGTCCTTCAAATTTGACCATCCTTCTCTCTCTTAGGTCCATCATTTCTCTGTTACACTTACTAACTTGCACATTTTCTTCTTTTGCTAAACTAGCCATGTTAAACAACAGTTACAAATCATAAGTATAACAGGTAAACTTTAAAAACACAGTTGTGTCAATGAAATTGACTGTGCTATGCGTAGACAAACTTTACATCATAAGCAATTGTAGTCTACAACGTAGCTAAGGCAAGACGAGTGTGCTCCCCGATCACTCGCGTTTGTTCGTAATACTTTTTAGTGAACTTTGAAATTTTGAATAATAAAATGCAAACCATCTTGATCACTGACGTGCCAAAAATATTATGTCGCGTACCATCAATGGCACGCGTGCCACTGGTTCGCCATCCCTGAGCTAAGGAAATAAAAATATAATAACGGAGTGAGTGGAATAAGGATGTTCAATATTTTCACCTTCTGAAATGGATGTAAATTTATTTCATTTTTAATATATTTTTATCATCGTGCAATAATTAACACCATTAACTCCTTTAGTTCAAAAGGCAAGTCGTTTATTTTAAATAAACAGTGTTTCAAAACATGTAGTAGTAAATTTTTTTTACGCTCATCTCTTTTGTTATTTTTAAAGCCATCGCGTTTTTATACCCGGAGTATAACGCGCACTCTTAAGTTTAAATCTTAATTTTTGTGTTCAAAGTGCGCGTTATACGCCAGATTTTACGGTAATCCCTTTACTGCCTATTAAAAGTTACGCGATTCGCTCCTCAATCCCACCGTTTTTCACGTAGGCATGCATATGCGATCTATTGGGAGGGGGGAGAGAAAAAGAAACAGAGGCAAATCCTCTGAAATTAGTAAATCTTTCGCAAGCACTGTCGAGTTCCATTTATTGCATTCAAAAACCTTCGGAATAATTTTATGGATAGCAGGGCACAGAAAAGATCGTACTTTGTGTGTGTGTGGAGTTGTATAAATACGTCAAGGGGACATTAACATTTTGCTGAGCGAGACTTTTTCCTACGCCTGGTGACTCTTAAGAGGTTAAAGTCGTACTGTAGCTTTAGCGTCTAAGTATAGTATTATTGAATTAAATACATTGTTATTGCTTGGTGAGGGGGGCATGAAATTTATGACTAAATATTGTGTCGCAAACATTGAAAGTTGGAGAAGCACTGATTTAATTTATTATTTAAATAATTTCAAAATATTTTATAATGCATAAAAAAATAATGCTATAAAATAAAAATAAAAATAATGCTTGTGCAACTTCTAAAAAGTTACTCTTTCATTCTGAGATATAGACAAAATTCTTTGAAATATCTACAGCTCGTTAAAACAGCTTTTACGTGGGACAAAACGCAAATAAAAAATTTTTTTACGACTATAACGTGTATTTAAAAAGTTTTGTCAATAAGAGTTTTTTTTAAATCTTGGATAGATTTAAATAAAACTGTCTTGGGTATCTTCTTAACTTATTGAATAGTTTTACTCTCATTAAAAGGGATTACGGATAATCACGAATTAGGAAAATTAATTGAAAATAGAGCCAGATAAAACGAGATTTTTAGGAAATCTGAAGACGATATATTTCCTCGTATGGTTTCCAAGATAACCGAAAATTTATTTACTCCTTACTTCTTCTTTAGTGGCATATTTTAGAAAAGGAAAATTGCCAAGAATTTTTATATTTTTCTGAATTTGGTTTAAAATGTGTTCGCAACTTATTGATACATCTAAAAAAATAAGGAGACGAATTTTTTTGCAATGAAAAGGAAAGCGAGAAATTTAAGGAAATATTACAACGCAAATATATGAAACATTTTATTATTTCCAACAAAAATACTTTTAATACGGTTTTATCCGTTTTAATTATTTACTTAAATGAGTATTTTTGCATTTAATATATCATTTTCTAATACATCGGAAATTTCACAGACCAAGAAATATCCTTCAAATTGAATTTTACAATAAATGCTACAGCTAAAGTATCCACATTCAATCTTAATTTCTCACTTGTCCAAAAATCATTACCAATTGAAAAAACTCTTTTAGCAGCTACATTAGTTCCAAGGCAACATAACGTAAATTCAACAAGAATAACTAAATTTTCATATGGAATGTGTTCATTTTTGAAATGGTTAAATATTTCCACTCATCTTTTATCAATTTCAAACTGCTGATTTTCCAATTGTTCTAATTTATCAGAATTTAAATATACATTCAGTCTCAATTTCTTCAAATTGACAATTGTCATCGATTTTAATATCAGGCATTTTTTTTTCGATAAAAACCCTACACAATTTTCTATATGTGTTCAATTTACTTGTGATGATGTCAAAAAATACCATTGAAAACGGTTATTTCCTGGGATATTTGTTTCAGACTATTCTTCGACATATTGGAAACATGTTTAAAAAAATTCTGCACTTTTCGTTGGTAAACTTTTCAGTAATGGCTGGATTTTTTTCTTCTAAATTTAACAATTCTCTTTATATTATTAAAGGAATAAAAAATTTTCTCCAAATAGTGAATTTTATTGAAGGACAAAATCGTTCAAAATAAGAGCTTTTGTAGCGGAAGTATATTAACAATCAATCTTTTGAATCAATTTGTGGAAACTAGAAGCTTGATTATGTACAAAATACATTAATATCTCCGATAATTCATACTGTGCCAGTACATGACACCTAACAGTTCGGCCTGGCATCTCTGAATACATAGATTAACAGATTAGTTTTAAAATATTGAAAAGGAGAACACGCTTTTTAAGGAAGGACAGAACCTATAAAAGGATTGACCCTACTAAAAGGAGGACAACTGGTCACCTTATAAAAAAAATGACCTTTTTATTTTTCTCTAAAACTTTTAAATTTCAGAAATATTTATTGAACACATTACAATAAAATTTATCGGGGAAAATGATTAGATTCAGGGTCATTTTCTATTTTTTTAATTTCGTTTTGAAAATTTATTTTATTTATGTAAATTAAAATAATAAGTTTAATGACAGTTTTATTACGTTTTACATTAAGTATTTACGTCAGGTAAAAATGGTAACAATTTTTTTTCTAGAAGTAACATTTATTTATAAGAAATATATATATCAAATATCACTTTAAAAAACGTATTTGATTTTTCAAGACATTTTTCAATACTTAAACCTTGATGAAGTATATAATAGGTTTCTTTTTTCTGTTCACGTTAACACTGAACCCATCAAAATAAATAATCGTCTTGTAAACTTTAATACATTCGATGCTTTTGCTATATATGTATATATACTATACATATTCAATTTATTCATACTATTATAGTGAATTTTTATAACTTCACCTATTTGAAATAAAAAGCACTTTCATGTTTGAGTAACGCAAATTTTAGAGTTCCCTTGCTTCTCTCAGAATCTAATCATGTAAATACAATACAATTGTACTATCCATTAGCGATTTGAACCTTAAAAAAGCTTTCTAAATAAGCAGAAGTTCAAGGAATCATCTTTTTCAAAATTATAAAAGCTTTGCACTTCTCACGTGCTTTTTTTTTTTTTTTTTTTTTTTTTTTTGCATTTTTAACTTGCAGGATGTAACGCTTCTCATTCACCTTTATAGCACATGAATTTGAGAACTCAAATGACCAAATGGTCTCGTAAAAATCAAAGAAACACTTAGTTTGACATTATAGGACTCATAAACGGTCAAGTACTTTCTCAGAAGTCTTTTCATCTGTCATCCCAATAGTCATAAGCTCTAAACGTCTTAACTACGTTTAGAAATCGATTTGCAAAGGAATTTTTGTGGGTGCGTATAAAAAAACGCCCGACAGAAAAAAAGATCGGAAAGAGTTTCATACATTAAGGCTGTCTTCGGTAAAAGTGCGAGAGCTCTAACTAAACGCGAAGCACATCTTCAGACAGAAAAAGGACCCAATTTCCATGGAAAATTGCAATATTATAACTCGTACCTCTGTTAATAATATAGTATTCTTAAAAATTTCAAAATATTCCGTGAATACTTTCTTTGTTGGTTTAATACGTGAAGGCACACAAAGCCCATTTAATATTACGGTATAGGATAAAAAATGTGAAACACATTTTATACCAGAAAAAATGAATCAACTCGGTTAAAAAATGGGAAGTATGATAAAAAATGCTGCTCTCTAAAGAATAGTGAAGCCAGAATATCATATTAATTTTTCATTTCTTTTATATCTGAAAAAATGTTCCAAATTCGGGTCCTATTCTTTAACATTAACCGAAAACAGCCTTAAAGAGAGCAATTGATCACTATTCGCTTATCCCCTGTCCCCATACATATAGCTTATCGATACATATTGTAAATATTAACTGTAGTGTATGTGTTAACAGATTCGTAATTAAAAATTTATATTGGAAACTCACATAACACAATCAGAACAAACAATAGAACAAATGTATAATGGAGACAAATTACGTTACATTGCTTGCCTATGGCTTGGGGATAATTATAACTTCATTTGAAATTTTTAAATTGCCAAATAACTTAACAAAAGCTAAGTAAAGTTATGCAAAGTATTTAACGCCTACAGCTCTTTAATAACTCTCTTTTTTAACTCTTTTGTGCTACACCATCGATGGTAAACAAGCTACACATACACACGCATGCAAGTCGTATGTCTGGAAATGGTTCCCAAAACAGAGTAGAAATTTAGTACTCTAATTAGAATATTCTTCTAGTTTCATGAATAATAATCTTTTTTTTGTTAAAGCATCCTCACTAAACAAAAATTTAAAATAAGATAAGTTATTTAACAACTTAGAGAGAGAGAGTGAAAAAACTTTCCTGGTAAACTATTCATTTTTTGTTAAACATTAAAATTCTCTAATGTGAATAGCATGTTAAGAACTAATATATTTATACTGATTTAAAAAAAATTAAGGCAGGTTTACGAGGTTTATTTACCTAGTGAATCAATGCGTGTTTTTATTTTGAAATTTCATATCTTTCATAATTAGTATTACGTCTTCTCGTGCAATGTTGACTCATTTATTAAAAACGTACGTTGGCGACAAAGCGATAATCTTTTTTAGTCATAAAGACAGAAATCATTGTAGAAAAATATCATGTAAGGAATCTTATTCACAGTCGAAGAGGTGTTTTATTTGTTATTGCCTTTTGATGAGTCATTCATTAATTTCTTATAACAATGAAGTATATTTCGATCGATAAAAAAAAATGCTTTATTTTTTATTTTTGTCATGTTATCTTTATGTATATTTCAAAAAGAGATTGTTTTTCGGATTTATTTGAAATGGTATCGTTTTTGGTAAAAGTAGTGAAATCAGAAAGAAAGTTTTCTCGCAGTAAGTTTATTCTGTTAATGAAGGTTTAGTTCAAGGAAAAATCGCCTTCTGAGAGATTTATTTTTTTATATTTGTCTACAAAAACCCTGTCTGTCATTTACATGAAAACAATCCAAAATGAATACAAGAATGCATTTTTTTACTTAAGTATGGGGATAAGAGAATGAGAAAATTATTTATTTGAGCTATTATTTGTGCTAAATAACCTGGAGTTTTTTTCTTCAATAACTTATTTCTGTGCTATTACTTATAAGATAAGAATTCTTTCTACTTTGAATTTTGGCTTCCAAATGTAATGCTACTTAATATTCTTTTTCCGTAGGACCTTAGAGATTGTAAGTCCTTTACATTTCTTTTAAACAATATTCTCCCTCCATGTCATTTAATCACAAAAAGAAAAAAATTACCTGAATTAGTTTGGCCGTTCTCCATTTTCTTTTAGGAGACTTGAAGCAGGACTTGGTCTTACTCAACTCTTCTCTACTTCTTGACCAATATCTTCTATTGGATATCTTTTCTCTCGGAGGTTTTCTAAGCAGTGAACTAAATGACCTTGAGATAGGACCGATAAAAACACAATATTCTGGTCACAAATATAGGCTCACGGAATATAAAACGATTTCTGTTCAAAATGTGCGACCATACCAGTGTTGTTTCAATCAGCACCTTCAAATCATACATTAGGCTCAGTCCAGTTTTTGAGAAAGAACACAACACACACTTGTTGATTGTCACCCAAACCGTCGTTTGCCTGAAGGTTCCAGTCAAAAGAAAGAACTCTGGATGTGTCGTGCTTTTTACTTATACTCCCGAAATCTGTGATCAGAACACCGGTGTTTAGATACGCATCACTAAGTAATGACTCTTTTACACGTTTAGGATGTGATATTATTAGTCTGTATGCCGAGACAAAGGTGGTAAGTACAAAGGTTCTGTCCCAGAGTTATGGGAGGAGTTCGGTTATAGACTCGATAAGACCGCCTCGTAATGACGCAATAAAATATTACGGAACAGATTGGGAGATGATTTTAGTTGTGGAGGTGAAAAAGGTTGGGAAATTCGATTCGCTTCTTTGCGTTTTATAGCGGGGATGCGCGGTGAGATAAACATTCGTTTACTCGTAACAATAAAATTCGCAGATTCAAATATTGACATTACAGGTGTTCGTAAATTTTGGAATGAATTGATTGTTCATTTCAATGTGTTTGCCGATGCTACATAAATCCGGGAGAATGCGCAAGGCATGTATAAAGATTCTAAAATAGGCTGTATAAAGTATTAAATTTAAAATTTTAAAGTATAATAAATTAATTTATAATTAATTTATTACTTTAAAAGTTTAAATCTGCTTAGTTTTTGAAGTTTTCTTCTTTATCAATGATGAACATTTTCAGTATGTGTCAGGCAGATCAGCTACCATTAAAACTGCAGGGAAAACTGAATCCGAAGAGGCCTCAATGAGTTACGTCTATTATGAATTATTTATAGCAACTCTCTAGTAACAAGGCTGCTATGGTCACGGCTTAATAACTGGAGAAATTGTCATGTTGCCGTTGTGTGGATGTATTTGGAGTAGGATGTAAGCTCAGGTGTCGTCCTAGTCACTTGAGTGTAATTTAAAGTTAGAGGTCCATCACCAATAAATCTTGTATTTCAAAATGAAACATTAATAAAAACAAGTAATATAAAAAAAAATTTTAAGTCAATTCCTATTCAGATCAACAAAGAAAAATTTTATTTTAGCTACTTTTTATTAAATAGTTACAATTAATATAAATATGTACATATATACATATGACAGAATCACAACGTTAAGGCGTCTCAGGGGTGTTAAATTTCTCTAGACGTCTGATAATTTAAACAATTTTCAAACAGGTATAATTCTTTTAAATTTAAATTAAATAATTCGAATCTTTTTCACATATTTTTTAAAGGAATGGGGCTTCAGAAAATTATAAAATGTTTAAAATATAATTATAATTTTAAAAATTATAAGCATATGAAAATAAAAAAAAATTCCATAAAAAATATTTATTAAGTTTTACGTTGCACAGGCTATTTTGTAAAATAGTAGCTTTAATTACTAACTATAAGTTGATTTATAAAGTTAAATGTATTCTTATTACACTGTAGCTATTTTTATATAAATAGAATAATAACTTACATGTTTTAATTAATAAAGAAAATACATTTTTAAAAAATATTTAAAAAATTGCAATATTTTACAAATATTTTGAAATATAAAAGATATATAATACTAAAATTAGGTAGGGTTTAAAGAGTATGATGTATTTTATAATTCTACAAAGTTTTATACATCAGAGGCTACTATTTTAGAAAACAGCGTGAGCAACGCAAAAAAAATACTTAATATTTATTGTAGAATTTTCATAAACTTATGATTTTTAAAATTATAATTATATTTTAAACATTTTATACTTTTCTGAAGCCCCATTATTTTATAAATAATGTGTAGAAGATTAGAATCATTTAATTTAAATTTAAAAGAATTATACCTGTTTGAAAATTGTTTATATTTTCAGACCTCTAGAGAAATTTAACACCCCTGAGACCCCTTACGTAGTGAGTAATTTTTATTAATTATCATTAAAGTATCGTATTGTCATCCAAAACAATCGTGTATATAAAATTTCTGTTCAACTGAATGCTTTAAAACGTGAGGAAAAAACCTTTTCAAGTTTTGACACAAGTCGCTAAAAATGAAACCAACGTAGCTGCATCTGTAATTCTTTAAATAATTAGTTTCAGTCAATTAATTTTAATTAATTATAAATAAATTATCGCATGTTTACCCAAAACAATAGTGTACAGAAAATTTCAGCTCAAATGAGCGCTTTAAAATGTGAGAAAAAAAATATTTTCAAGTTTTGACACAAGTTTCTAAAATAGTCGGTAAGTCGCCAAAAATGATGCCAACGTGCAAAGATACAATATACTCTCTCTCTATATATATACTATTAAAAAATGCTATTAAAGAATGGGGCATTTTTTTTTCTCTCTGAAAATAAATTTTCTTTTCTGGCCCTTTTCCTTTTTTTACATTAATCGAAAATTACACTTTATGTAAATATTAGAAACTAGAAAAAAAAATGTAGAAAGAGAGCTAGATAAATACTATTTTAGTAGGCACCATTTTTATTTCTTTCAATTAATTGCAAACAAAAGTTTTGATCACTTTTGTAAAAAAAGGGTTCCAAGTTCTTTGAATTCCGTAAATTATTCAGAAGTGAGTTATTGAAACTCTTAAGTACTTAATGTAGTAAACTAAAAATATATAAATGCGGAGTTGTTTACCTAGTCAATGAAAAAACTCCTGAACAAGTCGGCAGATCTCAAACCTATGGTTTTAGAAGTTGTTTTCGGCTGACATAGAATTTTATACTTTTTGTATAGTAAATTTTATACATTACACAACAACTTAAAACAACGCAAACAACACCTAAAGTGCCAGGAATTTTTATTTAATTTTCAAAGTGCAATTATAATAATTTTTTAATGCTCAACTCCCAAATTTGAAGATAGGGGATGACGAAATCTTCGAAGATCATGTGCCTTAATGAACATTCTACAGTTCTAAAAATAAATGTATACAGGATTTTAAGAAATATATTTGAATAAGTATATTTGAAAATTTAAAAATGCATTATAAGATTAAGATATTCGACTATGTTTGGAACTGTGATTTTACAAAAGTGTATAAATAGATAATATTTATGATATTTAGTGTCACTTAGATTAGAAAATGTATATAAAATTGTTTTAAGAATAGTATTACAATAAAAAATTATTTAAGTACATATTATTTTGACAAAAAATGAACATAGAATGACCCATTTTCGAAATATTCTCCTTTTATGAAAAATGCTTCTATTATAACAATATTTTGCCTGTCTATAGCTCAGACCTCTGTACAGAGGCTCAACTAGAATTTTTGAAATACATAACTTAGAAGTGAGCTTATCCATGTTTTACGACAACAGAGGGGAGAAATTTTAAGAAGAAAAACGCCGATTATTTCAATTGGTAGTAATTCTGAAAATAATGTGAATTTTTCAAAAATCATAGTTGAGCCTCTGTACAGAGGTCTGAGCTATATACAGAAAAAATATTATTATAATAGAAGTATTTTTGATAAAAGGAGAACATTTTGAAAAAAAAAAAAAAAAAAGATCTAGGGAACGTCTTACCCTTACCATAATAATTTTTTTTTGTCAAAATGTCCTTAAAACAATTTTCTACATGTATTCTAATCTAAGTGACACTAAATATCATGAAAATTATCCATTTATGCACTTTTTTAAAATCACGGTTCCGAACGTAGTCGGATACCTTAAAGATCATCGATTGGAATGATTGGTTGCTTATCAACATCATGCTTTGAAGCAAAGCCAAGGCTATAGATAATGTTTCTCATAATTTGAGCCCCATCCAAATGATGAGGATGACACGTCAGGTTTATATACCACTCTACAAATTTCAACACTAAGCCAATTATAGGACTTTAAGCATAGATTGTTTTACCACAAATTAGCATCGATAAGACTTTTAGTGAATAATCCTGTGTAATAACATGTTGTAAATTTCATGTCATTTGCATGCTTCCTTCAGGGTGTTACATTTACGGTGGCCAGCAGTTTATAAATAGCCTCAAGATACTGGAAAAGCTCTCTTTGTCTTTGTCTTCATTATGTCCTAACCAGTTGCAAGCTCGTGTATGTTTTATTTGTGCTTTGTGTAGTTCATTTATATATGTTTCTATATGTTTAATGTACAATAAACCAGACTACCACATTCAGCAAGTCTGCTCGCCAATACCATCAATGCAACATCAAAAAATAAAATAAGGGTCAGATAAATAAATTCCTTACCACTTTATTATATATATGTGACTGTACTTGGTTGCAGATTGTATTAAATGATATAAAAATAAAATCTGGATGATCCGAATGGATTTGATTTATACCAGCACGATTTGGGAAAAAAGTATTTTTCAAAGAGAAACTTTGAAGTGATAAATAGTAAGACCTGCGGAAATTTTACTGTTTGTAAGACTTTTCCTCGCATTTCCCCCGTGTCAAATGAATAGCTTAGCATACCAAAATGTGCTGAAATATAATTTTTTATCCTGAAGAATTTCAACAAGCCAATGCTGTTGTTCATTGCTCTGCGGCAACACCAAACAGTACCTGGCTGCTAGAAAATTGATTTACTGTGCTTGGCAAACTGTTCCCTAGATCTAAATCCCCATTGAAAATGTTTGAGAACTCCAGTTTCACAGATTATTTACAATTAACTCGAAGTATTTTTCTGTTGGTGAAATGGAGGATACTATTGTAAATGCATGAAGCATTTTAGATAAATACACACGTCTTTATAAAAGTATGGAGGATAGAATTTCCAGTAACGTTAAAGTAAATTATTAATTTTGATGGACCTATATTTAGGCGCAAGATAGCACAAAATCCCCCACCCATCCTTTTTTTCTTAATATCAATCAAAATGTATTGTCGCAGATTTACCTTTGTTTATAATGTTATGGTGTTTCAGAATTTACACAAATACTGAGATTATGTAACATAATCGTCTCCGATCCATTTTCGAGAAAAATATAGGTGAATTTACAAATTTCTGGAGCAGTGTACTATGAGACTTTGAAAACGCAACACCAAGAAGGAGTAGCTAGAAAAATATGCACATTTTAGGGTAGTCACACTTCACCCTTTAATGCAAAGTATATGAAATGCGCAGCCATTCGGCCTTCGTTGAACAGAGTAGAAAGGAAAGCATTTGTAGACTGAACTATATTCGGGCCATTATTTATACGACGTATAGACGAGAAACATTATCCATCGATTGGTTGCTCATAGCGTCCGTTACAAAGACTGACTGCCATTGAACCCACAACACGTTTGCAATGATTCCCGGTCAGAGTGAGTGAGTGAGTAAGTGAACATTAACGTCGCGCTGTTCAGCTACACGAAGGTTTTTTAGCGACAGACTAAGTAATTTTGAACCAAGGTCAAGTGGCGTGGATGACACCAGAGCTGGCATCCCCCTCTCCTAACTACCACACCAACGGGAGGACGTTTGAGCTCTCGACAGATTTAACGTGCATCGCTCTCCTACACAGCGGGTCTTTAGTGGTACTGGGCTCGAACTCGTGACTAGGCAAGCCAAGATCCGATACCTTGATCACTCGGCTACCGCGGCCAAGCAGAAAAATGAGAAGCAATGATCAGGATTTCATCTGTACTGGCAGCCGTATTAGCCTGGTGGAAGTGTCATGAAATCGAGTTCTAGCGCCGCTGTAGAACCATGTAGAGAGGTTGATGCACGCTAAATCTTGCGAAGCCCAAAGTACTCTCGAGGTGTAGTAGTTTGGAGAGGGGGTCGTCCTCAAATGTCGTCCTTGTCACTTGACCGTAGTTCAGAACTACGAGGCCTCCAATAATCCTTTTGTTGCTATACAGTGCGATGTTTGTATAATACACACGCCATCTTTACTCTCATTGATTCTACACTTGTTTTTTCATGTATTATCTTTCGGAGCGGTCCTGCAACCTACTGAATTGACTTTGTTGTCAGTCAGTCAACGGGTATTATTTCAAAATAAACGTTATTTATTGATTATTGCTGTCTTTCTTTTTGCCACATTGCTTTTCTTCCTGGACTTCTTGTTGTTGTATTTTCAGTGTCACGCGTAAAGTACATTCAAGGCAGTGAAAGTGAGTTTTGAAAAAAAATTTAGCTTCAACTTGAGAATACCAATAGTTTAATAAGTAGCCAAGCATGGATTAAAATAGACATCAGTTTCAATACACTGGAGTGTGAGTATACATTTAAAACAAGTAATATAAAAAACAATTTCAATCCTCAAAGAAAGGTTTTATTTTAGCTACTTTTTATTAAATTATTACAATTAATATAAATATTTATATACATAGGACAAGAATCACAATATTAAGTGGTAATTAATTTTTATTAATTATGATTAAAGTATCGTATTATCATCCAAAACAATCGTGTATATAAAATTTCAGTTCAACTGAATGCTTTACAACGTGAGAAAAAAACTTTTTCACAAGTTTTGACACAAGACGCCAAAATGGTCGCTAAGTCGCCAAAAATGATGCTAACGGGGCTATATTTGTGTGTGTGTATTTCTTTTAATAATTAGTTTTAATGAATTCATTTTTATTAATTATAATTTAATTATTGTACTGTCATCCAAAATAATCATGTATATAAAATTTCAGCTCAATTGAACGCTTTAAAATGTATTTTATTAACGACTGAAAATTCCACCAAGATAAATAAATAAATAAATATATCGATAGTGTGAGTTAAAAGTAGGAATTAAAAAAGAAAACATGAAGAAAATTGGATCATATTTCAATAAAATGTTGATTTTCTGTGTTAGATTCAGTTTTAATTTTGCTTTTAATAAACTTTAAGCTTTTAATAAATACTGAAAGTAAACTTTGTAATTTTAGAAAGTTTCATAATAATGTATAAAAAATTAAAATTTAATTCTCTAAGTGTGTGCTTCGAGTCTAGTTTGTGCAAGATTTGGACGGGAGATATCACTCAAGAGCGGTACAAAATAGGTTAAAATATTCCAAGCATAAAATGAATGTTCTTTATCAAATAATCTGGGAGTACTAAAACATTCCTTTGCCTATTTATCTCGTCTTGAGATTGCCAAAAAATGTTGTGGATTCACATATTATAGTTTTTTTAAAAGGAAAAAGAAGAAAGAAAACAGCGAATTTTTTTATTATTATTTCAAGCACTTTTTCTTGAATTAGATAACATTTTTTATTACATGATAAATCCCGAGATAACCTGTAACCAAAAATGTGGCGTATTAAACTGTACATATAAGGGGAAAAATTCATTTTTAAAAATTTTTTATAGGGTTATTATGTAACTGAATGAGTTAAATCCTCTAATAAAATAATTAATTTTAAAACTGAAATAAAAAGAGGAAATTTAGACGACTTTTAACTGTAACTTTGGTCGTTTACATAATACAAAATTTGGCATGTAAAAATAGCTTATAAATTTGTGTTTGCAATGTAAAAATTTCAAGTTTATATCAGTTTTTTGATACTATTATTTTCTTTTAAAACTGTATGTCACTGATTATTAATTGCTTTCAACGCTTCATGCAGCAAAAAAAAAATACAGTTGGATAATAACAAAGAAGATAAACTTATAGATATTTTAAAATGGTAAAAAGCATCGTTTTTTACTTCCTTAGTAATTTGCTTTTTTGAGAAAAGGAAAAATTATTTTATATATATATGTAATCTGTATTCGTTATACCACATACATAAAAACTACGAACAAATAAATAATTCTTTTTCGTTTTTTAAAAGATGTTTACATTTTTGTGTTTTAAATTCTTATATCTTGAAATTAATGCAAATAACTACTCATTAAAATTGGCTTAATTGTTAATATATGTATGTATATGCTTGAGGTCTTTATAAATACCATAAATATAAACTGTTATATAAAAAGCATTATCTAATATTAGGCATGTTGAATTTTATTTATGCTTTACTGTTCCACAATTGCAGCAAAATAAATAACTCTTGAAAAAGAACACTATTAGTACGCAATGTGTTTAAAAGCTTTTTACGACAGTATAAATCTCTACTATTTATTTTATATATACTTTCATCCAGATAATTTTTATCGTATATTTACCTTTATGATTAACGAATTTTTAACCCGTGCGATAAAAGTAGTTGACCTTCCAGGGAAAAATAATATTTTCTACAAATTTTAAGAAAAAAAATCAACCTCGGAATTTTAGACAAGATATTTTGTGGTTAAACCATTAAAATTTTGTGTGTACTTTAAGAAACTAATACTACATCTTCCGATGGTCCAAATGTGATATTTCTCGTCAAATACTCCAAAGTCAATAATTGGGAGAAAAACTTCAAAATGTGCGGTTAACCACACATTTTTTCTAAATTTTTTCCTACTCTTTAATATTTCAGATAAAATCTCTATTACATTCGTTCGTGATTTAGTATTACGCAAGAAAAATGTTTTCGATTTTGAAACTCGAAATACAAAGCATTTGACAGAATGTAACAAATTTATTTTGAAAACTGCGTGTTATTGAGACTCATTTGTTCTGGGAATGGATAGTATATTGTTGAGATCATTATAAAACAAATAAAAGATGTTCTTGTAGACAAAGAGTTATTAACCTGGTATGCTAGAAATGATTTTAGGTGATACGAGATGAAAAATTTAAAAATAAATTAATTACATTCTGATCAAAGTTATGCTCTTAAAATGTACTAAGTAATCAGCAAAACATTCCGTATTCCAAAAAAAAAAAAAAAAAAAAAAAATTGAAAGATAATATAATTTTCAAAAGGGTGCATCAACTAGGTAAAAGTTTAAAATTCTTGTTTAGGATCCATGACAGTTTTAAGAGTTTTTAAGTGTCGAAAAATAAGAACTTTCTTCGTCAAAGCACCTAGAATAATCAAACAGGATAGTGATTGTAAAAATATCCATAAATCCTCAAGAAAAGAATCACCAAAAGAAGAAGCTATTAAATTCTATTTGTAAATTTAGCTTCATATTTTATTATATATTAAGAATCCATTACTATTTAAGAAATTTTTTTATTTTATATTATATTTATTTTTTATGTGAAAACGATATTTTCATTTATGGAACTATTTCCGTATTGTGCAGGCGATATTTTTTTTTTTAAAAAAGCATAGTTTTTTTATTTACTTTTTTTTAAATAAATAGCAACAAAAAAATGTTTTGTTTTGTTTCGAAAGTTTCCTTTCCTTTTTATTCCTTTCTTTTTCTTTTTCCCCCCGAGAATTGTTCTAAAGAGTCAAAACTTGAAGTTGAGAGTTCAATGATAATATCTGCTTAGTTTTCTAACAACTGCATTGCTAAGTTCTTTAATGATTTTAAAAATTTTAATATCATATATTATAATTTTTAATGTTATATTTTATGTAGCATATATTATAATTTTAATAATTACAAACAATTAATTTGTACTTCTCTTAAAATAACTGACGCAGAATTAAATTAAAATATGTATTTATTAATTATTAAATCATATATATAATACATTTTTGTCACAATATACATATCACTTACATTTCTATTCAATTGAGAGATTACTCTCATCTTAATTCCTGCGATACTTTTAAATCTGGGAGTATTGTAAATAAATCGTTGGAAAGAAAAAGAAAGAATTATTAAATGCTTGATCTTTCTCATTGAAATTGTTGGCTTCTCAAATTCTGCACTACAATATCTTAATGTTCAACATAAACATTTTAGCAAGAGTTTGCATATTTATGATTGATATTGAAATTTTTAGTAACGGGTTTTCCGCGTGATGTAAAATATAAATCAATCTCTCTTCTCAGCTCTTTTGGAAGAAACCATTTATTTCTTTTTCTCAAACTGACGTGTTCACACACGTTTCCTAGTCTATAGTGCTTTGTATAATTTATCTTATACATTAAGTTGTTTAAAATTCCGCCATTCCAAAGATGCTTTTTCTGCCTTCAAGCAAGATTCCCAAAAGCGGCCGAGCCGCATTCTTAAAAATACGGCTCAACCGCTTTTGAGAACCTCACCTGAAAGAAAAAAAATATGTGCGGTGCATTTTTGAAGCATCTCCAGAATGGCAAGACTTTAAGTGCAGACCGCTTAGAGGGTTAAAAGTCTTAGAGTTGGATACATTTCTTAATTTTAAACAATGATCATAACTGAACCATGAATCTGATATGGCTATGAATCAGGCCATGAATTTTATATAGTTGCTTGAATGCTTTCCAAAAGAGCTCTAAACTAGAATTGGAACTCTTTCACACATTCCTAAGTATTTTACTTTCTTATAATCCGTAATATCCTTGTCATTCCAGTAAGTTTTTGTTTTATTAGCTGTATCTCCTAAAATACTGGAATGATAGAGTTCGGAATGGCGGAATGTTCTTTCTTAACTACTTTGAATACTTTTATGCAAAAAAATAAGTAAATTCTCTTACTCCTAAAACTGAAGATGAAGAAACTTAAAAGAGGACAGTCTGTGTATCCAATATGGGTACTTTCGTATTAGTCCATCAACTAATAAATTGGCAAAGAGTTTGAAGAATTTGTGCCAAAGTTTATTTGTATAAACAAATAAATTTAAATTATATTTCATTGCTTAAATTCCATCATTTTCCGAATATAATCCGTCCATATTTTCCGTCGATCCATGTATATGAGTCGGTAGTGCATTCTCTCAAATATTTATTCAAAATTCGAAACCCTTTAATAAACCGAAATAAAAAAACAAATATATTTTTATAATTTTTAAACATGTCATATTGTTACCATGCAGCTAAGACATGTTGAATAACATGAACACGTCGCTGTTGACGCGTGACTTATTTAATTTCCGTTTGCTGCACCTTTGCTGAGGCGTCCACTTCTTTACTAATGAAATCAGTGTAAAATGTTTACCGTTTGCGATTGTCGAATAATGCGCTCACGTGGGCCGATTGGACTAGACCCAAAAAATCTCGGAGAGTATTCCAATCCATGAATGAACAGTTTATTAGATTCTAATGGGTAGTTCTGTAATACTCAAACTCAAACTTAGTGGTGCATCAGCCCATGAGGGCCAAGGCCTACTGTGCCTATCCCAGTATTCGTGACCATTGAGCGCTGAGGTGCATGAGCAGATGTCCCGATCAGGTGGTCAGTCTGAAGCGAGACCCCCAGAGTTTAAGTCCCCAAGCAAGCTTGGTACTCATTTATTGACACACTGCGGTAGGGATGAAAGGTTGAGTCGACCTTGCCCAGCCCGGGAATAGAACCCGCGATACGCAACCACTCGACCACCGGGCCTGAGTTCCGTAATAAGTCATTACTTTTGGGTACTTTAAGCCCGGATACCCTGTATATGCTATTGATTAGTATTCATAGGTTAATTTGAAGACGAACTAATTAGTTTTACGTTAATTATTCATAATTAATTCAATGAAACGATCGTTAATGTGACGATCGATTCATCGTTCCGAAAGCGAAATCTAATAGCAAATTATTTTCAATAAAACAGAATCATTGTTACATCGAAAAGAAAAATGCATAAAAAATATACCACACGAACAACAACAAAAAATAAAACTAGAGTACGAAACGATGACACCTCTCCGCATCATTTCTTTTGTTAGAAATCATTACAAGAAAACAATATATAATAATTAGTTATTATGAGACGCATTTTTTTCTGCTCACAAAGTACATGAGTAAGCACTTTCCCTGTTTTTATTTATGGCCACATATTAGCATTTTTGCCTCCAAAAATACTCTCCGAGATAATTAGGAAAATGGCGAAGTCGCATCACGCTTTCAAAGACAGCTACTCATTAATTGGGACTAAAAGATGTCACATCGCTAATTAGAAGAGGAGCTATTTAATTATCTAATAACCGATGTGGTCTGTCACTTGATGTAAATAAAATGCCGTCATTTTCGTCACGTTTGCTTAGATTATCCTAAAAAACTATTTGCCTATAATTTCTAATTCAGAAAAATATTTAAAAAATGGAACACGGATTAAATTTAGTCATGTACAATGAGGGAGGTGTTTGCTTAATGTGTTTTTAGTGCCTATTTTAAAATAATTAATATTTAACAAACAGTAATTAATTATTTTTTATTTTAGAGAAATGCGTTCCAACTTTTTTTCTTTCTTTATTTTATTTTATTTATTAAGATTTTTTACATTGATTATATATATATATACTTTTACAATTATTAATTGTGTCAAAGAAATTTCTTTCGAAATTTAAAAAAAGTAAATTACTGTTATATCTTGTGATGAATTGTTCCCTTGTTACTACTTTGAAGAACAAGATATGATAAGTTGAGCGTAAATATTTAGTGTTTACAAAGTTTCAGTGGTTTTTTTTTTCCTTAAGAAGAAAAGTAAAGAGTCATAAGAATTTATAATGGAAAATGATTTAAATGGGGGAAAAAACCTGTTTTAAAAGTAAAGTAATTAAAATTTTTATTATCAGTGTTATTATCTTGATTTACTTTTGAAGCATTAAAAATGAATAATTATTGTACATCTTCCCGAATTATGACACTTTTAGTTTAGCGTACTTTCATTTATCCTTTGTGTACATTAACGCAAGAGAGTAAGATTGTGTCAGTTTTTTAAAAGTGTTTGAAAATTATTCACATTATATATAATCGTATTTCATTCGTACAAATCCTTTTTTACAAATCCAAATTCCTGTACCAAGAAACATTTTTAAAATATCAAGGTAACTAGTTTATTTATAGTTATCTTTAATTTTTTTTTCTCAAATTTCATTTTTTCCCCTTCAAAAATAAGATACATCATCGGAAGTAAATCATATACTCTTAATTTCATTTAATCACTTCGTATATCATTGTAAACCTCCCGTAGGTATTTTAAAAAGATTTATGCTAAATAAATTATTCGATTCTGATGTACATGAGTAAGTTTTTTTGCATGTGGAAGCTATTAATTATCAACAGATCACCAATGAACAAGGATGTGTAAATGAGAGCCGTGGAATTTTCGTTTTGAAGAAGAAGGGGAAAAAAACTTGAATAAAACTACTGTAGCAAATTAAAATTGTTTAAAAATTAAATTATTTTAATGAGTTATTTATTTACATTACTGGCCATTAAAATTACTACACCAAGAACGCGACATGCTACAGATGTGAAATTTAAACGACAGGAAGAAGGTGTTGTGATATGCAAATGATTGGCTTTTCAGCCCATTCAGACAAAGCAGGCGCCGGTAGCGACACCTACAATGTGTTTAAATGTGGAAGTTGTTCAGCCAGTTTCTCATACACAAATTGTATTTGAAAGTTGTTGCCTGGTGAAAAGTTGTTGTGATGCACCGTGTAAGAAGCAGAAATGAGTACCAGCACGTTTCTGACTTTGATAAAGGTTGAATTGTAGCATACGGGATTGTGTGCTGTTTATCGTATCGCAGTATATCTGCTCGCGCCGGTCGAGATTCAATGACAGTCAGCAGAATATGGAATCTATGGGCTTATATAGGATGGTAATACGTAACACCGTGCTGGATCTCAACGTCACCCTATCGCTAGCAGCCGAGAAGTCAGACATGTTACCCGCATGGCCTTAATGGATAGTGCAGCCACTTCACGAGCCCTGAGTCAAGACAAGTGTCTGCACGAACAGTTCGACGAAGTTTGCAGCAGCACCGATTCTCAGTTCGGGGACCATGGCTGCGGCTACCTTTGACACTGCATCACAGACAGGAGCATCTTCAATGGTGTGATCAACGACGAATCTGGGCGAACGAATGGCGAGACATCATTTTTTCTGATGAATGAAGACTCTGTTTATAGCATCAAGATGATCGCATCCTCCTTTGGAGGCATCGGGGTGAACGCACGTTGGAAGCGTGCATTTGTCGTCGTCATACTGGCCATCATTTGGCGTGATAGTATAGGATGCTATTGGATACACTGCTCGGTCACCACTTGTTTATATAGACGGCTCTTTGAACAGTGGATGTTACATTTTTGATGTGTTACGACCCGTGGATTTACCCTTTATTCAAACCCTGCGAAACCCTACGTTTCAGCAGGATATTGCTCGACCGCATGTTGCCGGTATTGTACGGAACTTTCTTGATACGGAAAATGTTCGGCTGTTTGCCCTGGCCTGCACGTTCTCCAGATCTCTTGCCAATAGAAAAAGTCTGGTGCATAGTTGCCAAGCGACTGGCTCATTGCTATACGCCAGTCACTACGATTGATGAGCTGTGGTATCGAGCTGAAGCTGCATGGACATCTGTATCTGTACATGCCATACAATCGTTGTTTGACTCAATGCCCAGGCGTATAGGTGCTGTTATTACTGTCAGAGGTGGTTGTTCTGGGTACTGATTTCTCAGGATCTATGCACCCAAATTTCTTGAAAATTTAATCATTTGTTATTTCTAGTATAATATATTTGTCCAATAAATATCATCTTGTTATCTGCATTACTTCCTAGTGCAGCAGTTTTAACGGCCAGTAGTGTAATTAAGCTTTATGTTCCTTCAAGCTGAAAATTTTCTGGGAATAGACCAGATTTAAATCTTAAAAAGACTAAAGAATACGATTGTTTACCTGCACACGTTTTCAAAAGAAGTGTTTCAGCGTTGCTTTTGACAATAGCAGAATCGTGAATAGCAGAATATTTGGGAGAAGTGTAAAACAATCCAAGGGGACTGTTTTAAAGGAAGTTTCTGGAATCCCAGAATTTTCAATGACTAAAGGTCGTAGTTTTTTTTTATTACACCTTGAATTTTCAAAATATGTCTTATTTCATTGTTAATAATTCTTGTATTTTGCATTCATAATTGACAGCTTAATACCATTATAAAAATGATTTTTTTAATATAAACCATTTGTAATATAGTTATATTCCACTTTTGTACTTCATTTTGAATAATTTTTTTCTGTAACATACACAGGCGCAATTGTCTTGTGGCTAATTAGCCATACAAAAGGGACGAGGTTCCTTAATTGAGTGAATTCTTCAATTGATTGCTTTTGACTTTTATGTCTTAAAAATTATAGATAATTAATTTTTAAAACAATTTTTCATAAATAAATCTCAACAAACAAATTTCCTCAAGAAGCACATCGACTCTTCATTTTTTTTCTACCTCTTTTTCGATGTTACGTTTCGTTTTGTCAGTTATTATTAGTAGGCGTGGCAACAAACGGCATATTATTCTTGAAAATGGAAGCGATATACAGAGTCTGAACGATTCATCGAGTTTCAAAGAACTGATTATTTATAAGTAGGTACAACATACGAAAATGGGTGTACCAGAAACGATACATACGAGGGTGGATCCAAAAAAAAAAATGGTTACAAGTCGGATATAAAAAAATATTTATTAACATTAGACAGAAAATATAAAAGAGAATCAAAAAAGGCATACGTACCTATCTTTTTTCGACATAATCACCAAGTCTATTTAGGCATTTATCAGAACGCAGAACCAACTTGTTTAACCCGTCTTTGTAGAAATTAGGTCATTGTCCATTGAGCCAGGTCTCGGCGAATGATTTCACTGCACTATCTTGGAATATCGCAGCACATCAGAAACTATATGCTTCACGCTACCATAGCTCAGTCCCAGCTTTGATGAGATTTTACGCAGTTTCCCACCGAACATTTTGAATCATTTCTCCAATTCGGACCGTGGTGATTTCTGTCATTGAAGAACTTGGCCAACCACTCTCTGTTATACTGCGGCTTTCGACATCCTGTCTGCCTCATTGAAAAGAGTGACAAAATTTCGCTACATGTTGTCTGCTCATTGCAGATGCGGACTCATTCTTTGCCCATAAAAATCGAATCACATCTCGCAGTTCCAAACGAGACCAATTTCCTCAGTCTCTCTATTTCAATCGTCTTGAACCATCTGGGAACTTTCACTACCTACCCGCAAACCAGCTGTATGACGAGAAGCGTCATATGTCTCCACTCTGGGGAAACAAAAGTTCTCCACAATTTGTAGTTTTCAAATGCTGCGGCTAGTAACCTTTTTTTGGATCCACATACGTACATACTACAAAATATCAATGTGTGTGAGAGCCTCTTTGATCATCCGGTATATCCCAATGGTAATTCAGTTCCGTCTAGGCATTCAGAACTATACTTCCATCACAGTGGCGTACACAGACTTCTTTTATGTAAAAGGGTATGGTCATATACTAAAATCACTTAGAACAAAGTGCCGAGGTGCAATCTCTATGCTAAAAATTAAAAATGTGTTGCTCTATATCAGGCGTTTGATCCCTCAAACCTCACCCTTGTGTACAACACTGCTTTTCGTCAATGTCTGTCACAGCAACAGTGATGTATTCGTGCAGTACTTACAGCATTGTTGGTATTGGGGTAGGCAGGCTTTTAAATTAGGGGAGTACGTGTCTCATGTCATGCATTACCCGTCTTTGTGGATCGTATATCTTTTAATGCACAGAGTTTTGAAAATCGATGAACCATTTAGGCTAGCGATACTCAACCTGCGGCCCACCGAACCTTTTTAAGGGGCCCGGTCATGGCCCATTGCTCCGAGAAATTTACTTATTTAAGAACATTATATTAAAAATTTGGTGGGAAATTCTTTGCCAAGAAATCAATTATTTTAATTTTGCTTTTGCTGTCGGTGTCGTACGGATACGAATTTATATTCTTTTTCTATTTGGAACGGTTACGGTAAGTGACAACAAACAACAGTGGAGTAGCGACAATTATATGGGTGGAACTAATTTTTAACTATCTTTCATATCTTGCAAGCGAAAAGTTTTAAAAAAAAAATATATCGTTTCAAGACGATTGGTATGCTGACTATTTTGTAGTAAAGAAATATGGATCAGTAATTGTTTGATTTGTCACGAAAGTGCAGTATTTAAAAAATACCAATAAACAGGAATCATTCAATAACACTTTTCCTCGAAGATCTATTTCAAGAGGTGATAAATAGGCTTTCTTGAACAACCTTTGCAACAGCAACAAAGTGTTTTGTAAGTGGCAATATCACAGCGGTACCAAAGACATCCTATGAAGTTTGTTATATTATTGGTAATCATATGAAACCGTTTACTGATACAGAAATTGTGAAGGAATGTTTCTGAAATGCTTCTAGTTTAGTGTTAGTGACAAAAATAAAAAATGTAAAAAATAATAATTAAAAAAGCAAAACAGAGGAGTTATAATATTTTGATCAATTTTCCCATTTTAAATTTCCAATGTTATCTTGGTCTTAAAGCATCCCCCCTCACCCCTGCGGCCCTCGTGAAATAACTTACATATGTATGCGGCCCAGAAGGAAAAAAGGTGGAGTACCCCTGTGTGTGTGTGATTTAGGCTAACCATCCACTTCATAATATTGAAACAAGATAGATGAATAAGGTTACACTACTCTCTCTTTAGCTACTATTTCCCTTCCCGAATTTCCTTATCATACTTCATGACAATATAATTTAATCAATAGAATCAATAGAATTTAAGAAGCGACAGCCTCCATTCTAGAATTCAAAATGGCGTCCTATACATAGTTGAAAATGTCACAACACAGTCGTTTTCCCAAACATTATATTTGGTTGGGGAGAAAGAAATCCATTATTTTTTCGGTAGATGGCTGTAGTGTCGATATCTTGTGAAGCATCGATCAAACAATTTCAAGTTTATGCACATTGTCAAGATGACGTTTCACACTAAAAAAAATATTTTTGCTTTTTTTTGTTTTGTCCTTTCAGTTGTGAAATACAGGGTGTTAAAAATGGAAGTCAACAAAAAGAAAATTCGGTTCTTTTTACAGTTTTTCTTTGATAAAGGCGAAAATGCAAGCCAGGTGGCTGAAATTGCGAATGGTGTTTATGGTGCCGATAATGTAACAACTAATTACGTGCAATTTTGGTTCCGTCGATTTTGTTCAGGTATTTTTGATGTTAAAGATGCACCTCGCACAGGCAGGCCCGTCGTCGAAAATGTCAATAAAATTACAGAAATCATCGAAGTTGATCGGCTTGTTAGTAGGCGTAGCATCACCCAGGAGCTAAACATCGACCGTAAAATCGTTTTAAGCCATTTGTACAAAGTTGGATTAAAAAAGAAGCTCCATGTTTGGGTGCTACACCAATTAACACCAAAAAACATGATAGATCGAATTTCCATCTTTAAAGCCCTGGCCAAATGGAATGAAATCGACCCATTTCTTAAACGGATGGTGACTGAGGATGAGAAATGGGTCACATACTACAATAATGTGCGAAAACGATCGTGGTCAAAGTGCAGTGAAGCAGCTCAAACGATGGCCAAACTAGGACTAATGGCCAGGAAGGTTCTACTGTGTATTTGGTGGGTCTGGAAAGGAATCATTTACTAGGAGTTGCTTCCACATTGTCAAACACTAAATTCAGATCCCTACTGTCAACAACTGGGCCGTTTGAAGCTAGAGATTGACCAGAAATTGCCAGAATTGGCCAACAGATGAGGTGGTGTGTTCCATCAGGACAACTCCAGAACATTAAGTTCTGTAGTGACTCACCAGAAACTCTAGGAGCTTGATTGGAAAGTTTTAATGCATTCACCATATAGTCCGTACCTATCACCAAACGATTACCACCTTTTTCTCGCATTGCAAAACTTCCAGAGTGGTAAGAAATTGGGATGAAGAGAAGATAGTGAAAATCGATTACTTCTATGAGAGAGGCATTATGATGACACCTTTAAAATGGCAACAAATTATACAACAAAATGGTGCATATTTGACCCCAATCGGACAATTGGAAGCATGTTAAATAAAGTCTTGATTTTCATGCAAAAATAATGGATTTCTTTTTCTCCAACCTAATATTATTTACTGTACACTTAAATCATTAGAAGTTAAATTATCTCTTCAGCGAAGCTATTGGGAAGCAAAACAAGAGTTAAAACTGACCGAGCTAAATAAAAGTTACCGCTAAAGTATTTGAGCATTCCGTTTTAGAATAACTTCAGCAATGTACAAATCATACAAAATAAATTAAGTTTAAATTTAAAATAATTCATAGGTCAATGTTAATAAATGTAATTACTTGAATTATAACGCTTTGCATAGTTGGCAAATCAGGGAATTTTGTTGCTGATTTTTTTGTAGTAAATGGAATATTTCAAGATTATATTTTGCCAAATTTGATGAGAGGTTAAAAGGGACTGAAATGATCAGTTCAATTTTTAAACAATATGTATTTTTAATAACTGGTATTTCATGTGAAATATTGGAAAAGAAATAGTATAAGATAGATTAATTAAATGCAACATATTTTAAGTATTTTAAGGAGTTAAAAAGGAGCTACAGCACACAAGAAATGCTCAAATGGCGTCTATTAATCGTATAATAATTGTTTTTTTATCGTTTACTTGTGAATTACCACATATTTACACGGCTTCTAGCCACTTCAATAAAATTTCCAATAATAAGCCATAATTTTCACTAATAATAAGCAAAAATATCCTTCTTGAAAATTACACAAACTACAAAGGTAGTAATATATCATTCCATTAATTCTTTTCACGAAGAAGTTCATACAAGATAAATCTAGAAATCATTGTGTCACAAAATTTCCAACACACATAACACTCAAATTATAAGAGATGTGAGTGATATCAATAAACACACAAGAGTCATCATTTATGCGTTTTTATACCTGTTCAGTTCAGTTACATACATCAGATATATATTTATTGATTTCAAATTTCTACAGTGACGCTGTTGTTATAATTCAAAACTTAGAATGTTACTTTAAATCAAAAAAATTTTATAATTATCATGTATACCAAATGATAAGGTGTGTAACAATTATGATGTACTCCTTTACCAAATGTAACTTTTTGAGTAGCTTTTATATAAGAATAACTTTTACACACTCTCTATTTTCATTAGATATTTTCAAATAACCCTGGGCATTACTATTTTTAGTTAAAGATACAATTGTAATGTTTTTATCTTAAAAATGAAATCCTTTTGATGTTCTCTCAATTATAAGATGCGCAGGAAATTTGCGATTTTTTAAGTTTGATAATGATATTACTGTAGCCAATTTTTTAGTAGCCCTAATAATACAGTGCTTTGGCAACCCTTCAATAGTTTAGTGCTCCGCTTAAAAATTGCCAACCTGCACCCTATACTTTAAACTTCTTATTTAATTGAATGATAAGTAATCTTTGCACAGTAGTTGCTTGACTGCTCTGTACCAGAGTCAAACCACATCATATAATGTGCAATCGTACAATCAAACTGTTAAAGGGCCGACAAGATCTTTTACTCCTCTTTGTCTGATTTCGAAACGTTTCGCTCTTTGTGGTCTGCCTCGAATCGTAAACCTTGAGCGAAGAAATAGAGTTGCGAGGAGAAAGTCATAAAGATTATTTGAAACAGTAAAAGTGTCATTAGAGTTCCTAGCACCGATGACGAATCTCTGAATCCTGCAATGAACCAATAAACCGTCGGAACATAAAGGTTTCCACGCAGCCATATTATTTTATTTCGCGAGGAGATAAAAAATAACATTAACTCTTTCACGTGTTTTTCCACTCGACTGAAGACAAAAGGCAGATGGAAATAAACTGTGAGATACGAGCACAATTTCACGCGAGTGGTTATAAACTGTTAAGTAAATTCCAACATTTAAACTCAACAGAAGAAATTGATGGATATCTAAAATTCACAATTTATGTAATGTCCGTTGGGAATCAATACAGAAAGAGAAAATGCGCCATCACATTTATACTCGCGTTTGTAGACACTGCAATACCATGAGGACCTCTCGAAATTTGAATGAAATTCATTCCACCAACGAAGATATTTAATGATACCAATAAACTATTCAATTTTTAAAAATAAACAATGCGATATCAAATTTCAGTAATCAGTATTTTGTCAAGTCATCCTAAGTTAAAATAAGTGCTTATAAATGACGTGGCACCAAATCAAACCAGTTTTTATTCTGTACCCTAGGAACACCTCATGTTGGTTGAGAAGATCTCACTCATTTTTAGAAGGATGATTAGGAGGGGATTATTATCATCCGGGGAGATATAAACACAGCATGTGCGGAGAAGCTATTGAATCAAGCTTGCAATGATTACAAGCAAGAAATTACAACATTTTACTTTTAAGTCAAGCACTGGAAATGACTGCTATATACATACAAGACAAGCTAACAAGTATAAATAAATTTTGCAATCTAACGAGATGTAACCCCTCGACCTTGACGATTCAAAAGCTTTCATAATCTTGAATACCAAAAATTAATACGAAAAAAGGGCTTTGGCATGAATCAATGTACAGTAAGATCCCACTTAAAGCGGGGGATACGTTCCATCAAAGTAGAGCGTAATGCGAAACAGAGCTAAACGAGGCTATCTTAACATGTAAATAATGGGGTTAGGGGAAGATGGATTAAAAATTGGTTAGGTATTAAATTTAATAATTATGTTTTTTTTAAATAAAAATAAAACCAAACATTTATTTCTGACAAAAATAAAAACAATATAAACGAATATATACATATAAAAACAAATAAAATTCTAAGTCAGTCAGATCATTCAGTCTATTCTGTGTTTCCAATTTTCTGCCTTTTTGTCAAGAAGGCATCTTATTGAAGTTGCGAAATTCAATGCAACACTAATTTGAGATGGACGTCCACTAGAATCTAATTTTCTACTCACTTGCAATTTAGTTTCCAGTGAAATGCTTTTTCTGGTTGCTTTCTTGCCTTGTTTTTCATTATTACCCATGATAAAAACTAAAGATATGTGTCACTGTATTAATCGTTATAGTATTATTTAAATTTATACTTACAATAATGTCAACAAAGATTTCAAATGATAAAAATGCGTCCGTACAGCACCGCACCAAACAAGAAACACAACTACACTGTTTCGGATATGTTATGTACACATTTTGAAGCCTACAATTTCGGGGAATCCCCGTAGCTCTGCGAGCAATTTCGGGGAATCCCCGGGTAGAAATAAAAGACCGCTAAGCCGAAACAGAGCTAAACGAATCAGCGTTAAGCGGGGTCTTACTGTATTAATATTATCCCCAATCACCTACAATTCTTTTTCTTCCTCTATCTCACTGACTACATACGTTATTCGGTAGTGACGTTCACTTGTATTGAGGCATTGTTCTAGCGTAAAGTATCAGTTTTGGTTAGAAGAAAGAGAACCTAAACCAGAGAGAATAAACCTCACGGATATTCCATTGTTACATGGCATTCTGATTTACTTCTATCTTAACCCGAAGTTCAACTTTTTTAACTTCGAGACGAGCGTTATGAGTGAAATGCTGACCGATGAAAAACCAAACTTGTTCAAAAGATTTCATATCCGATGGTTAGGTGGGGCAAGGAAAAGGTATATTGAAGATTCATTGATGTGAATAGAAAATTTGAAGAGTATACCTAGTAATATGTTGGCTAGGATTTCTGTATTCTCAGGGCTCCAAGAACGAGTTAAAGGAAAGGTATGATTTCTGTTTCAAGAATTTACCTCTCTGATGTACTGGTTGCTGTTGCGGTCAGCCAGATTTTTAATTCACTGCTCAAAAAAGTTCGGGGAGCAAGCAAAAAAAAGTGAAAAAGCCATTGCGTTATAGCCATGCATGGCCATAAAATGGAGAATACAGGTATTACGAAACGTAATACAGAAAAAGAAAAAACAAACGCTAATTCTTTCGAATGATATAAAGAATATGATATGATGCTTCTGGGTAACAATTTGGTTGCATGTAAATGACAAAAAATGTATTGCTTGGAAATGATACAGGATGTATAATATGGTGTGTGGTTCCCCCACCCGAATTCCTAAGGCTGCCGCAAACATGTTTTGTATGAATACGCTGTGGTTATCGATAAGACTTTAGGGAATATTGTCCCACTCTTGAGGAAGAGTGATCTCCAAGTCTTGGATAGTAACAGGAGGGCTTGGTCTTGCAGCAACGTATCACCCGAGTGTGTCCCAAACATGCTTGATCAGATTAAGGTTAGGAGAGCATACTGGTTACTCCATACGTTGTATTATTTTAGCTTCAGTAAGGTTCTCCACAAGAAGAGTCGTACCTGGTCTGTTATTACCCTGCATTAAAAAAAGAAATCACCAATGGTTGCAGCGTAAAGTATGACCAAGAGTCTCAGAATCTCGTCTGCATACCTTTGAGCCATCAAATAGTCCTTCTGAATCATACGCAAGCCAGTATATCTATCTAGCCCGTACTATCAAACCACCTAATCTATAATATGATCTTTCCTAAACGAATATAGAGTTATGTAGAGCAGCGGTCGCCAAACTTTTTGACCTCATGGACCAGTAAATTCATAATTTAAATCCAGCGAACCACCAATAGAATTTTTTAAGAGTTAAATTATTGTTATGAATCAAATTATGTTTCACAATGCATCTTAAAACATAGTTTAACGTGATGAGTAAATATATTCCACATTTTTCTGGGGACCAGCGAAATTTTCTCGCGGACCACCACTTTGGCAACCTCTGACGTAGAGTGTCCCTTTCTTGCCATACCAAAACCTATCTGGTGTCACACTCTAAACTAAATCGGGAGTCGTCCGTAAATAGTACTTGATTCCAATAATTTTACATTCAGTCTTGATGTTCAGCAGCTCACTTTCTACGAGAGAAATTGCGAATCCTTCACTTATTACCTTTTTTTCTGGTTTTTGAAGTCATAAATGTTGATTTGTATATGAGGTTTTCTTCTTCTGTTTTCTGCTACACTTTAGATTATGGATGTTTTGTTTGGCGTTAGAGTTATCAGAAGAAATATTTTGCGTAATTTCATTAAATCTCTATGCTTCCCTAATTTTTTTTGAGCAATGTAGTTGATACTCAATGCTCTCTAAAACATGACATTTAATATTCCTTTAATATCACGTTGGATAAAACAATTCACAACCTGTCATTTACTGGCATAGCGTCCAACGTTGATGTGACCATCAAGATGCCTTTAATTAAAGCAGGATTCATGGGAAAAGATGATTTGTTCCAACCAGAAAACCAGGGTCCTTACCAACAGCCTACTAAAGGTGCAAAAGGTTTTTATCATAAGGTGAATTCTATATAAAAGAACTCTTATTTTCGCAGTTCAATATACGAATAAATTACGAAACTAACCCAATATGAAATATTTTTTTTTTATTGCACTAAAGGCAATCTTTCCTTGAACACATCTTAAGATTTTTCATAGATAGCGCATAACAACTTATGTCCAACGAAGTACAACTGGGGTACCTAGTACTATACAGTTGAATTACAGATAAATTTCACAAATCAGAAACTTCGTAATCTTTCAGAAATTAATAATCATCCCCAAGCTTTTTAAAAACTATAAATTAAAAATAATTAATAATTATTCCTTTTATAAAAGGGCATTTAAAAATTATCTAACGTTGTAAGTAAATATTTGAATATATATTTTTTAAAAAAATCACTGTGATTGAAAAAGATTGATTATTCACTGTTCACTGATTTTTTTTATTAATGTTACACTCTAAAGCAACACGAGGGGTGTTGGAGACGGGCCTCGTAATGTTGAACCTCGGCCAAGTGGAGAGGAGGATACCTGAGCTAACACCCCACTCTCAAAGCTTTTACACCACCCCTATGCACCAGCCTCACTATACGAATGGTTTTCTGTGGCATCAAGACTCGAACTCATGACACGCCGCCGACGAGTTCGTGACCAAGATAATTTGGCTACCCCGGCACTGCTACTGCACAATAGCATTTACTGGAATACTAATAGCTTATTACTCCAACTATACATAATGTAAATTATTAAATGATGATATTACTGGTGCGCGCGTGTGTGTGGTGTTATCATCACTCGCCAAACTTTTTGACCTCACGGACCAGTAAATTCATAAATTAAATTCCGCGGACCACTAATAGGAAGAAAGAAGAAAATGAAAGAAAGAAAATGTGATCTAAGAACACACATAAAAAATGTGCCTAGTTAATGAAATGAAACTATTAATTCCAACCAAATTATGAGAGCTTTATTAATAAACCAAAATAAAGTAAACAAAAAAAAATAAATAAACAAAAACTGTAAAAACAAAACAATTATAAAAAGGGTATAAGTTTGTCAAACTTTTAACATTACACATTCCTAGTGTTATGGATGTTCCTACTTACTTGAAATAAGATTGTAGATAATTGGATTCAATGTTGTTACTACATTTATATTTCAAGCTCAGATCGGTACCATGTTTTGATGGCTGTAAAACATAAAAAGGCCTTTTCACATAAATAAGTTGTGGAGAATTGAATCAGAATTTTTATTGCCAGTTCATTAAGGAAAGGGTATTCACTTTTTATGGAAACCCAAAACATATTTTGATAAGGAAAACTGAAATTTTTAAATTTGAGAGTTTCGTCGGACGATAGGTTGATGAGGCTTTTTTATATAGATGCACGAATAAATTATTATTCTGAATTTTCACTGCAAATGGATATATTATCCACATATTACCATGTCAGTACGACTTATTTACCGTGGCGTTATTCTATGAAGTAGCGTTTTTATAACTTATGAATATAATGAATTACAATAATGAATTAACACGATTAAATTCATTATTATATGAATTTAATTATGTTCTAAAGCATTTTAAAACATAACTTAACGTGATGAGTAAGTATATTCCATATTTTTCTGGGGACCAGCGAAATTTTATCGTGGACCACCACTTTGGGGACCTCTGGTGTTATTCAAATAATTCTGGATATCAAAGTTCGTCTTTTGCTAGATTTATTAGTAACAATAATAAATTTAAATATAGGAAAACTTAATAATCTTTAACAAATTAAATTACCAAATTAAAATAATAGACTGAAACATTCGACCGAAAAATCCCAGTAAACAACGACACCTGATACGCCGAAGCCAAGATCAAGATTAAGACAAAATATCCTAGATAAACAACAGCACTTAGTAACGCTGAAGCCAAGTTCAAGATTTAAACTGAGGTAGAATACGTTACATATGGTCTTCGTCGAGATAGACCACGTGGGGTCTGAGAGTGGTGACAGCTACGCTCCACCTACTCAGAACCATCTGGGCCACATAATTCACAACATGATGAAAAAAAAACTGAAAAAGTCTCAAATGTTTCAAAATAATCTTAAAATATTTGACGATTTGGATATCTCATTAACAATTAGTTGTATTTCTAAATTCAAGTTATTTATAAATGCAAAATCTAAATGTCCCCTTAACTGTTAAGAATATTTGGACAAAATTTAAAAATATTCCAAGAAGTTCCCAAAGATTTAAGGTGTCCGACTCCGTTCGGAACCGTGATTTTGCAAAAGCATATAAATGGATAATATTTATGATATTAAGTGTCACTTAGATTAGAAAATGTATATAAAATTGTTTTAAGAATATTATTACAATAAAAAATGATTTAAGTACAATATTTTGACAAAATATGAACATAGAATGACCCATTTTCAAAATATTATCCTTTTGTGAAAAATGCTTCTATTATATAATAATATTTTGCCTGTATATAGCTCAGATCTCTGTACAGAAGCTCAACTAGAATTTTTGAAATATATAACTTAGATGTGGGTTTATCCATGTTTTACAACTACAGAGGGAAAAAATTTTAAGAAAAGAACGTCGATAATTATTTCAATGGGTTGTAACTCTAAAAATAATGTGAATTTTCAAAAAAAAATAGTTCAGACTCTTTGGAGAAGTTTTTACTTTATATAAGCCAAATATTATTATTTTAGAAGCATTTTTTTTTATAAAAGGAGAGAACATTTTGAAAAAATTGCAATATTGTATTTAAATAATTTTTTGTGTGTGTCAAATTGTCCTTAAAACAATTTTATACGTATATTCTAATCGAAGTGACACTAAATATCATGAAAATTATCCATTTATGCAGTTTTTTAAAATCACGGTTCTGAACGTAGTCGGATACTTTAAGACAAAGAAAATGAAGAATAAGGAAACAAACTCCACCCATGAAATACTTTAGCCAATTTGTGATACAGTTTACATTTTCTATTTTACCTGAAGTATCAAGTATTATTTAAGTATGGCTCACCATAATAGGGTTCTAAATTACATTTATATATAATTTCTATTATTTTGGAATAAGATGTATCAAAATCAAAACAATGAGTCAGCAAAAAATATTTTAGTGCCAAAATTCAAAGCAATAAAAAGGTGCAGATAAGATATTTTCCTGTTTATGAATTATCCATAGAATTTTCCAGCGTTCTAGAATACTTACGTAAGAAAAAAAATCGTAATAAAAAAGTTATAAACTTGAATCTTAGAAATGAGAGAAATTTAGATTAATTTCCAAAGTTTAACTCTGTGTTTATTACTACTGCATTCAAAAACAACATGGTGGATACTAGTTGATTGATTACGTTTAATTTACGCCGCATTGTAACGCAACACAAAAGCTATTGGCAAGGGACATCTTAATTTTGAGTCACGGTCAAGTGACGAAGATGAAACCTGACCGAAAGCCCCATCTCCAAATTCCAGCACCACGCCAATTGAGGTTAATAGAGATGTGGACCTCGTAATTTTAAATCTGATGAAAATGCCTTATAAATGGGCACCTTATCCTTTAAATTTCTCCAACAATCCTAGGTCTTGACAGGTTTTACATACATCCGTTACTCTATACCAATGCTCCGCAACCTTTTTATCGCCGCGGACCGGTCAACGTTTGTTAATTTTACCACGGCCCGCTGAGAGGGAGGATGTTGATTGTTTATATTTTAGACTGTTTTGATTTCATAATTTTAATTTAATTGTATTTAATCGTGGCTTCTGAATAAAATATAGCTACACCAAAATATGAATATAAAGTGATTTAACAAGGAATATTAAGTGATTTTCATAAAAAGTAGCCCAAACCTAAGAAAAATATACCACAGTAAATAAAGAGAAGTAATTTCATGTTTCTTGCGCGGACCGATAATATTTGATCCACGGACCGGTATCGGTCCGCGGACCGGGGATTGCGGAACACCGCTCTATACGATGGCTCTTTAATGATATCGTGACTCAAACCCACTACCAGACAGAAATCACATCGGATGCAAACTCACGATTAAGACTAACCGGCTGCTGTAGGATACTTTTCAGGAATATTAATTGTAGAACTCACAGCATGTATGCCAAGAATATCGTTACTTTGACTCTCCTGGTCTTTAAAACTTCAGAGGTTGATAGTTCAAACCCGAACATTGTTATAGACCAGGGATCGGCAACCTTTTAGCAGTGGCGTGCCAAACCAATTTGATTCAGCGTGCCACACGGTAGGAAATTTTTGAAACAATTCGATTCCAGTGATAACACATGTAGAGTTTGAGAATAGAAGCCAATAAAATGTAGATTTACAATTTTTTATTATACATTAATTTTGCATCAATTAAAAATATTTCGTAACAAAAAAATAATAAACAGTATAAAATATAACTGTTTCTTCAACAAAAATAAAAAATATTAAAATTTAACATATGTTACGTATTTTTTAAACATATTTATTACAATAAGAAATAGACAACATATAATACAAGTATTTCCCTTCATTAAAGTTAAATAAAATAAATAAGAATTTTTTTTTAATGTGAACCTAGTCCTTGCATCGCTCTACTTTCATATAGGAAAATCAAGGATTTAATGTGTGACTTTCTGTTTGACACGATTCTGAACATTCAGTTGTTAAACAATGGCTTTAAGGCCTCGAAATATTTTTCATATCAGAAAAGATTTTTTTTTACTTTGATATTCGTACAAAAGCGGAAAAGCTTACATGTACGCAAGCGTAAAACAGAGTACATGCAATTTTCTATCTTCAAACCATTAAATCTCTCCAGCAATAACATTCAATAATTTACAAAATAGCTGCAAATTTATCTTTAGAGAAGATTTGTAGACTTTTTCGTAATTCCGTAAATGTCCATTATTCTAAACATGTTTGTCTCTCAAATAAGATTCATTACAAATTTATCAGCGTCATACACTTAAAAATGAAAAACTTATAGAGTAGTGCAGAGTACCACTGAGAATTTTTCCACGTGCCAAGGGTTGCTGGCCCCTGTTGTAGAAGATAATAAGAACTTTTTCCCAGTTAAATTCAAACTAAGACTTAAAATCTTCACGGGCCAGGTAGGGAAATCAGGTGATAAACTTAGAAACGTAGTTATCATTCTTGTTACATGATTACGATTCGAAATAACGAGGACTTTCTCCAATAACTTTGTATAACTATTTAGGGACATTAATACGAGGCGCATCAAGAAAGTAAGTTTCCCTGTTTAAAAAGAAAAAGAACTCCCTATTTTCAGGAACATATTTATTGACAACAAGTACTAGAATGTTTTAGCTATTTTTCAACATAGCCACCACCAGAATTGAGACACTTGTCGTATAGTGGGATCAACTTTTGTATCCCTCTGTCGTAGAACTCTGCCGCCTGTGAATGGAACCAAAGTGTGACAGACGTCTTCAGCTCTTCAACGTTGCCAAAACGCTCACCGGAGGACAGGAATTCCTTGAGGTGCAAAAAACATGAAAATCGTTGGGAGAAGGACCAGGGCTGTAGGGTGGATGATCAAACAACTCCTAGCCAAATTCCGTCAAAACAGCTGCAGTGCGTCGAGCCGTATGTGGACGAGCATTGTCATGGAGAAGCACACATGCAGTAAGCATTCCACGCCTCTTGTTTTGATGGCACATCTCATTTTCCGCAGTGTTTCACAGTAACGGTCAGTATTTACTGCTTGACCACGTGGAAAGAAGTCAATGAACAGAATGCCCGTCCTGTCCCAGAACACCGTACGCATAACTTTCCGTACCGACAGCATCTGTTTGAATTTCGTCCTGACCGGAGACCCACTATTTCGCCAATGCATTGACTCCTACTTGGTTTCCGGGGTGAAATGCGGAATCCATGTCTCATCACCCGTGACGATCCTGTCGTGGAACTCGTCGCTTTCATCGTGATACCGGTGCAGAAATGTCAGTGCTGCTCCTAAGCGTTGAATTTTGTGTTCGGGTGTCATGTTTTTCGGCCCCCACCTGGCATACTATCTTTTGAACAGTAGAAGCTTAGTGACAATCTCATGCAACAAGGATTGCGATATCTGCGGAAAATGGTTGCCCAGCTCCGTAATCGTAAAGCGACGGTTCTCCATCATGAGCTGCCGTACAAGCTCAACAAGATCATCATTGATAAGGGACGGTCTCACACCTCGCTCTTCATCATGAACACTTAAACGACCTTCGGAAAACTGCCTACACCAGCGACGCACCATCTGCTTATGATGTTTGGCCCATAGACCTGACGATGAGTTTCAATTGGCGCAATTCTTTGTGCATTTAAGAACTTTATCTCCGACTGAACCTCGCAGGTGGCGGGAGCAGGAATAAGAGCTTCCATTTCAGACCACTGCTACCACGCTACTGGCACGAGGCGGGACCTGTCCGGCTCTGGCTTATGATTGTTACATCATAGATCTGTTACGCAATGCGCAATTGACACGGCTAATTACGCGTTTACTTTGAAGGAGAAAACATCGGGAAATTTACTTTCTAGGTGTGCCTCGTATTTATATACAGCCGGCCATCCGGTATAGTGGTTAGCGACGCTGACTGCTGTACAGTAGGGCTTGGTTTGAATCTCGGAGAAGGCATAGATGTTTGTAAATGTATAGAGCCTTCGTGACATGGAGGTAATCTAAATAGCCGTCGAGCCTCAAATCCTCTCGTGAGGTTGGTAGAAAGGGAAGAGAGATGGAAGGTCCCTGTCCACCCTCAGGGGGAGGGGGGAGGAACCGAGCAAAACCGTATTGTCACCTGCATGGTGCTCAAAGTTAAGCACGACAGGCGTAAAAATCTAGCCCTTAGCAGCGATAAATTTCGTGGACCATGATCTGATGTTACTGTTGATCAGGTGGCATAAGCAACAAAAACAACATATTTATACATATTTATATAAATGATATATATTTTAAATAATACTAATGAGATTTAATCAATCCTCTTGACTTTAAAAACTCTTATGATCAAAAATCATCAAATAATTGCTAGGAAGATAACTATTTCATTTATGGCAGGCATTGAGATTTGAGATAAGTTATATTCAATATAGAAAAATAAAACAAGTTATATCACAATGACTCATATATATTCTTTCCCAAACAGAAGAATGAATCTTTTTGTTTTGATATGCTGAGTTCAAAAATCAAAAAAATATTTTAGTATTTTATCGTTTAATAACGTATACAACAATTTTTGAAAATTTGTAATAGATTTTAAGAAATTCATCTCAACATTATCATGACAATTTGTAGTCACGATGTAGTAGTTCTTAAAATAGTTGCATATCGTTGAATCATAAATCTACACAAATTTATTTTTATACAATGTTTATATTTTAGTAATTTTAAAATAATATTCAGAATATGTGTTAATTATAAGTTTAACTCGCGTACTCTAAGTAATATTTAAAATTGAATAATGTATTAATTATTTAACTAATGTTTACAATAAAGAAAAAAACTTCGTAATATTTAGAAAACATTCTTTGTATCCTATTTCCGTCAGCACCTACATAATAGATTTTAAGCTTTCCATTGTAATAAGTTTTTTGTCTGTGTGTGTGCGTGCATGCGCGTGCATGTGTGTGTATTACTTTTTGTTTAATATTATTACAAAAGGAAGTTAGTTGTTACACATACCAAGATATACTCCGGGGAAAAAACTTAAAGAAAAAAAAAAATCGATCTGCAGTTTTTAGGGAAGAAATTTATTTGTTTTTGTAAAACAAGAGGTAAGAGCAATGATATTGAGACAACGTTTAATATAATTCAATATAACAATCGAGTTGAAAAGATATAAACAGTTGTTATAAAAAGTTATGTTTTTACACAATGTATATTTTCGAATACATGGCTTTCCAAGGAAATTAAAATACTTACAACAATCATCACTATGACGTCAATAAGAGAATGGCTACCGTGTAGAGCGAAAAAACATTCGGCATGGAGTGGTATAGGCAAAACATGATCTAGAACAGGGGTGTCCAACACGCGGCCCGCCAGTACGTAAGTTGCGGCCGACCGACTCTTTTTAAAAAAATTTTAAATATCAGGTTTTTAAAGTTTTTTCATTTTGAAATTTATTTAAGGGGAAATTTATATTGATACGTAGATCCGGATTCGAGGATTTTATGCAAAACAATCACAAAGAAAATAAGCAGTTCTTTAAGAGCAATGCGAATTTATTATCAAAAATCCAATCCTTTAAATACAGGATTCAGCAGCAAAATTCACAGAGTAAATCTCCGAAGGTCTTCACACCTTCAACAGCAATCAAACACAATCATAAGTGTTTAAAAATACACGTAAGTAAAAGATTATTCACAAGCACAGCCGAGCTAATCGCTAGTCAAAACAGTGTTCACTACTCGCTGGTTGAAATCAGACTGACAGGTTGCAGCTGGCACTCCTATTTATAGGCGCGGCAGAAACTTCCAGAAATATAACCGCTCGTGTCATCGAACGTGACGTTAATGGAGAGATCCACTACTTTCTAGAAGAATCCAGAAGGTTTCGAACTCGCCAACATGGTCGCCAACTTGGTCACCAAAAATGATGCCAACTTGGCTCTACCGTCATGATTTCGCCAAGTTCTCATTGAATCGCCATTATAAAGTAAGGGGCGACATTGCTTGTGAATAGTACAATTTTAACATGAAATTAATATAACACAGAGTAATATAAATGCATTAAACACCAAAATACAAGTTATTTACACTATTTATACAAAATTCGTAACAATATATATATATATAAATCTACAATGTATTTGCCTGTTAACTGTTCTTGTTTTAAAATAAATCCTTTTTGATAAGAGAAACGTCATTTAGATTAAAATAGATTTATATTTTATCAAACAGTTACATTTGATTTTACTATAATAAATTACTTTTTCAATAAATTCCGAATTGCATTATGCATATCCTTTACTATGGATGGTACATGATTCTCTGTGTGTGTGCGACTTTCATTTCTCCTCCTCCTTTTCTGTTTGGAGTGCCCAAAAAGCAAGAGGCAGTCAGAATTTTTTAAAGTTTAAAAAAAATTATTCAGGGCGGTTAAGATAAAAGGCAATGTATACTTAATCGCTTAAGAATGACAGCACAATCGAATTTCAAGAATGAATAACGAAAGATGAAGTCAAAAGGAACTCCGTAATTTTCAAGAAAATGGCAACTGTAATATTTTAAACATTATTTGATCATTTTGTTATTATATTATATAAACATTAATATATTATCTATGTCTCTCTGTATACATGAAAAATAATGAAAACAATACTAATAATTCATTTTGTTTTAAATTTTCACTCCAATAAATGTTTTTTGTTTCCAAATCTGATATAAATGTACATATTTTTTGTGCGGCCCACGAGATTATAATGTTTTTCCGAAGTGGCCCGCAAGGTCATTTGGGTTAGATACCCCTGATCTAGAAGCTGTTGAAGTAAATTGTTTCACTTCTCTTTCACTGCACGGATAAAGTTTCCCTTGTTTGTAGGAAGAAATTGTTGAGCATTAATGTGTCTCCCTAAAGCATCCCATATATTTTCAATGGTATTCAGTTAAAGGGAATATATTGACTATACTACAGATATCTTCGGCGTCAAGACGTTATTGTACATCATGTATGCGATTATTTCTCATTGTCGTTCATAAAATGAAACTCATTGTGGATAGCACATCCGAAAAGTCAAATATATGAGAACAGAATGTCATGAATGAACTTGATCAACACATAGAAGACCATTCAGTCGTTCACCGTAATGCCTACCTACATCATGGAACTAAAATAACAATTGATTTCAATAGTTTTATGTGTGCATTTTATGTGTAATGTAAATGTAATACATTTGAGTACATTTTTAAAATATGCATATTTATTACGATGAATTTCATTTTTTGTTCTTGCAAAAGTGCCTAAATCAATTTCTCAGTAAATAATCATAATTACATTTTGAAGGAGAAAAAAGGTTTTCAATCTGTAGAAAAATGTCTACATATACAAAAAAAAGGATCTTACCCTTTAATAAATTTTTTCAAATATTGAAACCGAAAACTTCTGTACAATCCTCTTAAAATCTGTGTTGGGCCAGATAGGACATCTTAAACGAGCCTAAATCTCCCCCGATAGGTGTAGTTTGCTTATAAATGTCCTAACTCATAGCAATAGCCAATTAAAGTTGCACAACTTTTCTTCCTTCAAGTAATACGTTACAAATGCATTTGAACTTTCCTTGACTCGAATCTATTTTGTGTGTTTAACCGTATTAACATCACAATTTGGTATGGTTTGCACTGAGAACATTCTTCATTCCTCACAGAGAATTGAATCAACATTCGGAGTGTTAACAAGGTTAAATTTCTTATCATGAATAAAACGTATTTTGTTCCATCTATCATTCTTCATTCATTTCTCCTTTCACACTCCTTATTTTCAGCGAAGATATATTGTCTGGGATATTTTAGAATTTTGTCTTTCAAATGCTTAATCAAACATTTCCCAAAACTTTAACTACTGTCAGATATTTCTATATACACATTATTGTGTCTAAACTCTTCATAGGGCCAATTTTTTCTAATAATGTTATGTTAAATATTTTTAGGATTGAGATTGATTTTCAAAAAGAAGTTCATTTAGCTAGTAACCTCAGTAGATTTTGAAGACCATTTACTTTGTGGAAAGTATGTTTCCCTCCACACAATAAGAGCTGTTTAAGTGTTGGACATCTTATGTTTGGAATTTCCTTTTATATCGCCTGACATAATATTAATAAAACATAATTTGAAATGCTAAAATACACATGTGGGAAAAAAAACTACCGTAAATTCTGGTGCATAAAGCGCACCGGCGTATAATACGCACCTATACTTTCAAGCAGCATTTTTTAGTTTTTAAGTATATTCGCCGTATAACGCGAACCCTCTTTTTTACGATGAAACCTGAACCGTAGGTGGGCAATACCTTTATGTTTTTAAATCATTTGTTCGAGATATTATGCCAGACTTTTGTAATAATATAGTATAATTCTAGAAATATAACTCTATAAGGTCATAAGGTATGTTATTTCTTTTAAATAAACAATAGGAGCCTTAATTTATTTTTATCCTCATATATTTTTCATTTTTAAAGCTATCTTTTTTTATATATATATACGGCGCATAACGCGCTCCCGTAAATTTCGATTTTATTTTTGGTGCTAAAAGTGAACATTTTACGCCGGATTTTACGGTAGACATATTTAGTATTCAAAAATTTAAGAATATACACACATTACTTTCCATGAAATTTCAGGAAACAGGGATAAATAAACACATAGCGGGAAATTGTGTGCTGTACAAATATATCTTGCTCTATTTTAGGTGCCTTAGTAGAGCCCAAACGGCAAAATCTATATGTTTTTATAAAGTTTTACGTATGATGATCAATTTTAGTCAATCTTAAGTCATATGGAACAGTTTTATTGTTGATTAGGAACTTACTTTGCGTTTACGATTTGAAAATCCAGAAATTAGTTGTTGAGCTAGCGAAAGTGCTAGCAACACAAATCATAAGGGGGGGGGGGATAGCTTCCCATCGACATTTAAAAATAAATTATAGTTTTTTAAATAAACTAAAAAACACGCTTTTATAGTGATTGGGACTAAAAAGTGAAAAAATAATTCTTAATATAAGAATAAAATGATTAACGAGAAAATCAATGTCATTGGGATAAAAGCGTGGGGTGCTCTATATTAATTGTTATAACTTCTTACTAGTTCTATTCGGAAATGCTGAATTATAGTGTAAAAATGTAGTACAAAGCACCCCACGCTTTTACCACAATGACATTAATTTTCTCGTTAATCATTTCATTCTTATATTAAGAATTATTTTTTCACTTTTTAGTCCCACTCACTATAAAAGCGTGTTTTTTAGTTTTTTTTAAACTATAATTTATTTTTCATTTTTTAGTTCGATCTAAAATAAAAGCCTGTTCTTTAGTTTTTAAAAATATCATTTATTCTTTGTTGAATTTATCCTTGAGTTTGATATTTGGAACCAGAATTATGTTGCTGCTGGAATTAGTCTTGCTCTTCAATGGACATTTATTAATAGGTCTGAAGGTCATTTATTCTCTCCCTATACGGGGCCTCAGATGAGACCCATATCGTTATATTTCAGAGATTTCGTCTCTATAAATATAGGTCTAACTAAAATAAAAGTGTGTTAAGAAGAAATATTAAATGTCAATCGTATTATATCACCTTTTAAACGTATTGCTATTATATTAATTCGTATCATCACTTCTAAACATATTGCTTTATCAAAGTAAAAAAAATATATATATTTAGCAGTTAAAACATAAATTTATCATCTTTTAAACGTATTGCTATAATGTTTATTTGTATCATCACTTCTAAAAGTATTGCTTTATAAAAATAAAAAAATACTAGCAGTTAGAACAAAAATTATTTTTATTCACATGCACGGGTCATTTTTTTTTCCTTTCTCACATAAAGAACACTTTTTTTGTTTGTATTATAATAACATGCGTTTTCATTTTTAGGGTTGCACCTTTTTAAGGGGTAGGGTTTTTTAGTCACCATATCTGGAATTAGTCACCAAATTTGGAAATTGAGTATAGAATTAATCGCCAAATTTGGAAATGGTACATGCAATTAGTCGCCAAATCTGGAAACGATATAATGAATTAGTCGCCAAATCT
>BMAV01002330.1:421790-441025 GCA_019973955.1 Trichonephila inaurata madagascariensis
TCGAACCCGGATCTGCGTAACAATATTCACGCAAGCGTAGCAAGAAAGCTTAGGATGTGAGGGTCAAGTCAGTTTTTTCATTCTTGTCACTTGACCAGAGTTTCAAAATTAAAAGGTCCATCGAAAATAATTCTCGTGCAGCTTTACAGTGCGCTGCAATTAAACAACCAAATAAAATAATGCCTCAACAAGGTCTATAAAATGCCATGAGAAAAGACTTTTAAAAAATCCGAAAGTGCTTTTAACTTATCGTAAAATGGAGTTACTATATAAGTACATTCAAAACACTCAAATATGATTTGATGAAACTTCAGCGTAAGAGTTCGAAAAAACTGTATAGTAAACTGTTGATATAAACAAATTTATTTTAGTATTGTCTGTTGAAAATACGAATGACAGCTTTCAATAGATGCTTTTTGAAAAAAATTGATTTTTTTTTTGATTTTATTAAACTTTTTATTTTTTCTTTGAACTCTGCTTTCTCGCTCGCGTGAAAATGACAGGGTTTGAGGTTTTTCCCTCCATTTCTCGTGCGTGTGATATTTCCGGGGTGGAAGGTTCAACGGTAATAACCAAAAAGTTTAAAACCAACCAGGAAAAAAGTCGTATTTCTTACTTTTCATATAAAAAGATAGTATGACTACTTATAATTATTTCGCATTGTCAATTAGTTTATTTAAACAATACTTATTTTTATATAATTTTCTTAAATAAAAAAAAGCACTTCTATTACAGTTTTCTTGAAAGTTATGTAATTATAAGGAGTTAATTATGTTTTGCTTTTTGTAGCATAATTAAAAACAAAACCTTTTTTAAACCTAAATTTTCGTCAAACATATTTTAGCATTTTTCATTAAAATTTTACATCCATTTTATCAGAGCAGCTTAATAGAAAAATAGCTACATTAAAAAAAAGCCATGCTTTGTGTGTTTGTTTGTTGTCTTTGTTATGTGTAGTATCATCCAGGCTTTATGTTTATGTGTTTCAAGATGTGAATAAAATGAATTAACTTTCCAAACTGCCTCTTCAGTACTACAGTAATCGTCCACTCGCCACGTAATACAGGAATCACTCACCACCGGCCACGCCCTGTATATTCCTTCGTAATAACATCCACTCGCCACGACAAATTATGCCACGCTATAAGTTACATTTATATATATATATATATATATTCATGTGTGTGTGTATATATATACAGTGGTGGCCAAAATTTTGGACACTTTTTAAAATTATCATGTCGTTTTAGTTTGTACGCTTATAGAAAATGTTGTATTGCACAAAATGCGAAGTCTTTTACATCGTTTTGGTATCGGTCGTCTTTATATCCTCGATGGGACATTGAATGTCAGAAAATACATTGAAATCAGTCTAGAACCCAAACATCTACCTTCCATCAGGTATCTGTTTACTGACAATGCTTCATTTATTTTTCAGTAAAACACTGCTCCTTGTCACACAGTTAAGTAATCGAAAGACTGGTATCGTACTAAAATCATTAAGCTGTTTTCCTGGCCAGGATACGGTCCTGATTTCAATCCTATCGAAAACTTGTGGCACCGTTTGAAAATTCTTGTCCGAATGAGGTACCCAAGAAATAAAAAGGAGCTCATCTATACATATAAATAAAAATGAAGTGTCTGTTTGTAATTTTAAATTAACATCGTTTTATTAAATGCATTTTTAAGTATATACGGTACCAATTTGAAAAAATCAATTTTTAAAATTTTTGTCTGTGTCTGTCGGTCGGTCTGTTTGTCTGTCTATTTGTTCCGGCTAATCTCTGAAACTACTGGACCATTTTTGACGGAACTTTCACTGAAAGATAGCTAATGTTATAAAGAGTAACTTAAGCTACTTTTATTTTAGAAAAAAAATTAGGGTTCCACGAAAATAAAATTAAAACCAATGAAATAGTGATCAATATCCGATTCAAATAGGGACTTTTTATTTCCTTGCTTAATAAAAAACAAAGAAAAAAATAAAACAAAAAAGAAACATCGATTCACAAAGTAGAAGAATGACAATATACTTAAATCATAGGTATTTCTTTACATGGAATACATAATTATTAAGTTTTCGTAAACTCTTCGAATTGAATTAACACTTTTTTGTTAAATTCCATGTGGATGAAGTCGCGGGCAATAGCTATTTAACATAAAATAAATGCATTAGAAAGTAATATTAACATATTACACATCCAGATACAAATTATTTACACTATTTTAAGCATTTATTACACAAAATTCGTAACAATGTGTTACTTTTGCTGAGCAGAAGGTAGGTGTTTTCAAAAATAGACCCACAAGAGAGTTACGGGGTGTTATAAATAAATAAAAAAAAATTATCAGCTATTATATCTACAGACTTAAAATTTAGCAAACATGGTTTTTTGTTCAGCTGAGATATGCAAAAAGCTTTTTTTTGTTGTTGTTGTTTATTTTTCATTCACGTAAAATTAACTCATTAAAAACTTTATTTTTCAATCTGTATTGTTTAATTTTTCATTTCACCAGTGCGAAGAACGGGTATACCAGCTAGTTGAGAATATAATTATTTCCTGGTATCATGTAGTAACAAAGAAAAAGCTTAAAACTATTTTCATCTCAAGGAAACATCAATGTGAGGCTGTAATAAAAAATAAAAGCTACCCTACTGAGCACTGATAACTGCTGACATCAGTACTGCTGCACAGTAACACTGAGCACTGCTATCATCAGCATCTAACGTATATCGATAGTTACTGCAGTATAACTTTTTTTGGGTTGCAAAGATTTGAGTTTTGTTTTTGTATTGAATTTAGTATTAAAATATCTTTAAAATGATATAAAAAGACTTTGCATTTTGTGCAACGTAACATTTTCTATAAGCATACAAACTTGAAATACATAACAATTTTAAAAAAGTGTCCACAATTTTGGCCAGCACTGTATGTGTGTGTGTGTGATTCTATCTTATTTTTTTTCTATATAGCTCTCTTACCCACTTTAACTTTCATGTTCTCCATTTTCCCCTGCACATAAATTTTTCTTGTCTCCAGATCAGCCGCCATATTCATAAGTCTGTTTTTTTCCAATGAAAATTATAATTTAGTTAAAATAATAGTTGATTAAAAAAAGAATAATTAAAATTAATAAATGAATCAGTAAATGAAATAATTAGTAATTACAACTCAAAACAAAAATAAAAACCCATCACAGCATAAACATTACATTAAAATGCGATAAAAATTCAAAATTACTGTTTTATAATATATTTGTATCATTATAAATAATGGTATGAAATACTATCGTAATAAAACAAAAAATAAATAATTCAGTGAATTATGAAAAATTATACTTAAAAATGTCATTGAAAATTTATAAATATTTTTTTTATTTTAATTATTTGTATTTTAAAAAAAAATTTAAATGCCTTTTTATTTAATTATTCTTTCTTTCCCCTTTTATAATATCAAATTTTTTAAAACCTCTAGATCAGCATGATGAAAATAATAAATCTTTTTATCATGCTTAATGCTAATTTATTATATTTCTTAATTTTAGGGTTTTTAAATATACGAATAAAATATCGATTCAGGAAGTGAGCATCTTTTTCTTTTTTTTCAAATCCCCGTTTTTCAGATAAGTTTGAAAATTGTCTTTTCTTACATTTATCCGATTTCAAGTTATCGGAAAGTTTACTTTTTTTTTTCGTGTTTAGTCTAGAAAAGCCGTCAATCGCGTTAGATTTCTTTTCTTTCTTTCTTTTTAAAGCATGTGGACAAAAAGACATTTTTCAAAATTAGATCTTTATTTGGAGAAAAATAAACGCTTTTCTTGACTAAACAGGAAAACCTCTAAATGGTAAAATGCTCATGGGTAAATTTTTTCATGGGAAAATATATTTTTTTGAAAATAATTAATTAGTTCATTAGAGAAATTTCATAAAAGATTTATAATATTTTTGCTGAACATTTTTAATCCATGAAAATACAAAGACAATTCATATTTATTCTTACCAAATTAAAAATCAAAACGATAGTAAAGATAATTCTTATATATTTAATTTTTTAAAAATGGGATTCCGCATCTTATGGCTACTTAAACTTTAATTCCTTCTAAATATGTGTTTGAAGTTAACTATGTATACAAATACTCGTTAAACATCTTTATCCATGAGTATCTATTTTTAGAAATATCCATTGAATTATGAAATATTAATTTAAAATATGTAAACTATTTGATATTACACATTTTGGTTCCTATAATGAGAGGAAAGAATTATTATTCGCAAATATTCAGAAGATTATTTATATTTATTAAGATATATTTCTCTTGAAATAATGAGATTAAAATATTAATTAAGATATAAATAGCATTAAAATATTAATTAAAATATAAACTAAAATGGCAATTAAAATTTAAATGTATGTTAATATATAAATTGAAAAACTGTTTTCGTTAAAATAGTATTAATTAAAAAGTTAAAGTCATTTCGTAAAAGAGTATTAGAAGTGCTGATTTTGTGAAGAAAAGGGAAAATTTATAAAAGTAGAAAAAGCCCGTGCAACGCCGGGCCATGCAGTTAGTTTTATAATAAAACTATATTTCGAAGGGAAAGGTGGCAGCAAGATTTTAACATAAAATAAATGTAACAGAAAGTATATATATAGTATTACACTTCCAAATATAAAATATTTACACTATTTTAACCATTCATTACACAAAATTTGTAACAATGTGTTACTTTCGCTGAGCAGAGATCAACTTAGAAAGGTGTTTTCAAAAATCGACTGACAAGAGAGTTACGGAGAGTTATAAATAAATTAAAAAAAAACCCTTTTATCACAGTTATTAGATCTACAGACTTAAAATTTAACAAATATGTTCAGCTGAGATATGCAAAAAGCTCTTTTTTTTCTTTTTCTTTTTTGTTTAATTTGCAATTCACGTAAAATTAACTCATTAAAAACTTCTTTATCCTTCAATCCGTATTGTTTAATTTTTCAATTTACCCGTGCGAAGAACGGGGATACCAGCTAGTTTAATAATATCACATGATGCATTAACAATATCACATGAAGATAATTACTAAGCAATTCAAAATACATAAAAAAATAAAGAATTTTCATTTAAGCTCATTCATTTTTAGCTCTCGTTGTTATATATGGTCGCGGTGGCCTAGTGTGGTCAAGGTAACTGACTCGTGGTTGGCGTGTCATGAGTTCGAACCCCAGTGCCATTGAGACTCACCGTGTAGAGGGGCAGATGTACACTCAATCCGTCGAAACTCAAACGTCCTCCTGTTGGTGTGGAAGTTAGAAGAGAGGGTGCCAGCTCAGTTATCGTCCTCGTCACACTTGAACATGGTTCAAAATGACGAGGTCCGTCACCAAAACCCCTAGTGTAGCTGAATAGAGCGACGTTAATATTCACTAACTCAATCGTAGTTAGTAAAAGAGATTTAATCTGTATACTGTCCGTAAAACTTGAACTTCTCGCCGTATATAATTTCTAACAGCTAATCTTTTGCACTGAATCCTAGTGGTCATCTATGAAACGGGAACAATATGCTGTCTTAAATATATTCATCGTTGAAAACGCAGATTCACACATTGATTGTGAAAAGCCTATTCTCCAGTCTAGCTGTGTCATTGTTCCATAAATTTTCTTTTAGTATGCGCGTATTAGTAAAGGAAGTCACCCCAAAATGTCTTGTCAATCCACTGGTCGATCGCGATCAACTTAATGCTCTCCCTCCCCCCTTTCCTGCTATAAGTAGAAGATAAAAAAGCTCTTGAACATATTTTAAGGATAAAAAGTTTTGATTTTCAATTAAATTAGAATATTGACATGAATGAAAGTAAAAAAAAGGCTAGTTTGAATTTTTTTAAATACGCTTAATGACATGTGTGTGTGTTATCACTTACTTTCGAAAATACTTTGTGTTCGTCTGCATGCTAAACATTTATTAAAGTAAAAAATCTTTTTCTCAGAATTTTTTATTTATAAATGTTTAACATGAAAATAAAAAAATTTAATATGTCTTTCTTGTTAATTAATATGATTCATTGAAAAATCTGAGGATAAATTAAAAAGTTTAGCACATAAGCTATATGCGTGAGCTAAATTATTCAGTAAAGTTCCAAACATTTTATTTATCAAATGGGACACCACATTAAAAAAATAGCACTATAAAAATGTTAAGAAACATTTTCTTTAAAAAAAAATTTTGAATTTCTTTACTGAGTAAGCTTTATCTTTTTATCAACTTTAAAATCATTTTTAAATGATTTTTTGTTACAAATGAAAAATACATTCTTTAAAAGTTTCTTTTTATTCCACCGCATTATGCACATGTTCCAAGTAAAAAAAGTTTCAACTCAATTTTTCGTTCAACTGAAATACTATGATGTTTGAAAATTAAAATGCACCTCACAGAAATATATATACCCAAAAATCAGGCGTATAACGCTCACTTTTCACACAAAAAATAAGATGGAAATTTAAGGATGAGAGTTATGCGCCGGGTTTAAAAACGACAGCTTTAAAAATAACAAAAGAGATGAGCATAAAAAAAATGTACTTCTATACAGTCACTCGGAAAAAGTATTGGAACACTTGGCATGCATAACTTGAAGGCCATTTATAAAAGTATTTCTCATATTAAAACAAAAACAAAATGAATTAAGAAATATTTTAACATTTGGTGTACAGTATATAAGGAAATTTTTATTAGTATTATAAAATTATAATTTGATCTAGCTTTTCAAATATAATTCAAAGGCACATTGGAGTCAAAAAAGTATTGGGACACTTTTGAAATGAGAAATTTAACAAATATACAACGCATTAATATAAATTCCCCCCCCCCCACTATTTTAGACTAGAAGTTTAAACATAAACGTTTCAACAGATAAGATTATTTATAGAAAAAATGGCGAGAAACAAAGACACATATTGGTTAGTGTGCGAAATCTCGTAATAATTGGAAAGATCTTGAAATTGAGTAAGTCAACTGTTTTTAACAACATTGACAGATTCAAGAAAACAAATAGTGTTGACAAAAAGCAAAGATCAGGGCATCCAAAGATATTTCATGAACGTGAAGAGAGATGGATTGCGAGACAAGTACGTATTAATCCAAGAATTAGTGCAGTAAAAATGTCTTTGAAATGTAAATGTAGGTTCGGAAAATCTGTAAATACTGAAACTGTCAGAAATGTTTTAAGAAAACATAAGTATCATGGCAGAGTACCTCAAGGAAAGCCCACATCAACAAAGCAAATAGACAAGCTGGGTTGGCATTTGCTAAAATGTATGTAAGGCAGCCAACAAAATTTTGAGAAAATGTTATTTTTGTTGATGAAAGCAATGACCCCAATGACAAGCAAAGTTGATGATCGGATGGCAAGCAAAAAGTTTGGCGGAAATCAAATACAACAATGCATGTCAAAAATTTACGTCCTACTTTCAAGTATGAAGGGTGTAACCAAATTGTCTGGGGCTGCATGGCAAGCTCTGGTGTCGGGAACTTACATTTTATTGGTGGTATAATGAATAAATGTCTAACTTGACATTCTCAAGCGAAATTCAAGCCCAAGTGCGAGCAAGCTGGGAATCTCAGGACATTTTAAGTTGTACCAAGATAATAATCCGAAACATACTGCAGATATTTGCAAGTTATGAGTCCTCTACCACTGTCCTAGTGTTATTAAGACTCAAAGTCCAGATTGCACAAAGTCCAGACCTTAATCCAATTGAACATGTGTGGGATTATTTGCAGCAAAAAGTATATGAGCACCAAATTTCTAACAAGCAGGATTTAAGAAAATATTTGGTCGAAGAATGGACCAAAATCGATAGATCGTTTTGCAAAAAATTGATCCAATCCATGCCAAATAGACCTCGCGAGGTCATATAAAGCAAGGGGGGTCCCACAAGATATTAATTTCTAAGTTTGAATTGTTTTTCTTAATTTATTGACAAGTGTCCCAATACTTTTTTGAGCACGTTTTTTAACTCGATTTCTTTTATTATCAATTTTAACCATAATTGCATTAATGTATGAGTTTTGTTCAAATTATTATTATTTATATTTACTAAAATAGCATTTACTTCTTTTTTTTGTTTTGTTGTTGTTTCATTTGTATGTTTAAGTAAAATATTACGATAAAAATCTATGAACTAGTAGTGTGTCCCAATACTTTTTTGAGTAATTGTATGTATCGAAATATTGTTTATTTAAAAGAAATTATTTATATATATATATATATATATATATATACTTGACTTATGAACTAAAAGAGTTGTAATCCTTGAAGTATACTATTTTTTCAAAAGTTTTGGATAATATTTCGAATAAATTATTTCAAAACATAAGAGCAATGTATGCTAATATTTCAGATTTCTTCGCAAAAAAAAAAAGGGTGAGCGTTATACGGCGAATATGCCTAAAAATTATATAAAAAATGCAGCTTGAAAGTATGGGTGCGCGTTATACACTGGATTTTACGGTATATATAATACGGAAGGGGAAATCTCAAATTTCTTCTTAAAACATCAGTTTCTTATAGATTTTAGAATCGCTCCTTTCTATTGTTAATTAAAAAAAACTAAAACGTTTAATCCTTTCTTCATCCCAATATCCTTAAAATATTGCAACAGTCTTCTATTTTAGAGCTCATAACTTAATATATGACGTTACTCAATATTGTTGAGTTCATAATAGTTGCCTATAAAGATGCAATAGCATGCGAAAAAAAATATCGCGCTTTATTATAAAGAATTTAATAGCCAAGTCTGTAGGAGGACACTAATTGTACAAATAGTTTATTTTATAATTCATATCATAAAGAGTGCTGTTTCTTGCGATTTTTTTAAGGCTTTCAATAAATGCATACAAAAAAGCGAACACACGTAAGAACTGCGTTAATTCTAAGGAATTACATTGCAGATCCTTTGGAAACCATGCCGAATTATTTTTTTACTAATTTAACAATTCCTACGCTTGGTTGATTCGAACTCACAACACGGTTGGGGATTCTAAGAAATACAACTCTTTGACGTCAATGTAACCAGTAAATTGACCTTGATCCAACACACGCCAGACAGGGGGTGGGAATAGTTACTCTACTTATAAATTTGTGTTTTTAGAACTTGCCTCTTTAACATTTCGTTTGTTTTGATTCTTAAGAGCCTCATTTCCATCGAAAACACCTTACAAACCGGCGTAACCCAGCCTTCGGGGAAATCTTCTAACTTTTTACGTCATTGGCAGTCCGGGCTGAAAACGCAAGCCGGATATTACAACTTTTCCAATTGAGTCTTCTTTTGTCGTTTTCGTTCAGCGCCAAATATGCACAAGTGGTGACCTCGAGAGACTTTTATCAGTCCAACCTCCGAACCCTGACCACTGTAGATGGATGCTAAGATAAGGGGCATAGCTCTTTTGCGAAATTCTTAGTAAACACTCCAGCGACCATTTAAGAGTGAAATCGTAAATCAGTTGTGATTGAACTTTTCTTGCGACGGAGTTAAAGGATCAGATATTAACTATTTTAGACTCGATTGGAATCATGGATGTGTAGAGAGTTGAATTGGATATTGGTAGTGAATTTTATACGTTCAAGTTAAATTTCACAATGAAAAATTTTAATGCGTTAATCGCTTATCTCTGCATTCTCTGTACGGTATCCCTATGCAGTGCTAAACGGTAAGTTGGTTTCATAAAAACATTTGTTATTGTGTCATCTTAGATTGTACTTAAAAAATATTTTAGCCTTAATCATTACTCTTAAGATTTTTAGTATCCTAAACTACTGTTTCTAAAAAAAAAAGTCTTTCTTTTTATTTTTTTAAAATATTGCTTTCTACAAAACTTCTTTGTTTTGTTTAATTGTTGTGCTCTTGGAAAAATGATTCCTTTGCTTTCGTTAGGGTATTACTTCTCAGAGAAGTTTATTTTATTTTATTTTTTCTCATTAAAATAGTCATGAAATGATTCGTCAAGGAGTTTAATAAGGACATAAAGTTCTTTATTACAATTTTCACGATAAACACTTAATAATTTAAAAAAAAGCAATAACTTCGTTTATGTTTATTAATATGAACCCAGTGTAATGTTGCCACACTAAAGCATGTTATGAAAAATATTATAGTTATAATTAATGATATATTGATAATTGGTATTATAATTAATGGCATTATATTTGGGATCATTGTGTTCAGAAATTTAAAAGGGAAAAGTCATTCTTTTAAGATGGTCAATATTTAATTAAATTTCACTTTTCTCTTGAATCAGATCTTAACATGAATGATTTTTAATTGTAGAAGTGTTTATAGAAAAGTAAATATTTTATCATTGCTTCGTATGTATAAAAAACACAATCTGCGGTTCACTGAGATATTTTTTGTTTGTTTTTGTAATTTGTTTAAAGCATTTAAAATTAACTTATAGATAAATTAAATTTGCTTCCAAATAGCTGTCTAGGCTAGTGGTGACAAACAAAATTTTAAAACTAATTATATATTGGCTCTCTTATTATGAGAACATAATACTTATTTCATATAATTTTTTATATCAACTTTGAGGAAGATATTTCAAAAAAATTAGTTGAATTTACTACTTATTTGGCACTTTTAAAGCATTTCAAGAATATAAATTTGAAAAGAGAGAAAATAATTTCAAAACAAATCAAGTGATTCTAAAGCTATATTCGGGATATGCTTACTATATATATTAGCTTACTAATGCTTTTTATATGTATAATATATGTATAAATAACTGAAATTTCCAGATAAAAAAAATCAAAGTTTTTAAGAAAATTCTTTCGACGACTAATTTAAAGGTGAATTAAATTTACAAAAAAATTCGCTTCTATAATGATCTTAAAAGTTCGACTTGTGATTAGATAAATATATGCAGCTCTGTAAGATCACAAAACATTTGCAAATACGAATAGATAATCAAGGATTTAAAAAAAGTTCTATAAAAAAAGTAGAGTATACTGAAAGCTGTGACGAATTTTTATTTCAAAAACAAATTTATATATAAATAAATAATTTATTTTAAAAACACATCTTAATTTGTATATATAAATAAATGGTAAGCAAAAAAAAAAAAAAAAAAAAAAACTCATTTAAAACAAAGCGTATTTTTCCCCACATTCAGTATGCATATTTCTTTTCACTTCATTTTACGAAGCTAATTTATATATACTCCTAACAAATTAAGCTACATATTTATATTTGACACTTATTCATCATTATTAGATTTAATTCATCTTCTGCTACATTTTTAATAATAAATACAACATCTGAATAAATTATGTAAATATATTTTTTCCTTCTTCATGGTGATCGGGCATTTTGTGCAAGAAAGCCACTTAGGAGCCACTTCCTAAAGATGGCGATTATTTAAAAAATTTTATTTTTAAATTCCGCCTTTTTTTTTATTCTACCTTTATTATATGCAATGGCGGGGAATAAGAAAAATACCATAGTAACCGATTAATTACAATCGAAAGTTCGTGGTTGGTGTAGTTACAGATAATTATTTTATACCTAGCATAGAGATATGAGTTAAATTATTTAATTTTAAGTAACAAAATAAATTATATGACAGCGATTCTTATTTACTTTCATGGTAAGAAATCGAAATATTTTGTTATGATTCGCAGAGCTCAAAAATCGAAAATATGGTGCTAATTTGATATCGGGGGTAGTAGTGCCAAGTTGTTGTTTATGTTCGCCAAGATGGGCGATAATATTTCAATATGGTTACCTTAATATTTTTATCGTCTGTCGATGTGGTTGCTATGGGGATAACGTATATTAGAAATAACTTTTATTCATTTTTTCCCGCTGTAACCCTTTAATTTCAGACGATTTCTTCAAAAATTTAACCATTTTCAGTATAAATTTTCTTTGATTTGCGTCTTCTGTATAATTCTGGGCTATTTCCGAATATGGATGTTTCTAAAATGAGTGAGTAATAGAATATTTTTTTCTTAAAAGAATAAGTGTTGTGCTTTTAATTATCGCTATAAATCATTTATTTTCGTTTTAAAAATGTTTTTTTTTTACGTTCTTTGTTCGATGAAATTCGTTGAAGGAACTTACAGTGCAAGTTTCATATTGCACGCTTTCACTACTTTGTAATTGATATTCTAAATTAATTTTAACATACATTATGTAATTATTTTATTCATAATGAAAAAAAATGCAATTATTACTATGTGTAATCATCATATAATATTCGTTACTTATAATTGTTTCTTTCAGCATTTATTTATAAGTATTACTACATACTTTGTTATTTATTTATAATTAATATTTTTATTTATTTATAATTATTCTTATTTCTTTATAATTATTATTATTTAATTATAATTATAATTATTTAATTATAATAATTATTATTTAATTATAATAATTATTATTTAATTATAATTATTATCTTATTCATTTATAACTATTTTTGTTGTTCATTTATAGCTATTCTTATGTTATTTATTTATAGTTCTGTATTACGAGTTCTCTTATGCATTATTTTTATTATTTTTTTACAATTCGACAATTATTCTTTTTAATAATTACTATTTAATTATATTATGATTATTGTTTCTAATAACCGTTATATAATCGTACTATATGAATATTACATAAAATTACGATAAAATAATATTATGAGCTTATATGCTGCTTATACTATTATTAGTACATGTTACTTTTTATTACATATTAATCATTATTTATTGATTGATCTAGGTTATTCTCAATCTCTTCCTATATCCTTTATTTGAAATACATTTAAATGTATTTCAAAACAATTCTTTAAAATTGTGTATCATTAAACTACCGCTAAGCCGCCATATTGGATTTCAGTCCAGCAGCAAGAAACGCTGCTTGGCGTGATCCTTATCACGCCCAGCAGCACTTGGCGCTATTACCCCCGTTATCAAATTAGTTTCACTCCAGAACTATAAGCCCTACAGAGTTGAAATTTGGCAACATACGTTTCTTTTGTTGAGCAGAGACCTTCGAAGAACTAGTTCAGCGGAAATAGACTTCCAAGGTAGGATGGGTTACGGAAGAATAAAAGATAAATGTACTTTCGGATTAGAAATTCAAGTCCTGTCCTATTAAATCGAGAGATGAACACTAAAAGAAGATTTTTGAATACAATCTAAAGTTTAATGCTAGACCTTAGTTATAAATAAATATCAATAACATAAAAACATATATAATTGAACATATTATAAACATATATAATTGTACATATTATAAACATATATATTTGTACATATTATAAGCATATATAATTGTACATATTATAAACATATATAATTGTACATATCGTCGGCCTAGTTATCAGACTGCGTAACTCCACCGGTGTTACTGATTTGATATAGGAGTGCGACGCGCCAAGCGCTTTTTGGCGCGATTCCTTAATCCTTTTGTTTCGTCTACACCATGCCTCAGTGCGCGCTCCGCTCTTTTAATTTATTCCTCGATCAATGTAATCACTACTTTTTTTTTTTATCTATACATATAAATAAAAATGAAGTGTCTGTTTGTAATTTGAAATTAACAGCTTTTTACTAAATGCATTTAAAAGTACATACGGTACTTATATGAAAAAATCAATTTTTAAAATTTTTGTCTGTCTGTTTGTTCCGGCTAATCTCTGAAACAGCTGGACCAATTTTGACGAAATATTTACTGGCAGATAGCTAATGTTATAAGGAATAACTTAGGCTCCTTTTATTATAGAAAAAAAATTAGGGTTCCGAGAAAATAAAATTAAAACCAATGAAATAGTGAGCAATATCCCAATAACAAATAGGGATTATTTTTATTCAATAGGGACTATTTTATTTCGCAAGCCTTCCGTCTCAACGATTTCTAGCAGTTATATCAAACTTTTCTGTTTGATTAGGTTGCTTCCACTCACGACATTTCCGTTAATCTCCTTTGATCCTAAAGATTTTACAGTCCTTAACTGCTTTGTCAAAGGTCATGAGTCCCTTTTACCCCTTCCTTGCGGCTTCCTTTGTGTTCGCATTTCACCCTACTGCTACTTAGACCTATTTTGATCCTAATGATTTTAGTCCTCACCCCATCGACAGTGTCAAAGGTCCTGCGTCCCTTTCACCCCTTGCTCAACAAAAAATGAAGGGAAAAAAATAAAACAAAAAAGAAACATAGATTCTCAAAGTAGAAGAATGACATTATACTTATAGCATAGGTATTTCTTGACGTAAAATGCATAATTATTAAGTTTTCGTTAACTCTGCGAAGTGAATAAACACTTTTTTGTTAAATTCCATGTGGACGAAGTCACGAGTAACAGCTATTTAACATAAAATAAATGCACCAGGAAAAAAATTTTAACGTGTTGCACATCCAGATACACTATTTTAAGCGTTTATTGCACAAAATTTGTAAAAATGTGTTACTTTTGCTGAGCAGGTAAGAGTTTTAAAAAATCGACCTACAAGAAAGTTACGGGGCGTCATAAATAATAATAATAATAATAATAAGTAATAATAATCAGCTCTATTATATCTAAAGATTTAAAATTTAGCAAACATGGTTTTTTTTTTGTTTAGCTGAGATATGCAAAAAGCTTTTTTTGTTGTTTAATTTACAATTCACGTAAAATTAACTCATTAAAAACTTTATCCTTCAGTCTGCATTGTTTAATTTTTAAATTCACCCATACAAAGAACGGGCATACTAGCTAGTTTCATAATAAAACTAGATTTCGAAGGGAGAGGTGGTGGCAAGATTTTAACATAAAATAAATACAACAGAAAGTAATATTAATGTATTACACTTCCAGATATAAATCATTTACATTATTTTAAGCGTTCATTACACATAATTTGTAACAATGTGTTACTTTTGCTGAGTAGAGATCCCTCGGGAAAAAACCACCCAAACAAAAAACTAACACTAATATACGTTATCCCCATGGCAACCACATGATCGCACGATAAAAATATTAAAAAAACCATATTGTAATATTATCGCCTATCTTGGCGAACATAAACAACAACTTGGCGTCTAGCTCTACTGTATCAAATTAGAATCCCAGATGGAGTTACGCAGTCTGATAATTAGACCGACGATATACATAACATAAAATTTCCAAGCCGGGCAAGGTCGACTCAACCTTTCATCCCTACTGCAGTGGGCCGATAAATGAGTTCAAGCTTTCTTGGGGACTTAAACACTAGGAGTCTCGCTTCAGACTGATCACCTGATTGGGACATCTGCTCATGCACTTCAGCGCCCAATGCTCATGTATACTGGGATGGGCACAGTAGGCCCTGGCCTTCATGGGTTGTTGCGCCACTGAGAGTTTGAGTTTGAGTATATAACATAAAACATATATAATTGTGCAACATTATGAAATACCCAGTGAACTGGGTGGAAGAGGCTAGAAATTTATAAAATAGTTGCACATCGTTTCGTAATTTAATATAATAGTAGTTTTCAAAGAAAGAGAGAGAGAAAAGAGTCACATTTTTTAAATCTTCAATGCCATGTCGTAAGTTCTTTACAATGCATTATCTATGGGAGAGAAAACATTTTATATGCAATGTCATGCTAAAAAAGAAATAATATTAAAAGCAAATTTAAAAAAATCCATAAATTCACCACATTAATCTTAAAAACAGTTCTGTCTGAATGTATAGAAAATGTTCGAAGTATAAAGCAATGCAAAAATTCAATAATGAAATACATTTAATGGATTTTCATAAAAAAATATCCCATCTGTTTTTCATGAGTATCATTTTTGTATAATCGAATCAAAGTTCTCACTTTTTTTCAGAAATGAATGTCTTCACATATTTGACATTTTTTTCCGAAATTATTTCCTCAGTAACAAAAAAGTCCTTAAGAATGTTGAATCGGAAGTCTTGTGATATGGTCGTTCTATGGTGACCATATCTTTGACTGTCAACGTGAATTAGAGGTGTGGGATTTACAAAATGATCAGACATTTTAAAATTCTTAATATGACTTTATTAAGAATATAACTTAAATTTCTCTAATAATTTAGATAAATTTTAATAAGTGAGAATCTAATAAACCAAACACACAGCGATAGTTAAACCGAATCACGTAATTTAGACCACTTTATCTAAATAATTATATTATTCGCCTACTTTAAATTCTGACAATATTACAAGTCCTAATATCAAATAATCAGCCCTACCTTAATACAAAATAAGATTCTATCACGTACAGAAATACTTGGGCGCGCGTGCAATGGTATGCACCTTGTATCAATGGCTGATTATCTCGGTAACTTTATGACAGGCTGTCAATTCACACTCGTATCTCTTCCAAACATAACTTTCCCCTAAATTGCCATTCTGCTTACTGAAACTTCTGTTCTTTTAAAAGCTATCTTATTTGCATTTCACTTCTTGGATTTGGGTTGGAAAAGATTTGCCATTAACCTTGGCCGTCAAAGAACCCAGAGGATATGTTACAGAAAAGACGAGTGAGCCCGTCACAGTCTTCAAACTTATTTTTATATCTACTTATGTGTTAGTTATTTGTTTTACCTATTTTAAATTAACAATTTTAATGTAAATTATGAATTTAGCTAGCATTCTGATAGCGTCTTCAGTGGCATTAGGACCCTACTCCAGCCTTTTGTCCATGGCCATAAATGTAAACATCAGAACATGTTCTGATAACTTGAAAAATTTAGAATTCTTAGTATTAATATTTTTCTTGTCACGTGAAGAGTAATAAGCCTATAGAAATAAAGCTGGAATATTATTGAAATTTTAATTCTGTCAGTTCTAGCTGACTTCATTCTTTTCTGTCACACAGTTCAATGAATTTTTCTGTATAACCTGGGAATGTCCCGATCGCGTGTCGAAAAAATGAAAAATGAAATCAATTATTAAGTGTGTAAAATATTTTCAACCGACTATTTAGTTATGCATTGCATCATACATAGATTATGGTAAAATCCGGCGTATAACACGCACCGGTGTATAACGCGAACCCATACTTTCAAGCTCCAATTTTTAATTTTTAGGTATATTCGCCGTATAACACGCACCCCCTTTTTTACGAAGAAATCTAAAACCTTAGTATACAGTGCTCTTATGTTTTGAAGTCATTTATTCGAGGTATTATTCCAAATTTTTGAAAAAAATAGTATACTTCTAGAACTACATCTCTTCTAGTTCATAAAGCAAGTCATTTCTTTTAAATAAACAGTATTTCGAGATACAAACAGAAGAAAAAAAAATTTTTATGTTCATCTCTTGTTATTTTTAAAGCTATCGTTTTTATTCCAGGCGTATAATGCGCACCCTTAAATTTCCATCTTATTTTTCGTGTTGAAAGTGCGCGTTATACGCCGGATTTTACGGTAATAGAGCAATTAGATCCCAGAGAGGTATAAACAGTGCTGGCTGGTATTTACCCAAGTCTTAATTTTTAGTTATAGCCAAAAATATTTTTTTGCAAATTGTTTTTACTCATATTTTTACATACATATGCAAATATTCAAATCGTCGGCCTAATTATCAGACTGCGTAACTTCATCGGTGTAACTGATTTGATAAAGGAGAGCAACGCGCCAAGAGCTTTTTGGCGCAATTCCTTAATCCTTATGTTCTGTGTACGCCATGCCTCGGTGCGCGCCCCGCTTTTAATTTATTCCTCGATCAGTGTATAATCACTACTTTTTTTATTTCATAATAAAACTAGATTTCAAAAGGAGAGGTGGTGGCAAGATTTTAACATAAAATAAATACAATTAAAAGTAATATTAATGTATTACACTTCCAGATGTAAATTATTTACACTATTTTAAGCGTTCTTTACTCAAAATTCGTAACAATGTGTTACTTTTGCTGAGCAGAGATTCCGCGGAAAATAAACCAAAACAAAAAACTAACACTAATATACGTTATCCCGATGGCAACCACATTATCGCACGATAAAAATAACAAAGTAAACCATATTGTAATATTATTGTCTATCTTGGCGAACATAAACAACAACTTGGCGCCTAGCCCTACTGTATCAAATTAGCATCCCAGATGGAGTTACGCAGTCTGATAATTAGACCGACGAAATAATGCTTACGTATATTACTTAAGGAGAAAAAAAAATCAATTTTGAAAGGCTTAGGCATAACAGATACATAAGCAACTGTAAAAAAAAAATTAAAATTATTGTACATTATAGTTACACTTATAAAAGTTTATTTATGATTTGCAAATTTTTGAATATATAATACTAACATACTCATGGGTATTCTTTTATTTATGTGTTTCAGTAACTTATAACTTTTATAAAAATATGATGACAAAAAAGTTAAGAGAGTTCCCGTCTTTTTTAGATCATTCTTCCGAAATGTTTTCTGTCATAGTTATAATCTTATCCTTGATCTCAAAAATAACATTTTCAGAGAAACGCCGATTCTTTTTTTCCCCGTCTGTAATGTTTATATCTATTCTTTTGCAATGATAATTAAGAACTTGTTTCTCTTTATTCATTCGAAAAAAAGAACTGAAACTCCTAAATTTATCAATGCTCTTATCTTTATCCATTATTTTGCTGATCATGCATTCTTTTTGTCTAAATTCAATTTCCTTTTGTACTGCCGAAAATAAAAAACAAACTCACATTTTCTGTTTTGCTTTTTTAAAAAAAATACTATTATCAGTTTTATAACTTTGTCATGGTGTATGAAAGAAGTACTTTTAGTTTCCCAAAATTATTAAAAAATACGAAGACATTAAAAAAAAATAGACTAGGGATGACCAACCCGCGGCCAACAAGATTCTGTACAATTTTATAAAATGTGATTATTTTGAGCTATGTATTTTTTAATGGAGTGTTTTGTAACAAATAAATCCCATAATTGCTTCTATTTTATCACTTTGCTTCTGTTTTTATGGGTACTTAGAGGTGGGCAGTATTGAATTACAGTGATACACCGCAGTATCCCGCTTGATCCCTGTAACTTTTATCAACTCGCACCTCGAATCGTTCATTTCGAAAACGAAATGTCGCAGGGAAATGACGAAATTAGGAATTTCATCAAATCCCTAAGGGATATGATCAATGGACAGGTGATGTTAAAATAACGTCTCTTCAAGGTCATTTCCCTGATGAAAGTAAGTGATTTTATCAAATCCCTGATCTGTTTAAGTAAAATGATGAACTAGTCAGGATTCAGGATTTGCATTGGCAAAAGGTCT
>BMAV01002330.1:455892-481144 GCA_019973955.1 Trichonephila inaurata madagascariensis
CCATCCAACGGATATGGTTATATCCCGACGACTTTTTTCATCTTTCCATATTTTTCATAATGATTTTAAGCTCACTGATACTAATTTCCTTCTTTTTATTTTCCATGTCATTGAATTGCTTCGTACCTCACAAAAATATAAAAGTTATTAAGTAACAACTTTCTTAAACACTATTTAACTTGATAACTGAATTCAAAAACTCTGTTAACCTATAACGCCTGTTGATAAAAATTCCAGAAATCATGAATATTCAAATGTATGGGTGAACGCAGACTTTTTCTAGCTAGTTATGTGCGCGTGTATATAAGTGTTTCTAATCGAAATCTCTTGATAAAAATATCATTAGATTCTAAATAACATGACGTAACCTTGTAGTAAAAATTATTTGTTACCTTCTCTTTTATCTATTTCATATTCATTCATCGTTTTAACAAATTCTAGGAAAAAATTAACTGTACTTACTGTCTTGTGGTGTATATATATATTCATGTTTCTTAATGCGTATGAAAATGCAACCAATGTTTTCGGAGAAACCACAGAATTTCCAAAGCACACACGTGCTGCTTTGTAAACAAATAAAGAGTTTAAAGGTCGTACGGTTTGTGAGGTTATCAAAACAATCGTTCCATTGACCGAGAATGAAGACGATCGAGAATTCTCGTTGATTTTTAGTAATTACCCTGATAAAAAATCCAGTCTTGTCTAAAACCTGAGATAAAAATTCCCTAAGAATGAAACTCATATCTTCGTTTGACATTTCGTAAAAAATCTGAGAATAAAATTCTGAGGCCACGTTATTGGCTTGCGATTTATTGTTTAGATTAGTCAACCATCAGATAATGTTCGATTTCAGATTATAAACTATAAATCAACTACAACTACCTTACACGTGTTTGAGCAAGTACACGTTTTTTTTTGTTTTTTGTTTTGAGTGTTTTTACTGTTTTGAATAAGAGATAAAAGAAGAGCAATTAAAGCCTTGTCTTGATCAGACGAAAGAAAATCTACAATATAGATATCTTTTGAGTGAAAAAAAAATTCAGCATGTATCTTACGCCATCTATTCATTAAACCTTGAATTGATTTTTTTTTCTTTGGTACAATGAATTTCATATTTCGTTGGTAAATTTTAACATTTAACGTATTTAGTAATAAATTGTGTACCAAATGAATATATTGCTAGATTTTTAGAACTCAATGCAAATGTATGCATCGTCTATTTCTAGATTAGTTTAATTACGAAGTATTTTTCTATATATTCGAAAGTGATTTTCCATTTCGGATATTCTACTGTGAGATAAGGCGTAGATGATTTGAGGTATCCGACTACGCGCGCGGGCGTTCAGAACTGAGATTTTAAAAAAGATAAAAAATGGATAATTTTCATGATATTTAGTGTCACTTAGATTAGAATACATGTATAAAATTGTTTTAAAGACATTTTGACAAAAAAAATTATTTAAATACAATATTTTGGCAAAAAAGTAACTTAGAATAACCTTTTATCAAAATGTTCTCCTTTTATAAAAAATGCTTCTAAAAATAATAATATTTTGCTTATATAATAAAGACTTCTCCAGAGAGTCTGAGCTATTTATTTTGAAAAATTCACATTATTTTCAGAGTTACAGCCAATTGAAATAACTATCGACGTCTTTTTCTTAAAATTTCTCCCCTCTGTTGTCGTAACACATGGATGAACCCACTTCTAAGTTATATATTTCAAAAATTCTAGTTGAGCCTCTGTATAGAGGTCTGAGCTATATACAGGCAAAATATTATTATAATAGAAGTATTTTTCACAAAAGGAGAATATTTTGAAAATGGGTCATTCTATGTTCATTTTTTTTGTCAAAATATTGTACTTAAATAATTTTTTATTGTAATGATATTCTTAAAACAATTTTATATACATTTTCTAATCTAAGTGACACTAAATATCATAAATAGTATTCAGTCATACGCTTTTGCAAAATCATGGTTATGAACGTAGTCGGATATCTTAAGCATACTGGCGTAGCTAGTGCTGAGTGGATCCTGTATCAAAATTACTTCGGAGCCATTTTTTAGTTATGAGAGCTTTGTTAGTGGAACTGTAGTTACACATGTTGGGGTCATTTTAGCTAGGGGGCTCCGAATCATTCAAACCGCGGTAGCTACGGCCCTGCTTAAACAGTTGATGCTTATTAACTGATTTCTTCATGCTTAAAATCTTTAATACCTTCCTCTTTTGTATATTTTGAAATCGATTGTTCTTGAAGAAGTGTCCTTTAATTTAGTTACCAGTTTGTCATCAATTAATTCAGCTTCGTGCCATGGTGGAGTGGGTGCAGATGATACATTTTGAATCCAAATTAACAAAATATCTATAAAAAAATTAACACAAAAAAAGCTGTTAAATCGTTACAAAAGAAATAAATCCTCATTGAAAATTATTGATTATTTTCTTAAAATAGTGTTTGCCTAACATTATAGAACAGGACAGATGGAATATTTTTGTTCTAATAGAAAAGCATAATTTCAGATTTATTTTTCAAAATTCTGATTTTTTTTTAATACATAGAAGAAATAATATATTATAATATCTTATTCACATTTGGGCTTGAACTAATCCTTTCCCTGCATGTGAAATATTAAATACTTCATTTCCTGTACTGTATCACGAAAGTTTTTATCCCATGTATTAAACTGAAGGAAAAAAAAATGACTTTTGTTGTGAAATGCTTGTAAATTTTAAAAATACTTTTTTTAATGCATAAATAAGTATGCGCTTATTATTAGGAAAACTAATACTAGAGCCATATTGAATTGGCAAAAAAAAATCTGTTTTTCCCTTGGTATTCTGTTTTCTGAAGTCAAATTCAGACAGTCAAAAATCGTTAAAATGAGATCCTGAAATTACAGAAAAAAAATTTGGTAATAATTTAATATACCTTTTGTGTTTAAATCTCTTTTTCTGCGTAATTTTGTTCATTTTGAGTCGTCTAAATTCTATTCTGTAATAGCTACAGAAAATACAGAAGCCCCAAGCAAATCTGTAAAATATTTAATAAACATAATTTTAAAATAAGTTCAAAGTAATTTTTAACGCTGCAAAATATTTATTTCTTTATAATTAAAATGAAACTTATGTAACTGATAGTTATTAAATTTGAAATTATCATCCACAAAAAACTACCATATTTATAAGTATACCTTGATTATTATATTATTTCGGTTATATAAGTATCACAACATATTTGTAATAAAGTATTGTCCAGATCTTTAATAATGAAAAGTATGTTTCAAAAGTGATTTATTTTGATAGTATTGGATTTCTCAACACACTGTAAAGGCCTTATTACACTCGCATTTTTCGTGCAACTGTTTCGCCCAATTTTTTGAAGCAGCTGAGAATGAAGGGTTGCAGGAAACAAAACGACATGCTCTGACATCAGCCGCATTCTATCTCCCCATTGAAAAATTTCTCTCCGCTGCGCACTCTCTAATTTCTTAAAATCTTTTTGTGAAATGGGATTTTTAAGAATTCCACAGGTATAGAAATTTTCTACAATTAAAGCTCTCTCCCTCATTTCGTTCCATTTTAATACGTACATTTCTGATACTGCACTTGACGCTTAATTTCTAACAATTTTTTCAGCTCACCAGCAAGAAGTTGCTCGAAGCCGTTGCTATGGCAACTGAGTAAAAATTGCTCGAAATCGTCGGTTGAAAGAAAAATTACTTGTACGGGTGATAAGGCCTTGACAAGTTCCAGTCCATAATAAGCAAACAAAAAAAAATCGCGTCTATCTTGATATTCACTTTTTAATTTATATTCTCATCAAAAATGAAGAAATCAAATTTCTTTAACCCGTCTCCGACTGAGCTTCTTTTTTATGAAGAGCAACTATCAGATAATGTGTGCCGAAAAATGAAGTCACAGTGTGGCAAAAATAAATACAAAAATATCTTCTTTGTATATATATAGAACCTGTGCATTAATGTTTTTAATTTTATTTTTGATCGTGTTGCTAAAATATCACATATCACGTGCAATGGAAACGAGTTTCAACAGCTGGTTGAAAATGGTTCATGAAGTAAAGAAGATACAAATGCAAATGCTGCTGAAAATACAGTTATTCTTTCATTTTTAATGTTTTGAAAATCCTTTAGAACCCACCCTAAACCAGTTTTTGAAGGAAATTACTTTTTCCTTTATTTAATTCCAGGAATATAAACTACTGCACTTTTCACTTCGTGGAAATTTAGTCTCTATAAAACTAGATTGATAGCTTCGCTTTTTCTTTTTAAAACTCGTTTTATGTCAGATTTATAAATGCACATGAAACGAAGAAAATGTTTTGAAAGACAGTATTTAAATACTTTTTTTTCCGCATGAAAGTTATTTTGAAGCGAGTTTTACACATTCAATACATTTAACTCTCCTTGTTCTTTGAATTATTTTATTTAAACCGTCCCAATTTTTCCTTAAAAAAGAGATAATAATAAAATAAAAATTAATGAATGCAAAATAAAAATAAATAAATAAATGATAATCCTATTACCGTGTATTGAATGATATTTCATGTACATAACAGAGCTGTTGAAATATATATATATATATAACTTTTTGAAGCATTTTTATACATAAAATTTTATTCATTGTTCCTTATAATTTTTAGAAATTTATGTATTTTTAATTTATTGAGAATTTCAAATGATTGCAAAGCGAAATATATTTTATATAATTCTTGTAGTCAAAATTTATAAGTTTTATTTAAGTTTAAACAACAAAAATTTGATTCGAATAGAAAAGTTTTTTTTCTGTTAGCTATAACGCGAAAATATTTATACAAGAAAAGTAAGTATGTTAAAGTATTTTTCAGTCGTTTAAAAGTGTTATAATATTTCACGAAAGAAGTTTTTAAAAAAAATATTTTTATTATTTTTGTTTGCATTAAAAGTGGTCAATAGCGGTTTCTTTAAAATGAATTGACTCTACTCAAAAAACACAACTCAGTGGACTGCTAAAAGCTCTTTGTTTCACCGACACTATATATAAAGAGTTACGGCTCCAGCCACGCCTTCTTTTTGAGTGTATCACAAGCGTTTCCACCCGTTAGGTGTTAAGATGTTTCCATCCTGCACTTAACAATTTTAATTTCTGAAATTTTTAAATTTATTGTAAATAATCGAATTTCGGGAATGAATTTTTAGTTTATTTTCAAACCGTTTAAAATTTTTAATTGCAACCAGATTTAAATAAATTTGATATAATAGCAGTTTTTTTGCAAATATGTACTGTTTGTATTTCTTGTTATTTTAGAAGTAATTATTGAGAGGCTTTATTTCTCCAATTTTTATAAATATATTTAACATCAAATTTAGAAAACACGAAGTCCAAATCGTTTTGTTTCAAATTTATAATTAGTTCTTTTTTAAATTTATATATATATATTTTTATTTTATTTGTTATTACTAAAACTTTATAGTTTATATCAAGCATAGTACTGATTATAAAGTAATCCGATAATATACTTTATAACGATAGCATAGTAAGTTCAATAACATTAAAAACAATTATTGACATAAGCTCATAACTGAAAATAAAGAATTGCTATTCAGACGGTATTTTTATAAAATCTGAACAAAATAACAGTATTCTTTAAGTTTGACAGATTGAAAGACCTATCAACCCATTTTTCAACTGATCGGTATAAACATAAACTTCGACAGTGGCTTGACATATCTTTATAGATTTGACATTCTACATCAGTGTTTCTTAAACTATGGGACGCGCCCCCTAGTGAGGCGTGATAACCCTACAAGGGGGGCGAGAGCTTTTAGTAAATTGATAATTTTTTAAAAGATTATTTAAAAAATTATCAATTTACTAAAAGGAAACAAAATGCATTCTGACATAATAAAAAAATACACATTTACTCTAATATAGTATACTTATAAATGTATCAGTACGGCACAATATATTTGATACTAAGTTAAGAACAAGTTTAATAATTACTAGTGATTTTTCAATGGGCTTACCATACACAAAATTTAATACATATCTTAATACTTTGTACGGTTTAAAATTAGGGTCTTTTATTGTAGCCTTAGCGTCAAAGTATTATACATTATTACTACATTCAACACATTGGTATTGTATGGGGAAGGGGGGCGCAATGAAAATTCTGATTGAAAATTGGATCACGAATATAGAAAGTTTGAGAAGCACTGTTCTACATCATGAAGAATGATTTGGGGAAGTTTTTAAAATCTTTAAGATACTATTATATGCTAATTCTTTTTAAATTACAAGAGTTGTCAGGAATAATGAGCAGCGTGATGTACTTTTAAAATTTCATATTCATGAGTTACAATTTTCATGAGTGACTCTTTTGTTCTTTCTTTTACTATTTATTCTAGCAAGAAAAAAAAATACTTCAACTTTTAGTACCACTTGATTTCTCTCAATTTTGTTTGTACAAAAAAAAAATACTTTTTCTTTTTATCTCTCCATTAAAAGTTACTTAGAATAAATGCTGACGACAGTTTTAGAATTTACTGCTATTTATAAAATAGATTACTTTTTTGATAACTTTTTGCTCCGCCTCACTAATTTTGAAATGCAACTGTAGGCATAACAAAAAGGATATTTTTAAAAAAATGTAACAATAATCATATTTGGTTCTTTTAAAATTTTATGACGAGTACGTTTTTTTGAAATAGACAGTAAAATTTATTTAAAAAATAACAATAAATAATACAAAGTAATGTTAGTTCAAAATTCTTTGGAATATTTTTATTCTGAAGATAGTCAAAAAGCTACCCAAGTGTAAAATGGTTAAGAGCAATGTAAGTATTTTAAAAATCTGTTTAACTTAATCCTACATTCGTCAATATGTTTAACTACATGAAACTATTTTCAAAATGCATATAATAAAATGTTTGCCGTTTAATAATTTGATGATTACGTCGTATCCATGACGGTACCAGATCAGACAGCACCATGGGTCCAGGAAACTGTTCTAGCAATCTGTGCAATATTATCCTCATAGAGGTTTGTTGACGAAGACAGGACCCCTATTTCTTTTAGAGTATCAAGAATAGCTTGACAGTCAAAAATAAGTGAAATATACGTTGTCTTTAAGGTCTTGGAACTGGTTCCCCAGTCTGTACCGCAAAGACTTTTAATGATCCTTAACTTTTTCAAAGCCCAAGTGCACAGGACTTAATGTGCTCGGTAAATCTTAGTTCAGCATCTAGGATTCTTAGATATTTCGGACCTGTTGTCCTCTCTCTAAGTTTACCCTCAAGATTTAAGTAGGGATCCATCTGGAACCTATGTTTTCTATCTGTTGTGAAGACACAGACAGTTGTCCTCTCGACACTAATCTTTAATTTCAAACTCTGTGTCCACTTAAGAATTCCATTTAAGGAGTGTGTTGTAGCTTTTTTTCCCCCAAATATCTATTTTCCTGCCAGAAAGCCAAATCGCAATGTCATCTGCATAGCAGGCAACCTTAATGTCGTTATTGATGTTGGGATGGATATTATTTACATAGAGCAGAAAAAGGAGAGGGGGCTTAATAATAATCTCTGAAGAACACCTGTAAGGATTTTTCTGCTCTTAGATAAACATCCATTATATAGAATCTGACTTTTCCGTTCCTAAGAAAGTCATTTATCCAAATAAGAGCATTTCCTCTAATGCCATGTTGACGTACTAATGTTATGAGGTTCTGCCTCTCCACTCTATCAAAGGCAGAGGACATGGCAAAAGCAGAGGCTTAATAATTTAAAACTTTTAATTTAGTTAAGGGTTTTAACTAAACAATTTTTCCCCTTTTCATGTAAATTAAAAATAATAAAAATTACAACAGTTTAAAAATATTCGATTTTTAAATGAGCTATAATATATATATATATATATAAATCTCTCACAAACTTTAAGTTTAATTTCATTTTAAAAATAAACATTTGACAACCGTAAAATATGTAAGGTGTGTACACAAGCTTAATATAAGTATTACAGAAAAATATTACATATATAGCATTTTCAGGTGTAGATTTTTCAGGTTCATATCTTTCAAATATGTTTCATGTTGAACCTATTATTACTTTAAATAAATAAAACACACGGTCATATTTAATTATTTTAACTGAATGGAACACAGTGGCCGAAGCCTGACTACCACCAAGTATCTGCCCTTTGTAAAATCCAACTTGGGGTCCTAAACCTGACTTTGCAGGGAGCCCATATGCTCTCCGTTACGCCACTGATGGAACATGCATATTATATACATAACACGAAAAAAATATTATATGATTCACTAACATCATACAATAGCATTTATCTTTAATATCTTGAAAGATCTAATCTGTAACTTCGATCCAATTTTCCTTACAGGGGCTTTATCCTGACTGCTCCGAAGGCCATAGATGCAGGCAGCACGGAATACTTGACCTTCACTGCTTTCGATGTACCATCAGGAGGACAAGTGACCATCAAACTTTTGCACTGGTATTCTGGAGATATGCTAGCAGAAAAAAAGGTCACCGTTCTTAACAGTAAGTCCATTTTGCTTGTTATTAATAATTCTGTAAATAAAATATAACTAAGACACACACACATATCTTTAAGCAAATTTTGATAGTCTTAGTATGTCTCATAGGAAAGCCATAAGAATATCCAATTCTTATGAAAGAACTTTATTTGAAACATTCCTACCATATGCAAGAAAATTATTGATGCATTATTCAGTGGAGAAAGAATTGAAGCAAATCTGTCCAGTAACACACGTAAAAGCTTCAAACCGTGCAAAAGTTCAATAAATTAAATCTATATCAGACGTGGACTGAACTGAAAACATCTTTTCAACCGAAATAAATTTAAAAAAAAAGACTCTAAAAAGATACTCTTATACTGTTGAGTCTACATAGAACACGTAACATCATAAAAAATTCAAATAAATTAAGGTTATTATGAAAAATTGAAAACATAAGAAATTTAGAGAATGTATGCTATGATTTATATATTTACTGTATTTCTGTTCAAAGTTGCCAACATTTGATGTTAAAAGAATGATAAATTACAAACAATTTTGCATTTACTCAAAGCTCACACAAAGCATTTAGAATATTTCCTTTTCAACATCAGAAAAGTTTAGAAACATTGTTTTAGGGGAGAAAAATCATGTCAAAGCCTCAGGCTGTTGTGGTTTGTGACCTTTGCTTTTACTAAATTCTCTTACATCACTATAAATTAGCCTATAATTTTAAAATGTATTCATCTTTTTCCTGTCAAGGAGATTTGAACTTATGCAATGACCAAACATTTTCAATGCTATAATAGCTGTTTTGCAATATTTATTGGATCCTCATAGCTTTTTCTGATTTCCCGTTTACCAGATACAACTATCTCAGAAACTCATAATTGCATAAATATCGGGCATTAGCAATAAATTAAATGATGTAAGCATTTTTTATGATCTAATTTTGATAGAATCGTCGGCTGGGTGGCATAGTTATGGTATCCTCTCTCCACTATCCACGTGACCTACACCTAAGGGAATGAATGATGCACCTCTAAACTCAGTCATAATAAAATCAGTTTATTCTCATCTTAATTTATATAAAATACAACAATACTAGTCTAGGAGGATATTGATCACGAGTAAGTAGACACTAACTTAGTAGACAAAGTAGTAACTTAGAGACTAGTGCTAGTATTACTGATAATAAGCGCAATTAACAACTGAAAAAATCTATATTTATATATTAATTCCTAACTTAATGTTATCCGAACTTTCCTTATAGTTTAGATAAACTAGCTTACCGCTATTTCTTGGGTAAGCAGCTACGGTCCGTAAAACGTCAATTCAACCTTTAATCTGGCTGGTTCTGGCTTAAGCAATGCTCCGCCGGTCTCGGACTCACTTTTGACTTATCTACACCGGCACTGTTAGGCCAACTCCCAGAATTAAGACTCCTCTTCTAGACTTTATCTCACTTCACTTAACGATCACTTCTAGCATTACTTCTCCACTTAGCGATCCTCGCGAATGCTAACCTTCCAATATATATGATTCTTAGTTTGCATAAACACGTTCTCTTCATAAGTTGGTTGAAAAGAATTGCCATTCTGGCCCCAAAGAATCCCATGAGGACAATTAGTGGAAGTAGCGAAAAAGCTCCGTCACATAGTTGGTTTGGCGCTTGACTTGAATGACCAAGTTTGCGAGTTCAGTGGATTTTCATGATACAAAAAATCGGCAGTGTCCATATCATATAATTATACTCATGTGAAAGATTCATTGAGTGCCTGTTTGGCTTGGGTGCTCGTGGCAAAATTAAATTCCTAGTACGGTTTCGCATTGTCAGAAATTAGGTCTTTTCCTCTGGAGAAGAAACTGCGTGTCAAAATTATTTGCAGTGATTGGTATGCCATCTATATAGTGCCGCACTGAAAAGAGATACCAACTCCCCACAGAGAATGTACTAGGTCTGTAATGGTAAAACACCAATCCGCAGCCCCATTAGAAAAAAGAAAAAAATGGATAAAATCTTCTTCGAAGTTTACGATGACTGTTGTTTAAGTAGATTAAATGTTTTTGTGTTGTAAAAATGGATGGAAGAGATTTGGTAGAAGATGATCAACGTAGTGGAAGACCAATTTCATCTAGGACACCTAAAATAGGTAATTAAGGAAGTATGAAATTTTGTGCAAATGATCGCTGTCGAACACTTTAAACACCAACAAAGAAACGATTCGAAACATCCTGCATAAGGATTTGAGCAAAACAGAAGTGCGTGCTAAATTTGTTCCCCACACTTCAACCCTTGAACAAAAAGCAATGAGAAGTACACATTGCAGAGACATAATTTCAGTCGATGAAAAAGATCAAAACTTCATGAAGTCCATTGCTACAAGCGATGAACCTTGATGTTTACATTATGATTCTGAAACAAACCGACAAAGTGTGGCATGGAAGATACAAAATTCCCCGCGAGCCAAATAAAGAAAAAGAAAAAAACAAGGAAAGTTCCATCTAAGATCAAAACAATGCGCATTACATTCTTCGATAGTAAAGGTATTATCCGCAAAGAGTTTTTTCCAACTGTACAAACACAGATCAATACTACTTAGCTGTTTTAAAGCGTTTGATTACAACAACTCGTCGCATTCATCCAGAATATCGAACTGAAAACAGTTAATGTTTGTTATATGATCAATGCACCCAGTCACAGCTCTCTTATTGTTGGTCGAGTTGGGCAGAGAATAATGTCTGTGGGTTGAACCATCCTCTGTATTCACCTGATATAACACCTTGTGACTATATATGTGTATGTGTGTTTCTTGTCCAAGTTAAGGAGCGTTGGGGTTTTTTTTATATTATTTTGACTAACTTTACATTGTTTCTTAGGGGGCAAAGTACATAAAGTTTCATACAATTTAGTTTTGTAAATGTTTATACATGTGTGTGTAGTTTCTTTTCCTCGTAGTTCTCATTGGAGAAATGTTAAATTAGTATTCTCAGCTTTGAAATAAATTCTCCAAATTTGGAGACATTTTACTATTTTTTAAAGTTATGACTATATTTATGACAAATTATAAACAAACAACTCTTATCTATCCAAAAGTCAGAATTCTGACTAAATAAAGTTGTAAATTGTTGCAACTAATTTTTTAAGTTGTACAGATTATTTATGAAATATTTTGAAATTTTAAAAACGCTACATTTTAAACAAATGTATGAGTTGCAATGTTTATAAGAATAGAGGCATTTTACTGTCTGAAAATGTACTCCACGTTAAGTTCACGCTCTGGTACATTTGACGAAAACAGCCTTAAGGTACATCACTTCTCCAATAACCATGAGAATATGCTCCATATATTCCTCCATAAGACCATTCATATTTTTTTTCTTTACTTTTGTTCTTTTACATAGGAAGTATTCATAAAAACGGTAATTCATAAGTCAAAATTCTATTAATTAATTAAATTGGCAGTATTTCTAAAAATTTCATGCTATATTCTTGACAGTGGCTTAACGTACACCCTCGTAACCCCCGCACATCGAGAGGGCTCAGGATTCTACGGAGCCCAAAGCCTGACTGACACTAAGTACGCACCCTTTGTGAGATCCGGCTTGAGGTCCGAAACCTCCGACTTTGCAGGGGGGCCTAACATTTACTCTCTGTTACGCTACTGGTTCTTTAGTAGTGTTAAAACTAATGTATGACTTCCATAATATTCCTTGCTATCAGATTATTCTGATCCCGAAAATATTGATTGAATCATATGTAATAATTATTGAGTAACTTGAAGAATTTTTTGCTTTAAGATATCAACATGTGGGTGGAGATAGTGGTTCCCCCCTCGTCCTCAGACGTGAAGGCGAAGCTACAACTGAAAGGTACCTTCAGCGATGGATACAAGATCGAAGCTGAAAAAGAGGTCCACATCCGTGGTTCATCTATTGTCACCTTCGTGCAGACAGACAAGCCCATCTACAAACCAGGACAGACAGGTAAGCATTAAATTATATCGATCAATAATATTATCAAATAGTTCCAATATGTGAAAAGAATTTAAAATAAAAAACATTCAGTTTCTTTGAGTACATTAGAAGAGTTTTCCATGTCATTAAAAATACTACACCTGATTTACATTCGTGTAACATACTGACAAGTAATGCAGTTTGTAGAATTTTACTTCTTAAATTTCATTGGAAATTTTTGCAATTTTTCAATAAAAATAAAGAATATCCATTTTAATTTCTCATTTAAACTTCCGCTCCACAAAATGTATCAAAAAGCATTAATTTTTATGATTGAAAACCTCAAAATAAAGACATTTTCCATGTTACTGCGCATAATTAATTGTCTTGCTTCATTTCAAAATCTTAAATTTTTATACAGTGAACAATAAATTAGTTAAAAATTTAACACTCAATACTGAATAAATTTGCGAAAAGTACCTCAATCTTCATCAATGCCACGCCAAGGAATATAATTTTATCTCACTTTTGAAAGCGCTTCTGTTTAATAAATGTAGGTATCTCTCATTTTTAAATGTTAAACATTTCTCATTTATTTGCAGTCTCAAATAATCTTCCCTTTTTAAGTTTATTTAAATAGAGATAGTTTTAATAAATAACCCCGAAATATAAAAAAAAATCCGCTTTAAATCAAGTATTGAAGTTGTAATCTTCGTCATACTATTTTTTTCTTTCTTTGTTAAAGATTAAATAAATCGATTTATTAAATTTTTGATATGGAGTTTCGTATTTTTGAAACTCATGCAGGATACATACAGGGCAATAAAGAACCTCACTTTCATCGAAAAAGTCCTCACTGATCATTGATTTTCTTAACTACACTTCATACATACATTGCCTGTAAAATACCTTATTTTTGGAAGCAAAGAATTTAAGTGTATTGTCAAGATATAAACACACACAGTCTCGTGACAAAATAGTTTTTTTGCAGAGTTCAGCAACATAACAATAATTTTAACATATATTTAGAGAATAGTTCAGATGCAATCAGAATTTGTGATTCGAAAATCGCTTTGCTAATATTAATCGTTTCAATCAAAGAATGATTCTGTTATTACTTATGTCACCTGATTGACAGTAACATCAGATAAAGACCCACGAAATTCATCGTGGCAATGGGCTAGTTGTACGCTTGTCGTCGCTAGCTTTAAGCCCCAAGCAGGTGACAGTACGATTTTCATCGGTTCCGCCCCGATTTTGAGGGGGAACACCCTCGGGGTGGTCAGATACCTCCTACCTCTTTCCCTTCTACCAACCTCACGAGAGGACTTGTGAATCGATGACCCCCATAACGCGAAGGCACTACACATTCACACACATCCCTGCCTTCTTCGGAATTCGAATCCAGGCCCTACGGCGTAGCCGTCAGCGTGTGACGGGCTCACGCGTCGTTTCATTAACAAGTCCTTTGGGTTCTTTTGGAGCCAGAATTAATGGCAACTCTTTTCCAACCAAAACCTAAGCAGTGAAACGGAAACGTGAAAAAAAGATGCAAATTAGAAAGCTTTTAAATATCAAAAGTTAGAGTAAGCGGGGTGGCAATTTGGGGAATGTTAAGAGAGTGCGTGATTCAATTGTGAAGTGACAGCCAGCAGAGGTTATCCCGAAGATAGAGCCATTAGATAAAGTTGCATACCATTGCACTCGAGTAAATAAGCAACTTCCTTAAGATTGGATCGGCGATCGGATTAAGGTAGGATTGACTATTTAATATTAGGACCTGAGATATTATTGAAATTTGAGCTTAGGCGAGTTAGTTAATGATAGTGGTCCGAGTTACGTTATTTTGGTATCATTTATACTGTGTGTTTTGTCATCGTAGATTCTCTCACATATATTATTATTATCTAATCTGTTAGAAGCGTAAGTTTTGCGATCTTAATAAAGACAAATTAAGATCATGGAATCTTCTAGTTCTTTCGTTAATCCTACACCTCTAGCTCACGCAGATAATCAAAGAGAAGGGCACCTAGGGGGGCCAATTTCACAAGCGTCACTAACGATTATATTGGATGGGCGGCTAGAAATAACTTTGGCTTAGTCCTTAACAACTACATTAAGGAACATGAAATGATTTATTCTTAATTTTCGTGGAAATGATCTCAGAAAACGCCATTATTCGGGTAATAATATGAGGTATAAATGTTATAACATTTGATGCAGCTGGTACGAAACAGATTTTTATAAATTCTTCTCACAAAAATGATTTATCCAGTTTTATCCATTTATAAACAAAAAACATTGGAAGATTTAAACCGAAAAGCCATTCCAGTGTTACCTACCATGAAAGTCTTTACGTAATGGACTATGTTACAGTTTTTTATTTGTATAAAAATTCAATTCCTGTATGATGAAGTGCTCACTCAGAAGCCTCCTTTTACCATAGAATAGGTTATTTTCATGTATTGTACAACAAAGAGCCGTCCCAAACCGTTACATCATGGTCATTTTTGCTGGCAAATTTGATAACATCCTACCGGAGTCGTCCTTTTTTCCTGTTATCATTTCTTATTCTATTTAGTGTTATTAAAATTGCTTCCAATTAAATTACCGAGTCTAATGAATTGTAATTATAGGGAAAAAAATTTCGCTTCGAGAACAGAACTCGTAGTTTTAATATCAGCTGATACCGGTCAGACTCATTGCAGCAAATAGATGTTTTTATGCCTTGAAGAGTTATTTAAAAGTCAGTTTTCTCAAATTAAGAACTAAATCGCTTCTTTACAAAAGTCTTATAAGATCTGTCCTGATGCGTCAGAGACTTGGCCATTGATTTTGCGTGATGAGGAAGCTTTGGGAATTTTCGAGAAAAAGATCTTACGCTGCATTCTTGGTGGGATCCAAGTGAATGGATCATGGAGAAGAAGATCTGACATGGAACTCTACAAAATTTACAAACAACCTGATATTGTAAAATTTGTCAAATTACAGAGACTTAAATGGGCTGATCATCTGGGAAATAGACCTCGGGGCAGACCAAAGCATTGATTGTGTCGAAAAAGACCTCAATATTTTAAAGGTCAAAACTAAAAACAGTTGCCAAGAGTAGAGATGTCTGGAGAAAACTTTTGGAGAAGGCCAGGACTCACCAAGAGCTGTCGAGCCATTGAAAGCCCAAATCGTACTGTCACCTGCATGGAGCTTAAAGCTACGGCTAATGACAGGCGTACATCTTAGCCCTAAACCGTGATGAATTTTGTTAATCTCGATCTGACACCGTTAGACAGGTGTCATTAGAAACAGCAACAACATTATTTACTAGGAAATTCTCTCATCTTATAAACTTTATTTATTAACTTCGAAGACCCTTTGTTGTTATTCGTTTCAGACATTATTTAAGATGGAAAATTAACCATATTTATTGCATATAAGTAACGAAAGAATAGTGTTGCTAGTGTTTAAAGAAACTTTATACCTGCACTTTAAAACGAAAAAATATTATCTTTCTTACGGAGAAAAAAGATACACTATAAGAATCAAATGAACATTAATGAAAATTAAAGAATTTGTGTTACGCAAATTCAAACAGAATATAACACTTGACGGAAATAAGATCGAGAGTTTTTCACTTGTGGGACTAGATCCTGAGGAACGAAGACTCTCAGTCTTTTAGTGTCCCTTCTGACCACTTATAGGAATTTATCTTTAAAAAACAAAAAAACTCTTACATTTTTAAAATTATTTATTTAGTTTAGATACTCGTATGTAAGTAAGTGTAAGTTATCTTACCAACATCTACAAGATTAAAATTTTGAAAAACAAACCTACTTTTTTTTATGTATTATTAAACTTTACAGTCATCTTAAACTTATCCTTTGATCTTAGATAATATCACTGAAATGAGAAAATAAAATGCACAATAACTTATCTGTTTTACTTATATTGCTGTTTCTCTAAAGCGTTTAAGTTTAAAGAACTTTGTAATAAATAGTTAGTAGTATCAAGGACTCTGTTCAACACGCAACAATGCAAGTTACCTAATACGTATAATTTAAAGACATATTTGATATTTCAGATTTGGGGACTATGGAAATAAATTAATACTATATATATTACAAAATTACAAATAGTTTTTATTTAATAATTTACTTAAGTTGAATAAGCAATAACTATATTTAAATATGATTCTCCTTTCGGAGATTAAACACTTTTTCAAATTATAATGCGTTACCTATCTATGCGTTATTGTCTTATCATATCAGAATTTTTGAATCAACTTTATGTAGTGGATTTTACTGCTTCAGTACAGGGTGCGGCAAAAAAGTTCGGACTAATTTCTTGCCTCCTAAAATAATTAACGAATTTCCTTTTAATTGGTGTGTTTTCATGTTTCTTTTTATCTAAAGCTTTAATAATAAAATATTTTTAAACATATTTCTTAGTTTTTACTTTGATTTATGTATTTTTGATAATGTCGAGCAAATGGTCTGCTATTTTAGAGTTGTTTCAGCAAGGAAAACGACAGTTCGTTTGCTGAATGTATCTAGGGAAAAAGTGTCTGATGCAATCTGCCGTTTCGAAGAGCTTGGCAATGATGATCGACGTTCAGGAAGTAGGTGAAAACGCACTGTAAACACTTCAAGGAATCGTAAGGCCATCGAAAAGCGAGTTCAGAGTAATCCGAGGATTTCCATGAGACAGATCGTTCGTGACATGGGAATAAGTGACAGATCGGTGAGGCGAATAGCAAAAACGGAGCTTGAACTGAAGCCTTACAAATTGCGAAAAGTTCAGCTTCTCACTGAAATAAACAAACTCGTACGGCTCCGGAGATGCCGAAAACTTTGAAAAGACTAAGAGAGATTCTTTTTCACTGATGAGAAGCTCTTTATACGGTTCAACAAGTTCATAACTCCCAAAACAATAGAATCTGGTCTGTGGACGCTCCAAGCACCTCGGTAGCTGTTGAATATCGCCATTATCCAAAGTCGGTCATGGTCTGGGACGGAATTTGAGCAAGTGGTAAAACCCCTTTGGTTTTTGTGGAAGAGGGCGTTAAAATCAATCAAAAAATGTACCAGAGGGACATTCTTGAAGGTGTTGTACTTCTGTGGGTCCAAACGCATTTCGGAAATGCAAATTGGACGCTTCAACAAGTTCTGCACCAGCTCACAAGGCTAAAAAGACACAAGAGTGGTGCAAGGTGAATTTTCCAGACATGATATCATCTGAAGAATGACCACCCTATTTGCCGGCTCTCAATCCATTGGATTACAGTGTATGGTCCATTTTGGAGTCCAGGGTCTGCACTAAACCGCACAAAACACTTTGGACTCTCTAAAGCAATCTCTTCTGTGGGAATGGGATAGCTTAAAGGTAAAAGACTTGAGGCCCACTGTTGAAAATTTCTGTAAGCGTTTGCGCCTCTACATTGCTGCAAACGGCGGTCACTTTGAAACCAATTAAATTTATTTATTAGTACGAGTGTACTTTTATTATTATATTTTGTTAATTTCTTAATTTTTTGTAAAGTTATATAAAAAATTGTGTCCGGTTTTTTTGCCACACCCTGTATATTCATACTTATGCAACTTATTTTTAAAACATAAGTCCAAAGTTTTGACTCTTGTTACAAACATACACTTTTTGTATATGAAATGCTTCGCAGAAGAACATTTACATTTTGTTAACTAAGAAATTTATAGTATAGTCATACCAAAATGGATGAGAAAGTATTGTGGTGGTTAAAAAATGCATCTTCCTTTATTGTTTTCTATAGAACATATTAACAAACACAGAACTAATAACACGCTCTCAAAACTACTATATATATAGGACACACACGAACACATTTTCCCGAACAACTTAAATCTTCCAGAACATTTTAGTCTTTACACAAAATGATTCCAACTGGAAGTATATAACTTCTAAATTACTTACTACATGAAGTCCTGGAGGACTTAGGACCATTATAGATTAAAAAGCCCTCAAGGGAGGATTCACGTGAATTAGGGAATTATTACATGTGTGTGTGTCCGTGTTTGTGATTTAAAGACTCTTTCGGGAACTTTTTTAGACTTAAATATTTTTCAAGGATTTACCCACAATGAAATAACACAATAGATGCATTTGTGACGGCTGAGCAGTTACTGTGAACTCAGCTCTTCTAGTTAGTATTTTTCAAAAATGTTTTCAAAAAGTATTACTTTGAATAATAATCCATTATTTCCAACCATTTAACTGTACAAAAAGGTCTAAATAATCTTAACCCGCGGTCACTCGCGCCTGTTTTTGCTACCGTCGTTACTCGCGGGGTGTAGAGAACACCCCAAACTTTTAACACGTGTATTTAATTATGAAAATAAAATTAAGTCATTATGATACATATTTATAAAGAACAAGATGTTTTTTGTATTATACAAATAAAATTATTAAATTTATTGCATACAAATAAGACTAACATTCATTTAAACTAAACATACAAAATTTTCCTTTTAAAACACACAATTTTATATTTTTTCATAAACCAGTATATATATATATAAAACGTATATACCAGTAATAAATATACTTTATAATCAATGAGATAATGATAGTAGAAAGTAGAAAAACAATATTTTAATCATTTTCCAAACATTCAGAGCAGGCGGTATACAAATACTCAACTTCTCGCGGGAGTTTTTAGCCCCCCAGATAAACTTTTGAAGGTTATTACATTCCAATCGTTCAAGAAAGAGGGATTTCATCAGGCCTGAAGGTTCAATGACCTAAAATGTGCAGCTATAGAAAAAATCGTGGTTCTGCGCATTCTTAGAATCCTGGGAGGATTTTCTTGTTGCTGGGGTGTACAGAACATCCCGCGCGAGTGATCGCGGGTTATGTAAAATCCCCAAATTTTTTAAAATCTCCCATTTTTTTTTTTTTTATATATTTTTATGCATTTTTGTTATTGTTTATTTCTTTTACTTGTAAATTTTCTCACAAAATGTTTGAATTTGTTTCAGTTTATCTCTTTTGTTGCATTCATTTCTTCTTATTGGATTAAGCAGCGTACAGGGAATACTTGGTACATAACGAACATATTAACTTGGTACATATTAACGAAGTATCGAAAAGACGAAACATGTTGTTGCTAATATATATTTCATTAAAAAAATATGCTCAAACTTACATTGCTTTTGGGGGGGGGGATAATTTTAAAAATATTTATAGTATGAATATAAAATAAAAAACAGATCTATATTATTATCCATTTCTTGGATTTCGTTTCAAATATTACTTTTTTGCATCTTTATGAAAACGTTTTTGAATTATTATTTATAATCAGTTCATCTGAATAAGTAAACCACATAAGAATATCAAGCATTTATAAAGGAAAAAAATTATTAAAATAATCTCTTATACCTTCATATTATAATGACAAAAAACATCTTTTTCAGTTAAGTTCCGGGTTCTACCCCTTGATAGCCAACTGAAACCTTTGGATACCAGTACGGTAAGTTGATTAAAAAGATTTAGTAAGTATTCTGTCAGCTAAATATAAGATACTGTGTGTAGTTTTTATTGACATTAAAATATTAATAAACCTTAATTTTTAGAACGAAAATAAAAATGATAAAGTAACAATAAAGTAAAAAGCAGAAAAAATTCAGCATGTTATTGACATTTCCTAACAAGTAACGAAGGCATAATGGAATGGAAAATTATAATTTAATAGAGGTTTTTTCCAGATAAACAGTTGTACTTTCTTATATTTTTAACTCTAGAAGTTTCACTTATCTTGAAGATTTGAGTGTGAATTCTTTTACTGTCAATTTTGAATCGTAATGCTAGAAACTTAATTATATTTCAACATTTCGCAAATATTTCACTGTCTTAAGAAAACAGCGTGATTATATTTTTTATTGCAACAACGCTTATTTTTAGCTCGCAGTTCTTTCCAATGCTTCCATAGCAGCTTTTTCAACGTAATCGTAGAATAAATATACGTTCACAGACACTGAACTTAGTATAACGCGAAAACATTATGCTAGCCTTTAAAATAATATGAGGAAGGAAAGCATATAACACAAAACTTTATTTATTGTAAACAGCATAGTTGGAAAAAGCATGATTAAACTTGTTGGCAATTTGGCGGTATATAGGGTCCAAAAAAAAAAAAAAAATTAGTATAATAAGTTATCGTCTCTGGCAGCTACAAGAGCACTAAACCAGTTAGGTTGCAACCTTTTCGAACTGGGTTTGATGCGTCGTACGGGCGAATTTAGCCCATTTTGAACTGGGTTTGGGTGATAAATACTGCTTCGATCCCTGCTGATTTAAGTTTATGTCCAACTTTATCAATCGTAATGGTTAAAGAGCCGTGGTAGATCAGTCTGTAAGTAATTTATAACCAAATGACCTAAATGGTTGAGATATCTGGTAATGTACTGACTAAAGCAACAGTCAAAACCCCTCTATGTCGATGTAGATCAGACACAGGGCAATATGTTGTATTATGCTAACTTGTTGAACAAGGGTGTTTTCGAGGCCGAGAAGATAATACAGCGCCACAAACCTTGGGATAAGAAAAGTGTAACACTTGTTCAAATTACCGACGATGTGAACAAAAGAGTTCGTTTTATGCCCCAATGGCTAACCATGCCAACATATTCCACGTGCAGAACCCTTTTGATAAGCAGGTCAAGTACGTTCTCTTCGGAGCCTCCAGATACGGATACAATCTACATGATGTTGCACACAGAACCGTGATTCGAAAACAGGACTTATACTGCCAATTTTCTCTTCTGTTGTGTCGCTGAGCGCACCACTGTCAATGCACGCCTCTGTGCTGCAATGTCAAAAGAAGCTGTAATATGATTTGGTGTATATGCTGTTTCAGACCTCATCACTGTGTCCATGTGGATACTAGTAATACTATAAACAAACTTATTTCCCGACTCAAAGTTCATAATGTAGCTGTATGATCTTTCAAGGCCGAAATGACATCATCCCTATCCTCTGGAGCGTTAATGGCAGGCTGTTGAGATCCAGCTTGGTATTCAGTATGACCTCCCTGAACCCATCAATTCCCTATTCACATGCAGTCGTTGAACTCTGAAACATGCGCGGAGCAATATCGCAGAATAATAAGCCACATTTTTAATAGACCACGATCCTGCCAATTTTGAATTTTAATACGTGATAGTAACCATTTTTCCTTCTTATGCGAAGCATAACTCAATCTTCCCATGAACAACCAACATTCAAATGCAATTTCCAATGGAAGAACCCGCTGCGTAACTTTCCTTTTTCAGAGCTTGAGATGCCATTTCTCCATCGTGAGTCGATTGTGCTTGAATGCTAATTATTTGCATATTCCAGCATTTTTTTTCTTTTCATGCGAATTTGAAATTTGTATCATCCATTCATGCTGTTGCTATTTTAATGATTACTGAGCTATACAAATAAATAAAGTGATGTCTGGTATGCAAATAATTTAAGTTTGGTGCAAATACACATGATCATATATGCGCCAGTGCCACTGTGATCAATAAATTTAAACCATCTAAATTGACGCTTAGTGGATTATTCAGGAATATGAAGATCACATACTGAAGCTACAAAGGAGTACTACGCGAGTCGAATTTCAGGTAGATGTAGAAAAAAAATTTCGTAATTTATTGCATTTTATCAAGCTTGAATGGACCCTCATCATTAATTTGAAGGTTTCGAGTAGTCGACTTGCTGTGTTCCTCGCTGAGTCATTTATTTTGAATGTGCCATCAGAAGATGAAGAGAACATTATACAAGCAATGATACCCATATACGGCGTAACAAGTCTGGAGCGTCGACGTTGTGAAATGATTTAAGTCCAGTAGAGCCTACACAAGAGTAGGGTTCCGTGCATAGTACAAGGGGTTGGGGCTCAAATTTTTCCCATACACCAAGAGACTTTTTATTTTTGGCATAAAAATTACACCTCGACAAACCACACCAAAGTTTTTTCTCTCTCTTGTGCGTTTTAGATGTAAACATATCCCATAAAAACAGTCTGTATACACCACTGTCCAAGTCCGCGTTCAACAGGGGTTGCCCAAGACTTTTTACCTCAAGTTCATGTTCCATGCCCTTCACTCTCTATGATATTTCTCTTTTTTGGGTATATCTGGTATCAACCGAAATATCGCTTATCTCTGTGACACTCTATGTGGTGTTTAGGAGGGGTGTTTTAATATTTGTGAGCTGGCTGTCTGTGAACAATATTAGATGTCTAATCAATTCAATGCTAAATCGTGTTGAAAATATCACAGTCCGAAGTGATCCGTGGAGATATTAAAGATGGCAGGATATATCAATCTTTAACTATCCAATTGACTTGCCTTTTAGATCAAGTATATCTTTAATCTCTATCATTATCTGTATTAAAATATTATTTCATATCCAATGTGCTTCCTCCTTTATTTATTTTTTTTTGGCATGGTTTTTTTTCAATACCCATGAGAGTAATATAAGTTGTGATCATTCGTTCAACTACGAAACGTTGCTTCTTCAAAATTATGCATTTGCCAATTTTACAAAATCTGAAATATTTCAGAATCTTGCCGAAGTAATTAAGAATTCCTGTTTCAGGTAGCTGATGTTTGGATTGAAGATCCCTCAGGTATCAGAGTTGCCCAATGGAAGCAGATTAAGTTCGACGAAGGTAAGAGTTTTTTTTACCAAGATTTAAAAGTCATTTTTTTACTTTTAAAAAATATATATATTTCTCCATTTGGCATATTCTTTCTTAAACACTCAATGTATTTCAATATATTCATCAAAAGTTTTCTTTAATATTTGGATAGATTAAAAATTGCAGCAGAAATTGATGATTTGGTGATATTGTCCTTCATGTATTCGTAGTACAGTTATCAATTCTGGATATATATGACGTTCACTGTTCGCTGCTTTTTAATTTGTCTAAAATCCATTATTTGCGTTTTTCATATATTTTACAATGTTACCCAGCTCTTTGCGATATCATTTATAAGAGATATATTTTTCTCATTCATTCTACTAATTGATATATATCCTTCCTATTGTGTTAAGTCGGCATTTTCAACCTTCAATGATTTTCGATTATCTATTAGTTTACGATTTTGTACATGATAATAAATGAATGTTCCGTAAAAATTCAAAATCATAATTTCCAACCCCAAGTCCGACAGTACATCCCTTTTTTCATCGCAATTTATTAATGTAGAGAACAAAACGCTGTATGTTAAAAATGGAGATAAAAATAGCATTAGTGAAAAATATTTTCTTAAAGAATGTGCGAAAATAATAAGAAAAATTTTGATGAATAGCATAATGGAGAGTTCAGAATGAACCTGCAAATACTTTGCTTTATTCACATCTTGTTTGGGCCAAGGTAGTCGAGTGATAATGGCAGCGAACTATCGTGAGTTCAAGTCTGGGGGCCATTGAAGACTTTTCGTATAGACAAGGTGTGTACCGGCTCAGTAGGTTTAACATGATGATACATGTTAACTTACTGATACATGTTAAATCTGTCTAATCTATTGAGCCTCAAAATTCTCATGTTGGTGTAGTGTAGAAGCTTGCAGAGTGGGGTGACAACTCAGATGACAAACTCGTGGCCCGACCGAGGCCCAAAATTGTGAAGTAACTCACCAACAACTCTAGAGTAGCTTCAGAGAGCGACATTAATACATAATCAAGCGCATCTCGTTTTTTAATTTCGTTGAAATATTCACGGGATATGTTTTCACATTTATCATTTTTACATAAAGATTATTATTTTTCCCTATATTATTCCCTATATTCCCTATATTAAGCTCACCATAGTTTCATTTGATCACCTTCGATCTTTTTTTTTTCGTTGATTGCAGTAAATTCGATTTCTATCAAATAATTGTAAATACTGAAAAAAATAGTGTATAACGCGCACCTTATACTTTCAAGCCACATTTTTTAATTTTAGGTATGTTTGCCGTATAACTCGTACCCTCTTTTTTAGGAAGGAGCATGAAATGCCCGTGTGCAATGCTCTTATGCTTTGAAGTCATTTATTCGAGGTACTTTTCCAAGCTTTAGAAGAAATATGTGATACACTTTTAAAATTAAAATTTTTTAAATTCACAAGGAATGTCATTTTTTTTTTTAAAAAAAAAGAGGAAATTTCGATATATGAAGAAGTCTAATTTTTTTTTAATGCTCACCTTTTATTTTTAAAACTCTCATTTTTTTATGTTGTTGCTGTCGTGTGTTTTTATCATGGGATACACATATGAAATACAAGGGAAAAACAGAAAGCATGCATTACGAACAGAATAATATAGACATTTATTATAAATGATGATCCCAGCATATAACAAGAAGGGGTGAGCTGCTTTCCATTCGAAACAGGCGAAAGAGTCCGACTTCTTTTTCCCAAAGAAAATACAACCATGCCTCACTCGGGATTTGAACCCGAAAACCCATTCGGTTACAAGCCGAGGGTCATAGCCACCATACTGGCCGCGCGTGGCCTCTCATTTTTATACCTGGCGTATAACGCGCACCCGTAAATTTCGGTGTTATTTTTTGAGTTAAAAGTGCGCATTAGCCGAAATTTATGGTATATATTTTCATTGTCTACAATAGAGACATCTAAATTAAAATGTAACGTATTCAAAATTAAATGAAACTTATATACAAAAGTAAAACTTGAGCAAAAGACAAGTGTCTGTATCTTGATGGGGGGGGGGTGGGGGGGGGGGGGGGGGGGGGGGGGGGAGGGGGGG
>BMAV01002330.1:481244-513188 GCA_019973955.1 Trichonephila inaurata madagascariensis
AATAAAACGATTAAAAATATATCAAAAACTCAAAGCGAGGAAATAAACATCCGTTGAAATAATGCAAACGAAATTCTTAATGTATCTGTTAACAAAGTGGCTAGTAGAATAACAACCTATTTTTTGTGGACATTTTAAGCATAGCTTGAGCGTTTTTGTTATCTTTTATCACTATGACTTGAAATACGGAAATAAGCGTTTTTAAGACATCACCAATAAAAAAATAATGTACTTCAATTGCAAGAAGCAACAGAAAAAAATTATTGTTTAGTACACGTACCTAAATCCAATAAACTTTATGAATCAAAAGGGTTAATGTCCTTTTTGTTCGGGCTCGTGAAAAGCGTGTCTTGAAGTCGTAAGTAGAAAGTTTTAAGTTAAGGAATTAAATTTGCCAAAAAAATCTAATGTTTTATCAATCAAGTAAAATTTCCCTCAATTGTAAAAAAAAAATTTTAAAACTTATTTTTATCATACCTTTAAAAGAAAATAATTTTTTAGAAAAGAAAATGCTTTGATTCACACACACTTCGGCAATTCGAGCATTAGCTTTCTTAAATATTATATCTAAGATACAATTTGGAATTTTCTTCTGTTTTCTTTTTGTTTTCTTCATTTTCTAAGCAATTTTTTATAAAATTTCTTATATATAAAATAATTATTGAGTCTAGTGGCATAGGAGATATTTGAAATAAAATTTCTCAAACTATTTTTTTTACAAATTTTCTTTTTTACAAGAGAAAGAAAGTTAGAGATTTTTACATTATTTGCTGGTATCTGGTAGAAATGAAGTTTGTTTTACTAAATATAATAACTTAAAAACAGCAAGTGCTTAATTTGTAACGTATTTGATCATTAATAATTAGAGAAGTTTTTAAATAATCAAAAATAATTATTAAACATTATTCATGTTATTTAAATGGGTTTTAATTGGCATCTAATTTCATATTCAAAAACTGTAATAAATTGTTACAGCTTAGTAACACATTACTGTTTTTTATTCATGAAACACTGATTTGAAAAATATTCCCAATTAACACACAAGTAATGTCTTGCGTATAAGTAATAAAGTTTGATAAAAATCAATTTTTTAGCCAGAAATTGATAATTTTTCAGGTTTTCACAGTACAACTATTCTTAAAAATAGTGATTTGCCCCTTTCATCCTTTGTGTAGAGAGAATGATGCATATTAAATCTGTACAGGCTTCAAGTCCCTACGTTGGCATGGTGTAGAAGTTGGGAAAGTGGTGCACCAGTTCAGGCGGCACCTTCGTTACTTGACCGTGGTTCAAAATTGTGAAATCTATCGCTACTGAATACGATGTAAATAAAGATTTATCATGTAGTTTGTTGAGTGAACATGAATAGAATGAAATTAATCACCGACTTCGTGAATTTAGACTATTTAATGTTATAAATATTATCAATCTTTGCCGCCTCACCTAGTATGATGTTTATGGCACTTGGCTTGTAATAGAGTTGGTTCGAATCCTGAATAAGGCATAGATGTACCTTCAGGAAAAGAAGTCGGACTTTCGCCTGAAATGGATTCCCGTCTCGAATGGAAAGCAGCGCACCTCCTCTGGGCAATGCTGGGATCATCGTTTGTTATTGAAAAAAAAGTCTATATTCTTCTGTGTTTGTATTGTGTGTTTCTATTCTTTTATCTCTTTTGTATGTATCCCAGTATGAAACACAACTAGAACAACTTCAATCTTTAAAAATCAAAAAATTCCCCTTTTTTCTATTTAGAATTTTTTTAAAACATCTTAGAAGTATTTTAAAAGGTTAAGGAAATATTTTAATTTGGGTTAATTGCTTTTATTTGTTAAGAATAGAAAATTAAAAATTAGTTAATTATTTTGATAAATTGAAGGGGAAACCATTTTTCAGGGCCTTCTTTTTAAAGGGTTCAATTTTTTAAAATTTTGTCCTTCATGAAATAAGATTTCAGAGTTGTTAATGAAATGAAAGAAAAATTAAACCGCTTCTAATTTCTAGAAAAAAAAAATTTTGCGCCATATTTATTTAAAGGGTTTATAAAAATTGTGTTTTAAAATTTGGTTGAGTCTAAAGGTTTAGATTTTTAAGGAAAATATTTTAAAGGAACCTTAAAAAAGCAGAACTTTTGGGGAAGGGGGATTCTGTTTTTTTGAAAAATTTATTTTTTTTTTTTTTTGTTATTTTTTTTAAATCTTTTTTTTCCAAAAAACAACTAAAATTCTAATCTTTAAAAATCAAAAATTACTTTTCCTTTTTTTAAATCATTTGAATTATATCCCTTAAAGTTTTTTAAATATTTTAATATTTCAAAATTTTTTTCAAATATTCATTGAAAAAAACGCGTGCCCCAAAAAAAGTCTAACTTCAAATAATGCATACATTTAAGAATTTTATCTCTGACATGTGCTCAAAAGTTTATCTGACCAGTTCAAAAAATGACGACATCTAATTCCTAAACTAAATAACTCGATAGGAATGCGATGAAAAATCGATCTTATCGACTCAAAGAGCGGAAAGAAATATTAAAATTTAAAAAAACAAACTGAGATAAATATTTCGTAATTTAATGTGATTGCTCTACGAATCTCGAATAAGTCAATAGCGAAGCAAAAAATATTTTCAGGCTCTCAAAAGGAACCAGTTTTAATACTAGGGTTCAAAATATAGTATCAAGTTAAATTGTATTTGATGACTCAGAAGACTTTTACATAACTTAAGGTATCCGACTACGTTCGGAACCGAGATTTTGCAAAGGCGTATAAAAGAATATTTATGATATTTAGTGTCACTTAGATTAGAAAGCGTATACAAAATTGTTTTAAGAATATTATAACAATAAAAAATTATTTAAGTACAATATTTTGAAAAAAATGAACAAAAGAACCACAAAAATTCCCCTTTTTATAAAAAAATGCTTCTATATTTCTAATATTTGCCTGTATATAGCTCAAACCTCTGCAGAGGCTTTTAAAATTTTTGAAATATTTTGCTTAGAAGTGAATTTTTATCCATATTTTATATATTCAGATTCTCTGAAAGTTTTTACTTTTAAAAACCCAACACAAAATATTATTATTATAGAAGTTTTTTTTTTAAAAGGGAGCGTTTTAAAAAAGGTTATTCTAAGTTAATTTTTCCAAAAATTTGCATTTAAATAATTTTTTTTATAATTCCTTTAAAAAAATTCTGTAAACATTTAATTAAGTGACACTAAATATCATAAAATTTTCCATTTAGGCTTTTTAAAACGGGTTCCAATTTTTGGATACCTTAAAAAAAATTTAAAAATTACTTTTTTCTGATGAATAGACCGAAAAGATAAACATAAAAAGTTTTTATCTTACGACTCTTAAAAATCTTACTAAAATGTCTTTTTTTATCCAAAAGAACTTGAATTTGTTTTTAATTTAGCTTTTTGATTCAATTATAAAAAAATTCAAAAAAAGGAAAAACTTTCACTTTTAATATTAAATAAAATATATAATTAACTAATTTTACTAACTTCGCTCAATCTAAATCAACTCGAAATCTGTTGGCAACGGATCTTGTTATTCTGAACTTTTCAAGTGGCAAGAACGACATCTGAGCTAGCTCCCCATTGTCCAAACTTCCACACCACGCCGACATGAGAACTTCGAGTATCAATATAATACAAAATATGCCATTTGTCATTTATGTGTGAGGCGTGTAGAAACTTTTTTTTTTCATGTTTAGTATTGATGAATAAAAACTAGTTTAAGCAGAATAATTTTGTTTCAGATAATACATTTTTTCAATCGTGTACATTTGATGCCTTACTTAATCATTGATGCACCAAATTTTTACTCTAATAATTATCTTATTCAGTTGGTGATATTATCACACGATGAAGACGTTTATTTATAATTTTTTTTACCTGCAATCAGCTTAAATTACAAATAAACAATAAAAATACCATTTGAAATTATTTTTAAAAATCTTTACTATAAAGACTTCTTTATAAACATTTCATCCGAGGTACAAACAGTACTATTTTAATCCAAACTGTTATTAATAGCAAAAATCTTTAATAAGAAGTTTTGAAACCAAAAACTCAAATAAACTTTAAAATTAAAACTTTTACTCAAAAAACATATAAAAACTTTTGGGGGAAAAGTTAAGAAAAACTAAAAAAACAAAAAAAAAGGGCCCCAAAATTAATTATTTTGTATTTTTTTTTTAAACAAAAAAAACCCTTTAACCGAAAAAATTTTTTTTTGGGGGGTTTTGTAAACCCATTTTTTTAAAAATTTTTTTTAATTTATTTGTTCTTTTCCCAAAAAATTTTTAAAAAAATTTATCTTGAAACCTAATTTTCAAAAAAATTTTTTGGGGGTTTTTAAAAGCCAAAAAATTATAATTAATAAAATTTGAACTGTAATGGCCCCTTTTTTTTCCAAAATAGAAAATATGGGGAAAAATATATTTTTTAGAAAATTTTCGGGAGGAAAAAAAAACAAAATATACTTTTAATTTGTCTAAAAAAAAATTAAAAGAAAAACAAAAAAAAAATTTTTTTTTTTAAAAAAAAATTTTTTGTAAAATTTATTAAAGTTTTTTAAATATTTTTTTTTCATTTTTTTTTAAATAAAATTTCCCTTCTATTAAAAAGCCAAAAACTTTTTTTTGAATTTTTTTTTTAATACCCTTTAAAAAAAAAAATTTTTTCCCCCCTAAATTTATTTCTTTTCTTTTATTCCAAATTTTTTTTAATTTTCGGTTGGTTTAGAGCCCCGTCCATAAACCCCCGGGAACGTGGTAAAGCTATAAACCAAGCCATTCAAATTTTAATCAAAAATTGGGGGCCTTTTTAATCAAAATTAAATTTTTTTTTTTTCAAAAAATTAATTAAATTTGAAAAAAGTGAACTTTCAAGAAATTTTTTTTTTTTCTTTCATTTTTAAAATTTAAGTAAAAACCCCCTTTACACAGTGACAATACCCTCTGGGGGTTTGTTTTTAATTTTTTAAAAAAAAGTTTTTTTTAAATTGTTTTTTTAAATTAAGAAAAAAAAATTAATATTTGTGGGAGAAATAAAATTTAAAAATTTTTTTAAACCTTAATTGTAAAAAATTTTTTTTAAAAAAACGAAATTAAAAAAAAAAATCCGCATTTAAAAAAAATTTTGAAAAATTTATTTTTGATTAAATTTTTAAAACAATTTTTAATATTTTTTAAACGTTTTTCTTTTAATTTTAATTTTTCTCAAAAACTTTAACAAAAAGAATAAAAAATGATCAATTATAAAAGAAAAGGTGAATACTTCCAAAAACCCTCTAAATTTTTTTTTAAAAATTTTTTCCCAAGGGAAAACCCAATTTTAAAAACCGGGCCAAATTATCTTTTAAAGGAAATGGCTCAATAGCCCATTAGAGCCAAGGCCTGATTTTCCTAACTCAGTTTTCGCGACCTTGAGCACTGAAGTGCAAAAATGTTCCTATCAGGTGGTCTGTCTCACGAGAGTTTGATAGGCTGAGTCAGCCTTGCCCAGCCGTGATACGCTATCACACAGCCACTGGGCTTATTAAAATATCTTTACAAATTTAAATTTTAAAAGCTTCAAAACAATACAAAATGGTTATCACCAAGTGACAAAATAACTCGTAGTTTCAGTTTTATTTTCAATTGATGCTAATTGGACGAGAAAAGACAAACGGTCCCGTGTTTGTTTTTCTCTACGAAATAGTTTGGATCCCAATTGTTGAAAAAACATATATTCTTTAGATATTTTTTGCTTAGAAGAAATGAGGGTTAATTAAAAATTAAATTCACCCATGAAATTGTCGCTACTCCACTGTTATTTGTTATCACTAACCGTTACAATTACAAAAAGGGATAAAGTTATCTCGCAATTTGTACCAGCACGACATAGATAGTAAAAAAAATATATGTGATTGATAGAGTTTCTTACTAAATTTTTAATACATTGTTGTTAAACACAGTCGGACCTCTATATAAAAAAGTCGCTAAATCCCGGAAAAAAGTTCGTTACATGGAAAATTCGTTATGTAGAGGTTCATCTTTTAATATACTTAACAAACCACATAAAAACAAATTTTAAATTCATAAACACTATACATTAAAATAAGTATTATTCACACCCTTTTTTTTAAAATTAATACATGTTTATTTTATATATCTTACCCATCAAAAAAAAAAAAATTTCCGAAAAAAAAACTTACTGTATTTTTCATAAAGAAAATAATTTATATTAAAATTAATGAATTTTTTGGGAATTTTTTTAACTTTAAATTAATATTAAAAATTTATTTTTAAATTAGAAACGGGACAATCCACTGAGGGTGAAAGAGGAAAACGATAATGTTTTTTGTGAACTGGAAATGAGGGGCAAAGGTTGCACTTTATGAAACGTCCGAACTCTATTGCTCTCCGGGGGTTAGGGGCTAATAAAAACCCAATTCAAAATTTATGACCCCATAAAACGGTTTTAAAGAAAGAATAGCTTGAATTTTTTTTGGGAAAAACTTAAATAAGAGTCAAAAAAAATTGAATACAAAAGAAAAAAATTCGTTATACAGAAAATGCACTTCGCTATAGAGAGGTTATTTAACGAAGAAAATCGTGAAATGTTCAAAGTTCCAGAAAAAAAGTTCGCTATATAGAAAAATTCAAAATGTAGAGGCTCGACTGTATTTTAATTTGTTATTGCAACGGGACATGACCGGGCTACCCAGAAAGGGCCGGTGGGCCACATGCGGCCCTCAGGTTGAGTATCGCTGCTCTAGATGCTGCCGTGTAACTCTGTACATGATTTGAAGGGGGCTATTCAAGATTTGAGGGCCCATTTGCCTCAGGTCAACATCCGACGTCTAAATAACTCTACATGCGAATGTGTTCCAGAAGGAGGGGTCCGACACGCTATTGAAGCACTGTATTTGCCTGATTGTACACACTATATTCATTTAATTGTCTTAAGATCAAAAATGTGTGTGTGAATCTCATCTATATCATTATATGGTTAAATTTCATTTTGAGTTTGGAGCTTTCCTTCTTGGTGCGCTATTTTCAACGTTCTTAAGTATATTTTACGTTAATTAGTGGAGGTATACATCCCTTTCCATTTTAAAAACTGTAAGCCTGTTAAATGAATCCGTCTTATAATCGAGATGAAAGACACATTTATTTTGGAAATGTGAAGGCTAGTAATCAAGGGGAAAACTGATACAAATTATCCAGATCTGGTTTCTAACGGTATATCCACAAGTACTCATCAATTTGATTCAGATTGTATTTATCCATGTGTTAAAATCAGGCTGAAGTTTAAAAGAGGCGAAAATATCTGAATAGCTCGGCAACTGGTCATAAGTTTAAGCGCCCCTGAGTTTTCTTTTGTATTATATTATACTATAAGGGCCCATTAATCGCTGCTAAGACTCACGTATTTGTCTTTTATCCGTATGACAACAGTTAGCGTGAATTTATAAAAAAAACAACCTCCCTTTTCTTTTAGTGGTCGCGGTATTTGAGTGGTCAGGATCAGGAATTGGTTTGGAGTAATAGATTCGTATTCTGGTGTCGCTCTATATCATTTGCGTAGAAGGATTGATACGTGGTTAAATACGTTGAAGCTCAAAATCATCCCTTTGTGTAGAGTAGAAGTTTAGAGAAAGGGGGACAAGTTTAAATATTTTCGCGTCACTTGACCATTGTTAAAAATTACGATGTCTTTCGCCAATAACTCACGTGTTTCTTTGAAATGTTACATTTAAAAACCACTCAATCAATCAATCAATACCTCTCTCTTGAAGTTGTAAATTTTTGATGCTAAAATTTTAATTAACTTTATTCAATAATAGGAAAGGAAGCTTATTAATGAAACTCAGTTTGTTTAGAAGGGAAACATTAGTTTAGAATATTAATGGAAATTAAAATAGGAAGGGAATACCATGTCCCACTAGATTTAGATTATTTCATTATAAAATCTATTATTATATTTATCTTTCAGGTATACGTATGGCAAGAAAGTAGATGGCACTTTTAAAATCAAAGTCACCTACAAGAGGAATCCTTGGGAAAGGAAGCGAGCTGCCATTCCATCTGTCAAACATTCAGGATTGGTGAGAAATTATCCTAATTCTCTCTTCATTCAATTACAGCACTAAAAATATAACTTCTAACTTAATTTGAAATCAGTTGATGAAAATTATGGATGGAGTCATGGATTTTGAAATGATATACGTGTGGATACAGATTCGAATTTAACGGAATTAGTTGGACTGTAAAATTTAAAATATTGATCTAATGAATCTAACAATAGGAATGAGAATAGTTCTGAATAAATCGTTAAGAATATAATTTAGACAGAATAAGAATTTTAGCATTAAGAATTCCTCAAGAACAAAGTTTCAGCATACCTCACTTTATTCCGCGATTCGAATAAGAACATATCGCGAATAATAAAAATAAAAATATATATATATAAAAAAAAGCAGAAACGCGTAACAAATGAAAAAGAATTAAATGCGTTGACGCAGCTTCAGTTCTCGATCCAACAATACGTTACAACAAACAAATGTTAAATACAGTATATATATATATATGTATATTTTAATTTTGCTAAACGGTATTTCAGAACCATTATATTTACACTTATGAATATCCTGAAGTACTTTTTTATGTTAAAAATTTCGCCTGATTGTTCGTTTATTTTAACCTGAAGAAATAAATTACGATAATATAATCTGAGAAAGTTAACTTTTTTTTGTCGATGTTTATATAATTTAGATAAATTTGCTGCACTCTACTTTAAAATTTAAAATTTGTTTTTTCTTATGCAAAGAGATTTTATGAAATTGGAAAAATATATTTTATGAGGAATTATCATTTTATAAACACTGCTTTCTGCTCAGAGCACAAATTTATATTAATTTTAAAATTTTATTGACTGAAAATATTTTTGAGTTGTAAATGTAAAAATAACGAAAAACAAATTTCAAATATTGGTTGAAAACGTACTGCTGAAAATGATGTTTATTTATAACCTAAATTTTATGTGGGATGATTGCCACAGTATCGTCACATATATATTGATTTACAATTTTAATAGAGTAAGATTTTCAATAGAGATATAATATCAGATTTAACTTTGTGTTTTATCGAATAAGTAAACGCATTTTCAGAATTTGTGAAAAGTACACATGTGATAGAAATACTTACACATGTACTATCTTATACCATAGCCTAATCATTAAAAATCAATATATTTATGCAAAATCTAGATTCATGTGTTTAGTAGCTTAATTATAATCATAATTAACACCTTTATAATAAATCTTAGCCTCTCATTTTATAATTAATAACAAGTAATAGTGATTATAAATTATTTTTATAAGAAAGTATTTTAATGATAAATATTTACATATTGTAATTATTTGTCACATTTTATTGACTATAAGTTTTTATATATCATCATTTAGGAATATGAGGAGTCGGAGAAGTATGATTTGCAAATTTTAGCAGATTACTACCCACATTCCAAAGCTGTATTTTATTTAAATTTGCCACGTTGTTATAAGTTTACTTATAAGATGTCTGAACGTATTTAAAAACTCATACACTTTGCAGCGAAAAAAAAAATTCTTCGAACTGACAACTAAAGGACAAGAAGTAATATTATATTATTGATTTGTGTGCGTGTAAAACAAAAATATATAATATAATTGTCTCAAAATAATATAAATACACTGCTAGCCACCTTAAATGAAACACCAAGAAAGACAAGAGATAGCACAACAAAATTTATTTTGTAGATAACATGTTGACCAAGTATCAAATGATTAAATTTATAGACTTCTGTGGTGGTTCCTGCCAGAATCAGTAGCCAGAGTAGCCGCCATTGTTGGAGATCACGGCTATAACACGCCTCGGCATTGATTCAAAGAGACTTTGGATGTGTTCTTGGGGTACAGTGACCAAGCAGCTTCCACACGTTGCCAAAGTTGATCTGATGTGGCAGCTGGGGGTGTAATATGGTTCAATCGTTGAGCAACCATGGATCACATGTTTTCTATCGGCAAAAGATCCGGAGAGCGAGCCGGCCAGGGAAGAAATTCAATCTGATGATTGACGAAGAACCTTTGGACAATACGTGCCACGTGTGGTCGCGCATTATCCTGTTGAAATATGGCTGTGGCCAAGCCCTGAAGGTAAGGAAAGACAACTGGCTCCAACACCTCGGAGATGTAGCGCTGGCTGTTTAAAGTAGCGGTAATGCGTACTAGAGAAGTGTGAGAGTGATATCCAATACCGCCTCATACCATAATACCCAGTGCAGGACCAGTGTGGAGGTGCATAACGCAGCTGTTCAGCATCCTCTCCACGGTGTCTCCAGACTCGAATCCGACCATCGTGGTGTTGCAGACAGATGCGGGACTCATCAGTACAGGCAACTTAATTCCATTCTGCCGCCCACATGCTTCTTTCATCACACCATTGGCGGCGGAGATGACTGTGGTTCTGTGTCAAGGGTAGACTAAACAATGGACGTCTTGCGGACAGACCACTCTCTGCTGTAAACGGCGTTGAATGGTACGCGCAGACACTGAATGATGCGTTACAGACTCAATGTGCTGTGCTATGGTTCGTGATGTGACTGAGCGATCCGTCACTGCCATGCGCAAAATTCTCCTGTCCTCGCGTGAAGTGGTGCACTGAGGTAGATGCGATCGACTACGTCGGTCCGTAATACCCTCCTGCATCCAACGGTCACATATCCGCATCACATTCCCAACACGACTACCGATTTCCCTGAAAGATAATCCACAATCTCGGTAGACCACTATCCTTCCTCTGTCGAACTCGGATACTTGATCGAAAGCTGGTCGCTGTTTTCTACGAGACATAACTGATCGTTTTTTGAAAAAACCACAAGAAATACACAATTGTCGAAATCTCCAAGCCTTAAAAGCGCTTTGAGGTGGCGCCACAGGCGCGCGTGATGTGTGTCTGCGCTGAAATTCTAATCATTTGCATATCTCACCTCCGTTAATACATGTTGTAAATTTCATGTTATTTGCATGCTTCCTTCAGGGTGATGCATTTACGGTGGCCAGCAGTGTACTTTAATTCTTATAAATATGATACTTATAATGTATATCTTTGCAGATATCAGGCTGTGAAACAATCAATATCCACACCTTGGATCTCCTTATGCAAACTCACGAATTCGGATACAGACCTATAGAAATATTTGCAAAAGTTAAAGAGAATGGAACAGGTTACTGGCCTTTTTATTTATATTAGTTATTATAATTTTTTATATGCAATAGATCTGACTCGTATTATGTGTGGAATTAATCTATAACAGTTTATTTTCAGGTATCCATGCCAATGCGTCTACAACAGTTGAAATCACCCATTCAGCCCTCACATTATCATTCTTAGGCCTAGAGGGAAATAATGATTATTTTAAGCCGGGTCTGCCCTATTTCGGAGAAGTGAGATCAATGTCTTTGTTTGATTTTCTCTAGTTTGACTGTTTTGTAATGATATTTATTTATAATCTTTCGATCTTGAGTATTTTTTTTAACTGTTAAGGATCACTGCTCAAAATAGTGCAATATACAAGGTAAACAAAAAGTTCTTGCCGTTTTTAATGACCCAAAAGAACATGACATACAAACAGCGTAGCCTATTGTTAGTCCTCAAAGTAATCACTATCGGCATTCAGCACCTTCTGCCAACGTGTCTCCAGTTGTTTAATCCCTTTGCGGTAAAACTCGGGGTGGGTGGGACGCAAACAAGTCCGTTAGAGCTTCGCGCACGTCTGCTTCATTGGTGAAGGATTTACCACGAAGATGGTTGTCCAGGGAATGGAAGAGGTGGTAATCTGATGGTGCAAGGTCAGGTGAGTAAGGAGGAGGGCACAAAGTCTTCCAACCAAGTCGCTGTATCGTATTCCTGGCCACCTGTATGACATGCGGCCTCGCGTTATCATGCAATAAGAGTACACCCTTTCGATTAACCAGTGTTGGCTCCTTCTGATGTAATGTCTGTTGTACACGTTCCAATTGCTGCGAATACAGGTCCTCAGTGACCGTTTGGTCCGTTGGTAGCAACTTATAGTGAACCACTTGATGACAAGTCCACCAGACATAAAGCATAATCTTTCGTGGATGTATAGGTAGTCTTACGCTGTGCGAGACAGTATCTTGGGCTGACAACCATTGTTTGGAACGCTTGGGTGTGTCATACAGGACCCACTTCTCGTCACTGGTCAGCAGCCGTTTGAAAATGGATGCGCTATGGTGGCGAAAAAGCAACGATAAACAGGCTGTCACTCGCTGTTGCTTAGGGACTTCCAACAGCGTGTGAGGAACCCACTTGCTCAGCCTGTACGTCTTACTTAAGCGGTGCAGATGAAGCCTAACCATTTCACTGGAAGTGTTGAGTTATCTGGCAAGTTCACCACACGTTTGACTACTGTCCTCCTCAATGGCCACCTGCAGGGCTTCGTCATCCAAGGCCTGTGGTCGTCCTGTTAGAGCTTTATCACAGAGGGATAAATCTCCCGACCTGAATTTTTGAAACCAATGCCTTGCCGTACGTTCATTGACAGCACTATTCCCAACGCTTGACATATTCGGCGACTTGATGCAGCGGCTGATAAGCCCACTTTGAAGTCGTAAAGTAAACAATCCCGAACGAGCTCCTTCGATACGTCCATTTCGCTTCGCTACTGTACGAGTTCCGATTGATGAATGTGAACAATGAACCTGCGTTTATAACAACTGATATTCCTACCTTCGACTGAAGGTTTCTCAATCACGTCATACACGAATTTTCATATTTATTCTCACTTCTTTCAATGGAAACGCGCAAATGGCAAGAACTTTTTTGTTTACCTTGTAGCTTATGCTCTGAGGTTTGAGGGAGAGAAATGGATTAATAGAAGAAAAGAAAAAGCAATAAGTCATTACTACTTAAATAACAAAGTATATTTACATACACCACAGTTTCTTCACGAGGCAAAATTCTCAAAACAAAATACCGTAAAATCCGGCGTATAACGCGTACTTTCAACACCAAAAATGAGAAAGAAATTTATGGGTGCGCGTTATACACCGAGTATAAAAATGATAGCTTTATAAGTAAATAAAGAAATGAGCATTAAAAAAAAATTAGACTTCTGCATTTATCAAAATAGTGTTTATTTAAAAGAAATGACAGATCTTATGAACTTATAAGCAGATGTAGTCCTAAAAATATACTATTTAATTATACACCAGGTATAAAAATGGGAGCTTTAAAAATGAAAAAAGATGAGCATAGAAAAAATTAGACTAGATTTTATGAAATACTGTTTATTTAAAAGAAGTGACACTCCTTATGAACTTTAGGGGCTGTAGTTCTAGAAATGTACTGTTTTTTTTTTCAAAAGCCTGGGAAAATACCCCGAATAAATGAATTTAAAGCACAAGAACATTGCATGCATACATTTTCGGTTTCTGCGTAAAAAAAGAGAGAGTGCGTTATGCGGTGAATATACTTAAAAATATTTTTAAATGCAGCCTGAAAGTATATGTACGCGTTATACGCCGGATTATACGGTAATAAAAAATTCTAGAATGGGCTAAATTCATGTGATATCATAGTCACATGATAACTACAAACTCGTATTTCCAATCAACCAGTTCATAAGTTTGTGATGTCATAGTCACATGATAAATGCAATCACATGTTTTCATCCAAACAGTTCATACGCTTCGCTGTTGTTAACTTTTGCTTTTTTTGTAGATTCTTTTAAGAAGTATATATTAGGTTGGGGAAAAAGAAATCCATTATTTTTTCGGTAGATGGTTGTAGTGTCGATATCTCGTGAATTATTGATCAAACAATTTCAAATTTATGCTCGTTGTCAAGGTGACATTTCACACTACAAAAATTATTTTGCTGTTTTTTATTTGGTCTATTCAGTTGTGAGTTACAGGGTGTCAAAAATGGAAGTCAACAAAGAGAAACTTCGGTACATTTTACAGTTTTTCTTTGATAAAGGCGAAAATGCAAGCCAGGCGGCTGAAATTGTGAATGGTGTTTATGGTGTCGATACTGTAACAGCTAATTACGTGTAATTTCGGTTTCGTCGATTCCTTTCAGACATTTTTGATGTTAAAGATGCCCCACTCCTGTCATCGAAAATGTCGATAAAATTACAGAAATAATCGAAGTTGACCGGCATTTTAGTAGTCGTAGCATCGCCCATGAGCTAAAGATCAACTATGGAACAGTTTTAAGACATTTGAGCAAAGTTCGATTCCAAAAGAAGCTCGGTGTTTGGGTGGCACACCAATTAACACCAAAAAACATGATGAATCGAATTTCCATCTGCGAAGCCCTGGCCAAACGGAATGAAATCAACCCATTTCTTAAACGGATGGGGACTGGGGATGAGAAATGGGTCACATACGACAATATTGTGTGAAAACGATCATGGTCAAAGCGCGTTGAAGCAGCTCAAACAGTGGCCAAACCCGGACTAACATCCAGGAAGGTTCTATTGTGTTTTTGGTGGGACTGGAAAGGAATCACACACACACATTTATTATGCGTTGCTTCCGTAGGGCCAAACACTAAATTCAGATATCTACTGTCAACAACTGGACCGTTTGAAGCTAGTGACTGACCAAAAATGGCCAGAATTGGCCAAAAGAAGAGGTATTGTGTGTTCCATCAGGACAACACCACGCTACACACGTCTGTAGTGACTCGCCAGAAACTCTGGAAGCTTAGTTGGAAAGTTTTAATGCATCCACCACATAGTACGGACCTGGCAGCAAACGATGACCACTTTTTTCTTGCATTGCAAAACTTCCAGAGTGATAAGAAATTGGGATCAAGAGAAGATTGTGAAAATCGATTACTAGAGTTTTTCGCCAATAAAGGCCAAGACTTCTATGAGAGAGGCAATATGAAGCTACCTTTAAAATTGCAGCAAATTATACAACAAAACGGTACATATTTGACCCAAATCGGACAATCCTAAGCATGTTAAATAAAGTTTTGAATTTCATGCAAAAATAATAGATTTCTTTTTCCCCAACCTAATATTTGTAATGAATAATTAATGCACATGAATAACAAAAACGTACTTGATGGATAATAATTTTTGCACGTGTATAATAATTTTTTTTTTAATTTTGAAAAGATTTTTGAAGAATTTTAATGTTTGAACACCATAACAAAGTTTGAAACTTTACCTAAATTTTACAAGTGGAACAAGTACAAATCTAATGTCGGTTTTGAATTCAATGGAGAACACGCGTGATCCCGTTTATCATGTGACCGTCAGGAATTTATCTCATTTAATCGAATAAAAAAGAACACAACGTATGAGAACCCTCTTCAGTATTACCGAAATAGATGATGAGAATAGAAAATATGTTAGAAGTTTGAATAAATTTACAACATTCACGAGTCGATGTTTTTGGTTAATTTAACTAGAAATCAAGCAACATTTTGTTACAAAATTTTAAAAAAATAATTGAAATATATAAATAAAAACGTTTTTATTGTAAAATTAAAATTCAATAACTGAACAGGCCGCAAACTCTCCAGATCTGGTTTATTTGATGGAATACTTTAAAAGGTACCTTCCAGATAATTTAATTGAATAATAACTTTTTCAAAAGAGAATGATAAAAATTTGTCTTGGTGCAATATATTTCCAAAATAAATTTGTTTTCAATACTAACGGAACATATTTGTACCAATAGACACAAAATATTCTCGAAAGCAAATTTAAAAGTACCGTAAAATCCGGCGTATAACGCGCACCTATGCTTTCAAGCTGTAACTTTTGATTTTTAGGTATATTCGCCGTATAACGCGCTACCCCTTTTTTACGAAGAAACCTGTAATATACTCTTCTGTTTTGCTATCACTTAATCCAGGTATTATTCCAAGCTTTGGAAATAAAAAGTACTTCTAGAGCTACAACCCCTTAAGTTCACAAGGAATGTCATTTCTTTTAAATAAACAGTATTTCGATCTATATAGAAGTTTAATTTTTTTCTATACTCATCTTTTTTTTTATTTTTAAGGCTCTCATTTTTATACCCGGCGTATAACTCGCACTCGTTCAATGCGATCTTATTTTTTGTGTTCAAAGTGCGCCTTATACGCCGGATTTTACGATACTTTATGAAAACATAATAAATAAAAATTAATTATGCAGGAGAAAGGAAATATTGGTAAATTATAAAAATAATAGGGCTATTGAGTGTAAAAATTATGTGACTATCCTTTATTTTCAAAAAGCTTCGTAATTAAAATAGCTAGATAGCCATACGCGACACATGTAAAAAGTTTACTGCAGGGGCGTAGCTACCGCCGTATCTATGATACGGGGCCCCCAAGATATTGGGGCCCCAACATATGTGAGTAAAACTCGTAAAATGTTAGCAATAGTTCACTAACAAACCTCCCATTTCCAAAGAAGTGCCTCCAAGGAATTTTGATACAGGGCCCAATTGGGACTAGCTATGCCAGTAGTTTACTGGGTCATATTTGATCCACTCTACATTTTCAAATATTTCAAAATTTCAAATAATTTTTATTCATAAAAGGATTGGTCAGTTAAAAAAATGCAGTTCTCTAAAAAAGTTATTGAGAGTTGGATTTTTCTTATATATATACTGTTTTTTTATTGTAAAAAACACCATTGTATCTCTGTAAATTTGTAATATCTCCATGTGAGAAGCATATTTTTTTCTGAAACTTTTATAATAAAAAGAAATTATTTTACGATTAAATATACCAATAAAGTTCTGAAAATTGTGTTACATTCTTTGATGCTACTGATATTTCCTCTTATTATTCGTAGCTACGTATACATATGACTTGGTGTAATTCTAATAGACGTGAGTTTGACTGATTTTGATTAATTAATAACGCAGTCAATGATCGTATTTTAGTTTATTACAATAAACCAATAAATCGCTCTGTACTCCAGACCATGACTAAGTCGCGGACCAAAAGTCGTAGGTGTAAGAGGGTTCGGAGAAGAAGCAGACATTATCTTAAAAATAGATACTTTTATTATATCTAACACTTTATGAAATATACGACTTTATAGCTTAACTCTGGGAGCAATCTGAAATTCCAACACTTAATCGGCTATACAAGATTACTGAAATTCACTTAGCTTAAGTTGGAGTTCCTTGTTACGATCCTTCTCGAAACCCGATATCTCGGTCAGTTCTAAGGTTGTACACTTCCACAATTCCTTGTAGATTCTACGACGACTATTAATCTCAGGACGCGCGACCACCCAGTTGCTGTTTACCTTTTCTTATTCTTAGATTTCACGCGTAACGATCAACGATTAACCATTAAATTCACATTCTCAACGTCAGGATTTAAATAGTAATTACTTTTGCGTAAAATCAAGTTATCTCTACGGAAAGCAGTTTTTAAACTAAAATCACAGTTAAAGAATAGTTTCCCCAATAAAAACCCAACTACTACTCGTTGCTATTTGGGTAAGTAGAAAAACCCAAATAGTAGAAGAACCCAAATTAGTAGAACCCAAATAGTAGAAGAACCCAAATTAGTAGAACCCAAGTAGTACTCGCGTTACAACTAGAGCATGCGCACTGTAGCGGGTATCGATGGAGCGAAAAAGTGAAGTTCGTGTACGTGGATAGAGAATGGGAGCCAAGTTTAAGTCAAAGTAGTTATGCGGAAGGAGGGTTAAGAGGTACCGGGATAGATACTTACCCCAGCTAACATATAAAGAGAGGGCTGGGGACTCATCACATACATATATCAATCAAAATTGTTCTAAATTTGTAATCTTATGTTTACTATCTAAATCTTTTTGATAATGTGCTAATTAAATAAATTTATGTCACGAAATTTTCAGATACAGCCAAAACATTAAAACTCAGTAATTCAATTATATCTTTATAAATCAAATTAATTTAACAACCCTCAATGCGGTGCTATAAGAAAAGTAATTTTTAACTGTTCTCAGTTGAGTGTCACCAAGCCAGATGGGGAGCCAGCAACTAGTGAAAAAGTGGAAATCTGCGCTTTTTACAAGAAGGAGATTGAAAATTACCGAGGAACTACGCCCGCCAGTAAGAAGTGTCATCTCTTCACCTCGAACAAAAAGGGCCGAATTCACTTTTCAGTTGCACCACTCAAGTCTTCCGCTATTTTACAAATAACACTTCGGGTAAGTAAAGATATCTTTTCAGTCCCTATCCCATTGGATAATAAATATACCATTGAAGTATTTTATACGAGAAATGGTAGATCTTAATGGTTAAGATATTTAAATCTGTAAATCAGGGGAAAAAATGTACTTTTTAGCTCTGAAATTAAGCTATTTTATAATATAAAAAAAATCTGCATTCGAAATTTTAATCAACTATTCTTATACTACTTACTACAATGTTTTGAGAAATATAAATAAATAGTATCCCCTTAAAACCCATTCAATCGTGTCGAAATTTTGCGTACATATTTTTTTGTACCAAGTTATCTTTTCAAGATCAGTGAGTTAACTTTAGTCAGAGGGCACTTTTTTACAACAAAAGTAGTTTTGTATTAAACAGGTAATATTCGTGAGAATTTATTTTTTATTGTTATCGATTGTTAAGTGCAGGATGCAAACATCTCAAAAATCTAACTGGTGGAAACCATTAGTGATGTGGTTTCAGTCACGCCTCTTTTTGGTGTAACAATTTTTACAAAGTATGTGTAAAACAAAGAGATCATAGCATTCCACTGAGTTGTGTTTTTTGAGTCGTGTCAGTTTACTTATTAAGAACCACTTCTGACCACTTTGAGAGTATATATCGACATTGCAGTTTCTGAAGACAAAATGACAATGCCATTATAGGTGATCTCAGTGGCGTAACGAAGAACATTAGAGCCCCCCTGCAAAGTCAGGTTTTGGGCCTCAATTGGTTAAATACGTACTTGGAGTCAGTTTGACTTTGGTCCCTTAGAGTCCTGGGCCCCCTGTGGTTTCTTGGGGAGTACGTTACGCCACTGGGTGACCTTATAGACAATTGGACAACTTCGAATGTGATCGCATTATTGGAATGAATGAAGTTAGACAAATACATACTGATTAAGTAAACAATTTTTTTTTCGTTTAAGATAAAGTAATCATGATTTGTACTTTTTCTCACAGGCGACGGCTACTAACTATGATGAAGTTGGTTACCACGATTTATACTGGCGCCAAAAGATTGTGAAGCCTACGGCCTCCCTAGATCTTAAAGCGTGGTACTCCCCTTCTGACAGCTATCTTCAAATTCAGCCCTTGTCTCAGGAAATGGAATGCGAGAAGAGACAAGGAGTCAAAATCAGATACACTGCCGAAAAAGGAGATTCCATTAAATTTTACCACCAGGTAAATTGACGAACCATTGTGTAAAGTCTGAAGCTAAATCGCAATTCATCCCTGAAAAATTATATGTTTCGTATAAAGCATGCATCATTTTAAGAAAATGTAACCGTCATTAATATTTCTATCTAAAATACACGTTGTATAATGATAGAAATGTTAAATTCAATATTACTAAGATATTTTTTTCTCATGTTTTCTTCTTAAGCTAAAGTTCTAAAAATGAAATTTTGGGGTGTTATGTTTTAACCAAAAAACACTCGATATAATTGTTTTAAGAATGCAATATCTTTCTTCAAAAGCCCAAATACCAAGTTAACACGCCAGATAGTTTTAGTTTTAAAAACAGACATTTTTCATATGTATAATTACCATATTTGAATTGTAAACGGATATTGATTCGCAAACGATAGCCACACTTTTACCACAGCTGCAGTATTTATACATGATACAGAAATTATTTTTAAATCTATTGCATTGAAATCTTTATCAGAGAAAAAAATCACTGTGACAGAAAGATGGAAAACCTCACTGAAAACTTTGCAATGCTTAAAATGAATCAAAACTTTATAAGAAACTGAACAAACATGTATGAACTTTTATTAAAGCTTCACGCTTTGTAAGTTGTTATTCTTTTACTACAGAAATGTCGCCAAATTTTCCAAGAGTGGTTTCAATAACACGCGCACCGTCATAGTTACTGAAAGAATACTCGCGAGCTCTGATAAACAATGAAGTAATATATAAACAAGTAATATAAAAAAAATTTATATATAAGTCAATTAGTACTTAGATCAATAAAGAAAAATTTAATTTTAGCTACTTTTCATTAAATAGTTACAATTAATATAAATATGTGTATATACATAGGACAGAATCACAACATTAAGTGGTAACTAATTTTTATTCATTATCATTAAAGTATCGTATTGTCACCCAAAACAAACGTATATATAAATTTAAGTTCAACTGAATACTTTAACACGTGAAAAAAAAAAACCTTTTGAAGTTTTGACACAAGTCGCCAAAAGGGTCGCTAAGTGGCCAAAAATAATGTCAATGTGGTTGTATTTGTAATTCTTTAAATAATTAGTTTTAATGAATTAAAATTTTTATTAATTATTATTATAGTATTGTATTGTCATCCAAAATAAACCTATATATAAAATTTCAGCTCAATTGAGCGCTTTAAAATGTATTTTATTAACGATTGAAAATTCCACCAAGATAAATAAATATATATAGAGAGAGAGAGATTGTGTGTGTGTGTGTGTGTGTGTGAGCTAATAGTAGGAATTGAAAAATAATTAAGTCAGTTCCTACTTAGGCAAACAAAGAAAATTTTTATTTTAGTTACTTTTTATTAAATAGTTACACTTAATATAAATATGTATATACATATGACAGAATCACAATATTAAGTGACAAAATAGAAAGCGATTTTCCTTGCAATTTTTCATTTTCCTTTCAATATGGGATGTTGGGTGAGTGAGTGAGTTAATATTAACGTCACACGAGGGCTTTTGGAGACGGACCTCGTAGTTTTGAACCATAGTCAAGTGACGAGGATGGCACCTGAGATGGCACCCCTTTTCCTAACTACCACACCACACCAACGGGAGGACGTTTGAGCCCTCGACAGATTTAACGAGCATCGCTCCCCTACACGGCGGGTCTTTAGTAATACAGGGCTTGAACTCACATGACACGCCATCCACGATATGTGGTGTTGGACTATTCTTTTTGTTTGTTTTACTATTTATTCATTAATTAAACTTCATTATTTCAATAAAATAGCATTGTAAAAAGAAATCACATTCTCACAAATTTGGCTATCCTTCGTGGGATTTGAACCCACGACCTTTGGGTTAGAAGTCCAACGCGCTACCCACTGCACTACAAGGACACAACGAGCGATTATCCTTTTTATATATGGTATTGGACTATTATTTTTGTTTGTGTGTGCTACTAATTATTCATTAATTAATGAATTAATATTTGAAAAAACTGTATTAATATCAAGTGTCATTCACTACAAGTTTAAAACAATGTATTTGAACTTGAGTGGATAAGTAAGAAGTATTTTATTAACGATTAAAAATTTGAACAAGATATATAGAGATAAAAATAGTGGGAACTGATCATATGAATTGAAAAACATTGCTCAAAGCAACCTCAACATCAAACTGTGTTACGGTTGAGGGCAAATTAGAATAAAGATATCAAATTGCTGATTTCAATTAAATATATTTTAATAATACGAATGATCTTTTTCTAGGTTCTGTCTCGTGGTCGTATTGTACAGCAGGGTTCACATCAGAGAGCCTTTTACTCGAAGGAAGAAGATCCCGCGCGTTATGATCTGGAGCGTCCTACCGCCTCGCCTCACCGCCGCTACACATCCACACCCACTACAAGTACCAACGATACTAAGAAAGAGCCTGAAGTAGGCGAATTCCTTTTGAGCTTCGACCCACGAGCTACTATGGCTCCATTGGCACGCCTTTTAGTCTTCTACGTCAGAGAGGATGGAGAGATAGTTGCAGATTCCAGAATGTTCCGCATTTCCCGCTGCCTGCTGAACAAGGTAATTCATTTCACCTACCTTCCCCGAATTTCAATTTAGTATATAATTACTTAGCCAATAAATGTATAGGCCGCCGGTGCAGTGGTTAGTGACGCTGACTGCTATGTCATAAGGCCTGGGTTGGAATCCCGGAGAAGGCATGGATGTTTGTAAATGTATAGTACCTTTGTGGCATGGGGGTACTCTAAATAGCAGTCGAGTCGCAAGTCCTCTCGTGAGGTTGGTAGAAGGGAAAGAGAGGTGGGAAGCTCTTGACTACGTCCAGGGTGTTCTCTCTCAAAATTGGAGTGGAACCGTGTCAAATCGTACTGTCACCCCTGCATGGTGCTCAAAGCTACGGCTAACGACAGACGTACATCTAGCCCTTTGCCGCGATGAATTTCGTGGACCTCTATCTGACAATGTCAGAGAGGGAGCATTGGTAACAACAATAAATGTGTATATATTAAGGTTTTTTTATATGTACTGAGGTATAAATCAAAACATTTAGATAGTTAATTCATTATCCAAATACATGGTATACTAAATGAAGAAATATTCAGAGTAGTTAGAACAATTTTTCTATTATTCCACCAACTCAATTTAAAATCTTCAAAATTCTAATAAAAATATCTAACTATTGTGCCAGATATAAAGCATTTATATTCGCGATACCACTGTACACAAGCGATTACATAGTTTCGTTAAAAGGTTAGACCGACACGAATAGTTGTAACAGTACCTTCCAAGCTAACTGACTCCTTCAATTCTTAATAAGTAGCAGCACAATGCAACGATGCGCATGATATCATAGGCAGGTATATCCTTGCACAGCTCTGACAACACACATCTTCTCTCTGTAGAGTATTAACTGAGAGCATTCACTACGTCCTTATACCTTACAATGAACCAAGCTCTTGATCTTTCGCACGATTTCAAAAAATAAAAATGGCAACAAAGAATAATGCAAGCCAGATTCAACATAGGCAATTAAAAGAGCAATAAAACGGTCTGAATTTCTTTAATATAAAAACATGCGTTGGTGTGCAAAGGTTAAAACTTAACACAATAAAAAAGCTCCGATATCTGATTGGCACAGAAACATATGAAGCAAAAAAAGAGAAGAGGTCAAAAATAAGCTTTAGTGACGAAAAGAAGTTGAGTTTCTGTGAATGACGCTCGTTTTTATTGGCGCAATCTTCGAAAAATCTGTCAGTATGAATGAATCCACTCTTCAATAAAACGGAGCTTCCATTGCGGTGTGATGAGCGTTTTCTACAAAAGGTAAATTGATTTTGAAGGGAACGTAAAAATATGTATAAATATTTCCTGCTTTTAGAATATTTTTTGTTGAATGAGGAAAATGAATTGCTGATCTTGATTACAATTTTCAACAAGACAATGCATCAGTTCATTCTACAAAAAACACCCAAAAATGGCTAGGTTTCTCTACTTAAAAAAGAAGCACTTGACTGGTGAGTTAAAAATAATATTCTCTTTAATCCTTCTATTGAAGGAATTCATCCCTTCTCTCCTCGTTCCATCGAGATGTGGCTCCCGGTAGAAAGACGGACTTGATATAATGGAGATGTGACGTCATTTTCTCTTCCTTCTCCTTCGAAAGCGAAACCGAAACTAAATGAACTAAGAGACTAACTCACTTACCCCTCCACAAGCGTTGCTGTGCTGATAAGTGTATAATATATCTTTCTCTAAGATTCCACGCAAATGTATAACCGTCACCTGGTTGCCCGGTATCTCGGATCGTTCTCTTTAATATAACGTTTGAGTATAATGGTGCGCAACATGTGTTGAAAAAAATGGCCAAATGTTCAATATCACCCGAAAGCTGATAAAGACTGTCATTTGTGATGTAGGGTATCATTTGCCACCCGATGGGCTCTAAATCTTGAGAAATCCATGGCAAAATACCGCACTAAAACACTATAAAGTGCAATTCGTATATAACGTCCCTATAATTTGAGAAGAAAAAATTCTCTTTCGTATCATATTGCTCCTGTAGCATATTAGTGAAAATGTATGTCATCGTATTAAAATAATAAATTTTTTACAACATTCTTTTTATTGTTATTTATTTAGATAAAATAAATATAAATGGTTGGTATGTGTAATTATTTATTCATATTTATCATTTAGTGAATAAGATAATTGTTCCTATCACTTTGCACCATAGTATAGTAATAGGTAATAGATAACGTATTTTAAGCCACTTTTTGCTAAAACACGCAAAGCTGAATATGAAAAACAATTTTTTTAATGAAAATTAATTGCCTGTTGGTTATCAATAAAGCAAATATTTCTTAAATTTATTGATTGCTTTATTGTTTAAACATACTGTCGTGTACTTCTCGAAATCTTTTTCGATAATTACGTATCATACTAAATGCCACTACATGTAGCCAGTAGAAGAAAACTGCTTCAGGGCATGGAGAAATATCATACAATAATCCTGTTCGCGCATATGCTGATAGCATTTGGCGACATCTTTTGACTTGACGATAACTTTTGATTGGACTAAATTGGTCGTTGGTATAATACCAGGGGCGTAGCTACGCCGTATTGACAGTATCAATGATAGCTACAGGGGCCCCAACATGTGTAACAACAGTTCCACTAACAAGGCTATCGTATTTAATAAAGGGCCACGAAGGAATTTCGATTCAAGGCCCACTTAAAACTAGTTACGCCAGTGTATAATACATAAGTACATCTTTTTCCTTGTGATTTGAACACCTCAAATTTAGACTTTGATCTAAAATGACCAACCGCTTAAATTCTTCGAACGAAATTATATGGTTTCTTATAGTAATAGAATAAAAAGGTTTTTAATTTTGAAAACAAAGCAGGATACAATACTCATCACTAATACTAATAAAGTATTTCACTTCCAGGTGAATCTGCATTTTCGCCACGAACAGCAATATCCCAGTACAGAGGCGACTATGTTGTTGTCGGCCAGTCCCGCCTCAGTGTGCGGCATTGGATTAGTGGACAAAAGCGTGCGATTCCTCAGGCAAGAGGGACAGTTCAAGAAAGAAAATGTAGGTTCCAATTTTTATAATTCTATTCTTTCCTATATGTTTTTACTTTCAAATTTGTATAGCTGCTATGTTTTGTTCAATGTTATGTCTAGAATCCTGCATTGCTTTGATAATCGCGTTTAACCACTTCCCAGTTTTGCCCGAAAAACCCTTCGGGCACTTGAAATGGCACTTCCCTAATTAGCCCGAGTGGCGCAGGAGCAAAACTTTTTCTACTCTAATCCTCTGATTTGCCTGTATTTTTTGCTCGTTTAGCGTATCATGTTTCTAAAAGATGTCTATAATAGTGGAATAAAGTTAGGATTACAAAAAAAAATGTCTAAACTGGTTTCAAAGTTAGGTTTTACTGCATTTTTTTAGACTATGTGAAAGTGCCCCCCCCCCTAGGGTGCCCTTCTCTTAGATTATCTGCGTGAGCTAGAGGTGTAGGGTCAACTAAAGAATGAGAAGTTTCCATGATCTTAATATGACTTTATTAAGATCTTAAACTTAAACCTTTAACAGATTAGATAATAATTATGTATGTGAGAATCTGCGATGAACAAACGCACAATACAAGTAATACCGAAAGAAGTAACTCGGACCACTATCAATATCTAACCCGCCTTATCTCAATTCCAATAATAACGCAAGTCCTAATATTAAATAGTCAATCCTACCTTAATTTAATCGTTGATCCGATACTAAGGAAGTTGCGTCTTTACTTGAGTGCAATGGTATGCACTTGACCTAATGGCTCTATCTTCGAGATAACCTCTGTTGGCTGTCACTTCACGATTGTATCAATCTCTAACAAAACATTCCCCAAATTGCCACCCTGCTTACTTAAACTTCTGATATTTAAAAGCTATCTAATTTGCACCTTTCCTTCACGTTTCACTTCTTGGGTTTTGGTTGAAAAAGAGTTGCCATTAATCTTGGCCCCAAAAGAACCCTAAAGGACATGTTAATGAAAAGACATGTGAGCCCATCACAACTAAATAAGGCGGGAATTTTCTTTTTACCAGATCGGTGTACAGCAAACTACGAACATTATTTCTTTTAAATTTGGTGCTTAAAATAGAAGGCAAATGAGTGATTATGCGAGGCTTATAACAGAAAATAATTCTGATATTGACTCAGATAGTGAGTCTGAAATTTCTGCAAATGATTTTGGGAGTAATGAAAGTTTGTTATCGGAATTCTCTTATGGCGTAGATGAAATGGATCAGCATCTCAAAAATTACCCAATAACAAAAAAACAAAAAAAAGGAAGGCAAAAGATGATGCAAAAAAAAATATATATATATTCTTCCATCTTTTAGATACTTCATTGTGGAATGCTTTCGTTTATCAGAAACTGGTAAGAAAATTATCTCATATGAATTTCAGGCTATAGATTGCCTTTTTAAAAAATATGGGGCAGTAAATATGAGAAAAGGACGACCAGGAATTTTACCCAGTCTCTAACGATTGACAGAAAAAAAAACTTTTTAGAAGTGATTCCTCCAACCGACAAAAAATTGAAACCAACAAGGCTATGTTTTGTGTGTTGCTCAAAAAGAAACGATTTTGGAAAATGGGTGAAAAAAGAAACACGATGTTTTTGTCCCGATTGCGATGTTAGACTATAATTGTCTCCCTGTTTTAAAATTTATCATACAAAAATAGAATTTTAAGAGAATAATTAACTGTAAGTACAATATTATCTTTCTAAATCTAATATACATTTTTGTAAAATGTTCCTTTGAGTTCGCTTATTTCTTCGAAAAAAAGCCAACTTTAAGGAAAAATGTGCTTTTTTTTTTTTAATGAAAATAAAAATTAGCATAGTTCTTTAAATTCAATATTTAAAACATCTCTGACTGCTGATTTGAATTTAAATAGTTGATTTCACCTTAAAAATATTTACAAAGTTTTTTGACATAATATGGCAGAAAAAATAAACTGTGTGTTAAGGTATCCGACTACGTTCGGAACCGTGATTTTAAAAAAGCGCATAAATAGATCATTTTCATGATATTTAGTGTCACTTAGATTAGAATACTTGTATAAAATTATTTTAAGAACATTTTCACAAAAAAAATTATTTAAATACACTATTTTGGCAAAAAATTAACTTAAAATAATCTTTTTTCAAAACGTTCTAATTTTATAAAAAATACTTCTAAAATAATAATATTTTGCTTATATAAAGTAAAGACTCCTCAAAAGAGTCTGAACTATTTTTTCAAAAAATTCACATTATTTTCAGAGTTATAGCCCATTGAAATAAATTATAGGCGTTATTTTCTTAAAATTTCTCCCCTCTGTTGTCGTACAACATGGATAAACCCACTTCTAAGTTATATATTTCAAAAATTCTAGTTGAACGTTTGTAAAGAGGTCTGAGCTATATACAGGCAAAATATTATTATAATAGAAGCATTTTTCACAAAAGGAGACTATTTTGAAAATGGGTCATTCTATGTTCACTTTTTGTCAAAATATTGTACTTAAATAATTTTTTATTATAATAATATTCTTAACATAATTTATGTACATTTTCTAATCTAGGTGACACTAAATATCATAAATATTATCCATTTATACGCTTTTGCAAAATCACGGTTCTGAACGTAGTCGGATACCTTAAGTGGTTAAGTAACTGAATCTGTGTTTTGTTTTAATACCTCCGCACTTTAATCATAATATTTCACAAAAAGTGATTTCATATACAGATTTTCAAGATTATGGAAAAATATGACGTAGGTAAAGAAGCTCAACCCCGTCAAGTGACCGAGGACTATTGCTATCAGAAAACATCCGTAGAAGGACTAAGAAGAAAGAGATTTCCTGTTAGGAGATGGCGAAAATCTGCGTTTAGTGTCGATGACGAAATATGGGACGATGAAGGTGAGGAAAGAAACTGATTACTCGAAATGAAATTTCAAAAGAATTGTGTGACAATAATTTATTACGTATTGTAATAAGACGTTTACCACATATTCGATGGTAACTTTCTTCTTTAAGTAATTCTTAGCTTTAGTTTTTCTTGTTTTGTTTTTTATCATTACTGATGTGTCTAAAAATTCTCTAACTTTTGGTGATCTTTTCTTGTGAGCTGTTGTATATTAAAAGCTTAAAAACTTGTTTCCAATTCTTGTATCGTAAGCAGGGATGTCTAAAGACTCTTTGAGGCACTAGGCCCAAAGAAGATTTTTTTGAGGTCCTGGGGTGGTCGCGGAAGCCGATAAATGAGTACCAAGCTTGCTTGGGGACTAAACACTGGAGGTTTTCGCGTCAGACTGACCACTTGACCAGAACATCTGCTCATGCACCTCAGGGCCGAAGGTCACGTATACTGAGAAGGGCACAGTAGGCCTTGGCTCTCATGGGCTGTTGCGCCACTGAGTTAAGTTACAACTTACATGATTTCATTCCACTTTTATGAATTACTATTACGCTTTCTTCATGCTGAAGCGCATTTTTGATTTACTTCAATCAAGCTCAGACTTAATAAATTATTTAAACAAGTATAAAGGGTTATTCAGTTTTCAATCAAAATTTCTTTTGATGAGTGTACTTGTAATGAGTATGAATGAGTATACAGGGTGTCCCAAAAATAGCACCCAAACTATGCACAGCCAGATTCCTCAATGAGTATATACTTATAATGAGACGAATGAGTATATATTTATTATGAGTATGAATGTGAGTGTGTAATGTAAATGTGAGAATGTGATTTTTTTTTTTTTTTTTTTTTTAAAAAAAATCATAACTTTTTTTTGTTTTTTTTAAAAAGTTTTCCGTGTTTTTTTTTTTTTCCATGTATATTTCAATCGTTCCTCATTATTTAAAATTTGAAATAATTTTTTTATGAACATTTTTTACTCATGTTTAAATATAAAATAACGATTTTACACATAAGAAGGAAAAAATCATTCTGTGCTTTGAAAATTTTTAGTCATTCCAAATGTTTTTTTTAATGATAAAACTATTATAAAAACACAGGGAAATTTTTCTCTTATATAATATATAATATAGTTCTAAAAATATTTCGTCGAATAAAAAATGAAGCGCCGAAATACCAGAATTAAATTGAATTACAAATAACTATTGTAATTGATCAAAAGAGCAACGACTCTCTCTCTCTAATTCTGATTTCTCTCTCTCTCTCTCTCTGTCACGTTAAAAGTCCGCGTGTTGGTGTAGATTAGGGGTCTTCAACCTTTCATGTTTAGGGATAAAGAAAATGTCTCAATGAAAACCGTGAAAGTGGAACAACGACAGTAGCACGTGAGTGATTAGACGACTAACAAACTGGATCCTTCTTTTAATTAAGAATCTAACCTATTATCTAATTTAATCTAATCGTAATTCAATCTTAGTGAACAATCGTCACATTAAGGATTCCCTCTAATAAGAATCAATGCACTCTAATTCTAGTATTATACCTTTAGTAGCAATCTCACCTGTCTCAAGTATGTCTTCGCTCCTTCTCTCTCTCAAGCTAGAAAACCTCGCCTATATTTATACTAAGTTAATTTACTATCACAATTCTCTTCTTCCGAAGGGTTGGTTGTGAATAACACGAATTGATAGCCCAAATATTTCCCAAGAGGATTAATTAGCAGATCGCGTATAGATCCGTCACAATATTAAGAATAACAGAAAAAATGCGTTTTGTACGACAAAAAGCAGACAAGGCAATTTTTTTTAAATTGCCTCAAATTCAAATGAGGAGCCACTAAAAGGCCTTCAGTGGGCCATTTGTGATCCGCGGGTCACGGGCTGAAGACTCCTAGCGTAGATAATGAAAGGTGTCAATTCAGGTGTCGTGCTCTTCACTTGATCATGGTTCAAAATTATGAGGTCCGTTGTCAGTAGTCCTCATTTTCTTTTGAAAAGTTAATAATAACAACAATCAATCAAATTGAAGGTTTTTGTTCCAAAGAAAACGATAATTTTTCCGATTCCAAAAACATATGCAAAAATTTTCAGTAGTATTATTATGAAAATTAGGAATTTATTAAATATAGTTACAAAAAGAATTGGACATTTTAACACATTCCAAAATTTTTATGTACATTGGCGAATATCACTTATAGACAAAAAAAAATTGGACATTTTATTGAAAATCTTTGGGTAGTTGTAGAACAAGAGGCAAGAAATTGTCTTTGACATCATGTTCAATATGATTTAATACAAACATTTTGTGAACACGGTATACATAGGGTCACGAGATTGTTTTTCCACGAAGTGCATATTGTTTGAATACATATTTCTGCAAGGAAAGCATAATGCTTACGACAAATAATTATGAGTGACATGTCAGAAAGGCATGTGGCCACCGAGTAATGCTTGGAAACTTTCAACATGGAATGGCATACTCAAAACAACGTGATTCAAGAGCTAAATCTATGGAATCTATCACGGCTGATTCTCATATTGATGTAACATGGAATTCTTAATTCTGCCATCTTGAGTGTTGTTCTTGTCGACACACAAATTATGTGACCCGTTGACGCCTTTGTGTAGAACCAAAGTGCAACTAATAAAGCATCTTCTTTATCTATATCTTTTAACAGAAGAAGCAATATTTAAAACTTTGTTCTAGAAAGAGGGACGCAGAGTATAAAACTTGACGGTGTAATGCAGCGATACAAAACCTGCGGGCCTGAAGTGGCCCACCGGGCTATTCTGAGTGGCCCGCTCATTGCACACAAAAAATGAATTATTTAAGAACAATGTTTTAAAAATATAGCGGGAATTTATATCAATCGAGCAATCAAACACATCAATTTTGCTATTGATGTCGTACGGGTATGAACTGAAAGATTTTTTTCTGTTTATTTGTAATTGTAACTGGTAGTAATAACAAATACCAGTGGAATAGCGAATTGAGCTGGAATAGTGACTATTTTATAGGTGAAGTTGAGCTTAAATTATATATAAACACAAATAATATACTGATTTCAGTTTGAAATTCTATCAAAACTTCTTTTAGCTGTCTTCTTTCTGCTTAATAAATTAATGTTTGAAATAAAAATAAGAGAGGCTTTATCAAAAGAAAAAAAAAATTAAACTTTATCAAATGGTTTGGCAATTTTTTTTGTATGACAATGGGTCATAGGTGGAATGACCCATTGAATACTACCCACGAAACTACTTCACAGCTCAATAAAAAATGCATAAAACTGAAAAAACTTTTATATGTGTTCGATAGAGATTAATTAGTATTAAAATCCAAAAAAATGAGTTTTAATATATTAATCAATTTTTCACATTTTAAGAGTCAAATATTGCCTTGGTCTTATAATGTTTTTTCCATGAATCCTCATGTTGTGGCCCGCGTGAAATATCTGCATATATATGCGGACCGGCGGGATAAAAGGTTAAGTACCCCTGGTGTAGGGCATATAAAATGTGTATTTTTCGAAAAAAATTATTTTCAAGTTTATTTACTTCTATTTGTGTTATTTTTTTCAGATTATGATCCTGAACCCATACGTCCAAACGCAGATCGTTACTTTAATCCATTGTACAGGTACTTCTCTCACCATGTAGATACATCTATGGCCTTCGAGGTAAGAAGCAGAAAAAAAAATTTTTTTAGAAAAAAACTTATTGCCTTCGTATTTTTAGAGGGTACATACGAGAAAAAAAGCAGTGACCTATTATAATTTTTTATACTTCGATTGAAGGATAAAGAAGTTTTTGTAAGTTAATTTTACATGAATTGCAAATTAAACGAACAAAAAAAAGCTTTTTGCATATCTCATTTGAACAAAAAAACCATTTTTGTTAAATTTTAAGTCTGTAGATCTAAGAGCTGATAAAAAGGATTCTTTTTTTTAAAAAATTTATAACGCCCCATAACTCTCTTGTGGGTCGATTTTTGAAAACACCTTCCTAAGCTGATCTCTGCTCAACAAAAGTAACACATTGTTACAAA